>JARUPZ010000023.1:9759027-10061997 GCA_031213475.1 Nereocystis luetkeana | reverse complement strand
CGAGCGCGAAGCGCCGTGAGGTGCTTGTTGGGCGAGTCGCATGACGTGTGAGCTGCATCCTACTGGGAACCGCCGTTGACGCGGATTTTCTTGAATACGGATGACAGCGTCTACGAACTGATTACAATTTCTGCTGTGGCCAGTTTCCAGAGACAGCAATGGGTGTACTACGTAAACTGCCTCGTGGGTGCCTTACCATATACACACTACCCTGGTACGTGATGCCCATCATCTCCCTTGTGCGGAGGGAAGGTTATCGCGACGGGGACGGGAGGGTAAGAGTCGGGAGGGGGTGGGGGGTGGGAGGAGAGGGGGTGGGGGGGGCAGGGGGGAGGGGGTGGGGGAGGAGAGGGGGTGCGGGGAGGGGGGGGGGGGTGGCGGGTCTTGATACCGCCCAACCAGATAAAGCACACACAAACAAACATGAACACACGGAAAGCACAGGTGCTTGCTTGACGCTTCGCGCATGGTGCAAAGGCAATGCCTTCCTGGCCGGTGTGAAGAGCCGGCATGCTCCGTCTCCACATTGTAGGGATGATGCGAGGGTCTACGGCCGTACGACTACGGCCATGCACGACAACGAGAAACCCCCACCCGTTCTGTCTTCAAAGGGGTGCGTGGTCAACGATCAAATTACTAAGGCAAGCCACAAAATGAGTACCTCCCCCTCCCCCTCCCCCCCCCCCCCCCCCCCCCCCCGTCCCCCCCCCTTGCCCGCCTGCCCCCCGCCCTTCCCTCCCCTCCCCTCCCCGCACCCTCCCCTCCCTTGCTCTCCCCTCCGCCTCCTCCTCCCGGCACCGACCCCCACCTCTTATTGGCGACCTTGTAGGCCTCCCACAAGCCATTGTCGAACTTTTTCTCGTTTGCCCGCTTTGTACATAGGCAGAGGCACGTAGTGAAAGAGGGGCCACAAGACGTCATTGCTGAAGCCGTTGTAGTACTTGTCCATCAGCTCTTGCTCCAAAAACACCGGAACGCACGAGTGCTCCTCCATCAAGCGCTGAGAGACAGTAGCCTGGGGGAGGGCGGGGCGGGGCGGGGGGGGGGGGGGGGGGGGCGAGCGGAGACGGTGTGGGAGGTCGAAGGGGAAACGCGGAGGCCCCGGGGAGGGGAGAAGGGAGGGGTGGGTGGGTGGGTAGAGGTGGGGGGAACAGACACGAAACAAGAAGTGAGCACCTGACACCCTTATACCCGTACCTATATTGTGGGGACAAAATGTCTATAGGACAACAAGGACCTCCTGCTCCTCCTTTTTTTTACCCCCACCACCCCCCCCACCCCTATTTTATATAGGTTGGGTTGGCATCGGTTGGCAACGACACTGTAAAACATACCGCTCACTACGGGAGCTAGACAACCAGGGTACCGTTTTTTTTTGTTTTTTTTTTTTTTGCGGTCGCCCAAAGCTGGTTGTCGAGTTAGATCATTTTGTGCGAGGGAAATAACCTATACTCCGCACAAGTGGGAATGATCGTATCACGTAGTGTTCAAGGTAAGGCACCCAAGAGGCAGTTACATAGTACTCCCATTGCTGTCTCTGGAAGTGCCTACACCGGAAAATAAATTAAAGATGTCATCCATATGCAAGTCCGCCTCACAAGCGGTTCTGAGTAGGATGCAGCTCACCCTTCATGCGACTCGCCAGACACCTCACGGCGCTTCGCGCTTGGTGCAAGCAATGCCTGCCTGGTCGGTGAAAACCCGACATGCTCCGTCCCGGCATTGTAGGGATGCGAGGGTCTGTGGTCATACGGCTACGGCCATGCATGATATCGAGTACATCTCTCCTATCGAGAACACCCCCACCCCCCCACGACCCGCCTCTTTTACCTCCTCCTCCTCCCTCTCCTCCTGCCGAAGATGCGGCAACAACAACGAAGGAACAGCAAAAAACAACCCCTCCTCTACCCCTACCCCCACCCCCCCACCCCGCCATACCCCCCGTACCCCCCCCCACTCCACCGGTCCTCACCCCTTCCCCCCCCAATCCCACGCAGCCCCCCTATCCCCCCCCTCCCCCTCCCCTATTCCCCCTTCCCTTAACTCACCCTCTCCGACTCCACAACCTCCACCCCCATCCAGCCTATCCAGAGGAAGTCCATCTCATGCCGCACGCCCTGCAAGGCAGTCACCAGTCCGCCGCTGGACATCTTGAAGGTCCACTTCCCCGTGTCGAGGTCTCGCTGAGCGCTGATGGGCAAACCTGTTGGACACCACCACCACCCGACTCTTCTCAACGTTCCCCTTCCCACCTTCCCCGTTCTCCACCTCCACCCCCCTCCCCTGCTTCGCCGCCTGCTTTGATGGGTTTCGTAGTGAGATTACGAGGAAGGCGGGGGGGGGGGGGGGGGGGGGGGGGGGGGAGGAGGGGGGGAGGGGAGGGGCTTCCAAATGTCAGCATGCATCCCGGGGAGGGGGTATGGGAGGGGAGGGGGGGGGGGCTTCCAAGTAATCAGCAGGCATCCCGTGCTGGCGCGATAGCTTGCAGGGGGAAGGGGAGGGGGGGGGGGGTGTACTCGATAGGAGAGATGTACTCGATCTCATGCATGGCCGTAGTCGTATGACCATAGACCCTCGCATCCCTACAATGCCGGGACGGAGCATGTCGGGTTTTCACCGGCCAGGCAGACATTGCTTGCACCAAGCGCGAAGGGCCGTGAGGTGTCTGGCGAGTCGCATGAAGGGTGAGCTGCATCCCACTAAGAACCGCTTGTTGAGGCGGACTTGCATATGGACGACAGCTTCAATGGGTTGATTTCATTTCCGGTGTAGGGTGTACTCATTATCGCGCATGGCCGTAGTCGTATGACCATAGACCCTCGCATCCCTACAATACCGGGACAAGGGGAGGGGGGGGGGGGGTGGTAGTGGCCGTAACCCCCCGTTTCTCTGTACAACTCCTGAAATTAAACTTGCATAACGGGCTGGAAAATCACGCTTCTGAATTTTTTGTTGATGGCTGATCGGTTGATTGATTGATCAATGGAATGATTGATTCAAGTTTATTTGCTTGCTGAGTGGTTGAATGGGTTGATTGATGACCGGCCGGTCGATTGCTTGATTGGCTGGTTGGTTGATTGCTTGATTGGTTCGTTCGTTGGCTAGCTGGCTGATCGGCTGGTTGGTCGAACGATTGATTCGTTGATTGGTTGTTTGATTGATTGATTGATTGATTGATTGATTCATTCATTCATTCATTGGTTGGTTGATCGAATAACGTCTTCATCGGCAAAACCCACGAAACATTCCGAAAACAAAAACAAAAAATCTCACGTGTTTCATCCTTCTGGTCCTCCTTGTGTTTGTGCTCCCACAGCTGCCGCTGGAGTTTCCTGAATATTCGCCAAAATTGCCTGCGAGACAACAAAAAAAGCGCGGCCGCCAGCGGATCGAGGGGGGGAGGAGGGGTTTGGGATTGCACGAGGCGTTACGGTTAGCGTTATTACTGTAGGAGGGTTAGGGATACGAACACAAGCGAATGCGAGTTTCTAACTTTGATGGTGGGGATACCGGGTCCCCTTCCCCTATTAATAGTAGACGCGGGTAGTACCGCCTCATTACGTGCAGGTTGAAGGCAGCACACCCAACGGTCTGTCACTCCGTTCCGTGTGTATGGACCCGAGGGAAACGGTCCACGTCGGTGTGTTCTCCACACCACAAACCGCACAAGAGAGAACCTGCCCGGGGCGTTCGCCCCACATTGGCGCCGTGGTGCTCGAGATGGCTGAAGCGACCGACCGACCGACCGACCGACCGACCGACCGACCGACCGACCGACGGACGGACCGACCGACCGGGATCCACCAACGCACACAAGCTGACGACAGTTACAAATACCCTGCTGCACTAGCTCCTACTGCTGTAGCGACACCTACACTAATTTACGTATCGCTAGGCTTAAAACATAGAGAGTGAGGGGATTCGTATGTAAAGGGGCTGCGGTCACTGGGTTGAGCTCGGGCTCGGGCCAGGCCCAGAGCCAGGGTCAGGGTCAGCGTCAGCCGGGGATAGGCGGCGAATGAGCGACAGATTAGCCTCTTTTTAGGACTGTTGGGACTGCAATCCCGTGGAGGAGACAGAAACACTTGGAATTAGAGTCAGACTGGCTGCTGGTTTCCGTACAGCGCCAATAAAAAAGGTTAGTCTGATCGAGGCAAGTGAGCAAAAAACAAAAAACGAAATAAAAAACAACAAAATGCACACGTATACCAGGTATAAAGCCCCATTTCAACACGTCCCGGAGATTGCTCCCTCTGAAGATTGAAAAAAAAAAAAAAAAAAAAAAACAGAAGCAAAGCCCGCCGTGTGTTTGCTCCGTGCACGCCCTGCCAAGCAAGACACACGCCTGCCTGTACGTACGCGCACCACGGCGGTGGTGGACGAGATCAAGGCTAGACTTCCACCAGAAAAGCCTTGTTATAGCATAAGCAGCAGCAGCAGCAGCAGCAGCAGAAGCAGCAGCAAAAACGCAGGCGATTTTTCAGGGCGGCCATTCTCTCTTTACCCGAACCGAAAAACTCGCCGGAGAACACGTCAGCAAACACCAAAAAAACAACCGGCATAGAGCACTACTATCGTCACTTCAAGCAAAAGACAGAGCCCCCTCAGTGTACACTACTCTCCGAACCGTTTTTTTTTTTTTTCGCACGGTTGAACGATACGTACGACAGCAAGCAACTTCCACACCCACACGAAAAAAAAAACGTACCTGCTCCGTGACACCCAGGGTTTCTCGGCTGCTGTCCAAGGCTGGCTGTATGCTCGCTCGCGCGTCCTCTTTGTCCCCTGTGACCTCCGGGCTGCTGGCCGATTAGGCAAGAACAAAAAAAAAAAAAAAAACAGACAAAATGTGCCCGCAGAGGCAGCGGCAGTAGCAGTGGCGGTAGCAGTGGCGGTAGCAGCGACAGCGGCGGCGTGTTGTGGGGGGGGGGGGGGTGAGACGAACGCCGCAAAAAAATGAACGAATGCGCCCAGGGAGGAAGAGTAGGAGCGGACAAATACCTGAGTGATGAAAGTAGGGGGGGGGGGGGGGGTCTCGATAGGAGAGATGTACTCGACTCGATCTCATGCATGGCTGTACTCGTATGACCAACACCGCCCTCGCATCCCTGCAATGCCGGGACGGAGAACGTCGGGTTTTCACCGACCAGGCAGACACTGCTTGCACCAGGCGCGAAGCGCCGTTAGGTGTTCGTCGAGTCGCATGAAGGGTGAGCTTTGCATCCTACTAAGAACCGCTTGTGAGGCGGACTTGCATATGGATGACAGCTTCAACGAGTTTCGGGGGGGGGGGGGTGAACTTATTTTTAGCTTGCCTCAAGTCATTTGACCACTGACCACGCATCCCTTTCGAGATCAAGCTGGAAGGGGGGGGATTCACTCATTTGTTGCTTGCCATAGCCATTTGACCATTGACCGACAATTCCCTTTCGAGGCGGAGGGGAGGAGTCAACGCAACGCCCGGAAACGTGTGCAAAAACGGGATAAAAATGCCAGCCAGGGCTGCTCCACGGGTAAGAGACGAAAAAAATCGAGGGTAGGGTAGGGTAGGGTAGGGTAGGGTAGGGTAGGGTCGGGTCGGGCCGAGTTGACTCACCCGACCCGTGATATTTCTAGTACCTCCTGCCTGCCCGACCCGACCCGATCCACGGGTTTATGAAGACCGCCTGACCCGTGAATTCTGAGACCCGCGACAAAAAAAGTACGCTCCGCACAGCTTGATCAACGAACCTCCTCGAAAGAACCCGCACACATCCCTACTTGGAAAGGAAAAAAGTGTTGGGGGGGTGTTTCGCAGTCCTAGAACGGTCAACGTGTGCTTCAAACGACGAATCCAAACCGCGAGACCAAAAGAGCTGACCTGGGCAAAAAACCGAACCGGGGCCGAACCGAGAACCAAATACCAGCACCCGGACAGAACCGATTCGGCAGAGAAAAACGCCACCCAGATAGAACCGACCGCAGTCCAACACACCCGAACACAACGAAAAACATGCTATGTGCGTACAGGGGGAGATCGCGGATTGACCCCTTTTATTTTTTCGCCTGTCCACCCCTACATTTAAAAAGGGTATGTGAAAGGAAAACAGAGAAGTTGACGCGCCCAGATATACAGATCTCCTTCACAATATAAGCCGAAAACGAATACACAAATAAACCAACCAACCAAACGAACAAACGAACAAACGAGCAAACCAGCGAACAGAACCAGAACCAAAACCAAAACGCGAAAACACGAAAACACGAAGTTGCAAAAACACAAAAATTACGAGAACGAAAACAAAAACGAAACTATAACAAAACGAACTGAAAAAAAAAAAAAAAAGACACTTCGATACCCCCCCCCCCCCCGCCCGTAGGGTTCGCGTCGGTTGGCAACGACACTGTAAAACATGACGCTCAATACGTGAGCTAGACAACCAGGGCACCCTTTGTTTTTTTTTGTTCAGGTTTTTGGCGGTCGGTCACAGCTGGCGATCGAGTCAGATCATTTGTGCGGGGTGGAGAACCACTACTCCGCACAAGGGGAATGGTCGTTATCACGTACCTGGTAGTGTTTATGGTAAGGCACCCTAGAGGCAGTTACATAGTACTCCCGCTGCTGCCTCTGGAAATGGCCACACCGGAAAGCATTAACTCATTGAGGCTGTCATCCATGTGCCAGTCCGCCTCACACGCGGTTCTTAGTAGGATGCAGCTCGCCCTTCATGCGACCCGCCGAACCCCCTCACGGCGCTTCGCGCTTCGTGCAATCAATACCTGCCTGGTCGGTGAAAACCCGAGATGCTCCGTCTCGGCATTGTAGGGATGGGGGGGTCTATGGTCATTCGACTACGGCCATGTATGACATGGAGTACACCCTTCATGATATCGAGAGCACTCCCCTCCCCCCTCCCCCCTGCCCCCCTCCCCCCCCCCTCCCCCACCAATCCCACCCAACCACCAAGCCCACCACCCCGCCCCCCGTCAATATCCCACCCAATCCCCCTGCAATCTACTCATCCAATCCATCAACCAAACAATCCATCATTAAAATAAATAAATCAATCAACCAATCAGCCAATCAAAATCCGTTGATCGATCGATCGATCCATCCATCAATTAAATCAATCAATCAACCAATAATCTATCAATCACATTACTAATCCATCCATCCATCCATCAATCAGATCAAACCACTTCAACCAACCCATCTATCAACCACTAATCCATCAATCCATCCATCGATCAATCAATCAAAATCCATCCATCAATCAATCAATCAATGAATCAATGAATCAACCAATCACATCACAATCACATCACATCACCAACCTGTGAGTGAACAGCTCGGGTACCTTGCCCCCAGGAGGCAGGGCCGGGTTTGCGGGGGCAATCAAGTCCACCGCCTCGTGCTCCCCCTCGGGCGTGGCGATCACGCTCGTCAGCGTTGGGGCGCGGGTGTCGGGCGGGAGGGGCGCCTCGTGCGAGGACTGCTCCGAGGAGGCGGGGGGGGCGGTGGTTGTGCTGCTGTGCACCTCCATCGCTGAAGCGTTGGTGGCGGCAGCGGAGGCGGGAGGGGGGGCGGGGGAGGCGGGAGGGGGGGCGGCGGAGGCGGGAGGGGGGGCGGGGGAGGCGGGAGGGGGGGCGGGGGTGGCGGTGGGGGCGTTGATAAAAATAGGCAAGCGAAGATGAAATTGGCATCGTAGGGGGGCGAAGGGAGTAGAGGCAGCGGCGGCGGCAGCAGCGGTAGCACCAACAGCGGCAGCGGCAACACCGGTGGCAGCGATAGCGGAAGCAGCGGTTGCAGTGGTAGCGACGGTGGGGGCAGAGGGGGCGGTAGGAAGAGAGGCGAGGTCGGGGGAGAGGGGAGAAGGCGCGCCGGAGGAGGAGGAGGAGGAGGAGGAGGACGAGGAGGAGGAGGAGGAGGAGGAGAAGAGGGAGGATAAAAACGAGGGAAAGCGAAAAAAGCGAGAGGTAAAAAGAGAAGAAAAACAGAGAGAGGGGGAAGAGGGGGGGGGGGGGGGGAGGGGGAGACGGTGTCGTCCCTAGAGCGAAGAGAATGCCGCGGAATGCGGAGTAACTCCGGGATCGAACGAGGAGCGAGGCGAGGAAATCCGCAACGCGCCCCCAATCGGAGCCACCCGGTGATGGGGCGGCAGTCGCGGGGGACGCGGCTGGCTCCTGTCGGCCGTCGCGCATAAAGACGCCGCTCGTGCGGAAAAAGAAACGGGAGGCCTCCAAGTCGGCTTCGTGACTATCCATGATATTTGTTTCGTACAAGAAAAAAATATGAGGGGGCATCGCGCACGGCCTCCGCCTCGCACTGTCGTCCGCCCGGGAGTGGGTGGGCGGGGAGGGAGGGCTGGGGGGCTTCAAGAGGCGGAAGATATCCGCTGGAACTCAGCGATGTGGTCGGGCGGGGAGGGGGGATGGGGGGGGGGGGGGGGGGGGGGGGGGGGGGGGGGGGGGGGGTGAAGGCGGAAGATGTTCGCTCGAAGTCGGCGGTGCTTCGAATTTGCTGCCGTCAATAAAGCTCGGGATATGATTGGTCTTGTCTACTCGTAGTCTGGCACGAAAAAAAAAAAGTGCGGTCCAGAGCCATGTTTAGCCAGCCAGAAGTCAGCTGCACCAAAACCACCTATTCGCTTCTCTTGCGGTCTGTTTTCGATGCCACTGCTGTATGTATCAGGTATACGCGTGCGTGGCGACCACGCCACAAAAGGCTCACCACACACAAGAAACGAACACGTCCACAAGGGAAACGAATGAAACAGGCCTTAAAACGAACAAAAGCGGGCACGATACCAACAGCAGTAGGGTTATCGTTGTTTCGTGGTAGTTTTTTTGCCCCAGAGGGCGCGCCCTCGTACTGCTTTGCTGTCCGCCCCCACCCCGTCCGAAGCAAAACCGTCCCTCCCTCGTATTGGTATGATGTGCGTACGTACGTACGTACGTACGTAAAGAATGTCTGGTGCTGGGCTGTAGCATGATATGCACCAGGCTGGAACCAGCGCGTTATACCACAAGCATTACTACTGTAGCATGAATACGGTATAATACTAAAGAAAAAAGGTAAGCAATCGCTTTTCTTCCTGTGTGCGACACAGCGTGCCTACCTATGGGTATCCTTTCATGCCTGCCATTAACAAAATGCCTCGGGGATGAACACCACATGATGGCAAACGACAGCTGGCGAGATCGAGGATTGTGTCGAAACTAATCTTCGGACGCTGCGTGGGATACTTTGATCGCGCGAACTACGAGTTTCGAGGGAAACAAAAGCTGACAGCTGTGGAACTACAGCAGCATCAACATCTGCATGAGGCACCTGCTGCTGTGTACGCGCCCCCGCTCAAGAAGCGAGTCCAAGATCAATGGGACATGGCACAAAGTGTGAAAAAAAACGCATTGGCGACGTCCTGTCAAAATGCCGGTGTGGCGACAGCAGCCGCTGATTTTTCTGAGAATGTTTTTTTTTTTTTTAAACAAGCACAAGTGCACACTACTTAACCCGTTTAGTACCGCAGTCCCGATTTGGGGACAAACAGGTCTAATTCCAAGTGATTTGTCCCCAAAACGGGACTGGGGTCCTAAAAGGGTTAATAGTATCGTTTGCCTGCCGCAAGCACGTGACGTGCACGTCGAGAATCGGAAACAAAAAATGACAGCGCTACGTACGAATCATGAACGCAACAACTACGTATACCATGTTGTGCATGACAGTAAGATGGATGATAGCGGGAGAGGATACGAAAATATCAAAACGTCTCCCGTCTACCTACGTGGCGGCCCCGGGAAAGAGGCTGACGGAGTTGGGTTTTCACTGCTTGCAAGTTGGGGAGTAGATTGAATGTATTATCTCTATACCGATGTCTGGTACGTATGTATGAAACGATAGACACAGATGCTCTACTGGTGCCGTACTGCTTACCAGGCACCTGGTCAGCAGTATGTACTTGGAGTTCCTGGCAGAGTATGCACGTACCGGTATATGGTTCCAACTGACAAGGCAACACGTGTTATACGATATACAAGTAGTATTAATAGTGCATACCCCGAACAACAGAGGCCCACTATTCGTACGAAGTGTGGCAGTAGTATGTGTGTATCATATCATACGAGTAGGTGCGAACAACTGTTGATACTCGCAGTGAAATACCACCAGGTAGTGTGTGTGTGTGTTCTTCACATTAAACCGTTCTTTTTACCCGTCGACATCAGGCACAACCGGTCGCCCCGGTGGTTCAAGTGGTTAACTTCGAATTCTACTTGTTTGAGTCCTGGGTTCGAGCCCCAGGAGGGTCGGACTTTGACTTTATTTGCAAAAAAAAAAAAAAAAGAGATTCAATTGTTGAGAGCGCCTTGCAGCGTGGGTAGGCACAATTCGATGCGAGTCGACGAGGGAAGAAAAGGCTGAAATCTTCTCGCGATAAAAATGAAGGCACGTACCGTAGCGGGAAGGGGGGAGAAGAGCCTGCTATGTGACCCCGGATCTGAGTTACGAGTTGGAAGGAGAGAGAGAAGAAGATGTGCGAAGATAATGCATGGGATGGAAAAAAAAAAAAAAAAAAAAGTGTCCGCGCCGATTCTTCAATCCTAGAAGATATACAAGTTCTGTGGTCACAAAGCTACGCCACATAGATACTACGTTGCCACGTACCAGGTATCCAGTAAGCACAGCAGTGGGCAATGCAATGTCATGTCATCATACTGGATACGACAGGCACGACATACACATTCTATGAAAAAGAGAAACGAAAGGAAACAAAGAAAAAAGCGAACACAAAGGAGGCAAATCGATCGAGAAGAAGAAAAAAAAAAGGAAAAAAAAACAACAATACGAGTACAAGAAACAAACTATCGTGCCCCCCCCCCGCGCAGGCGATGTGGTAAACACTTGAAAAGAACGAGCTGGGCGGAAGAAAAAAAGAAAAAAAAAGATAAACACCGCTACTTGTAAACAGAGTAGGACAAAGAACCAAGGGAAAATAACGAAGGGAAAATAACAGGCAAACCAAAGCACGAAGCACCCTCCAGGTAGCGGCAGCAGTTTGTGGTCGTACGAGTACCATAGACAGGTTCTCCCTGCTAGTCCGCCTGTTACCTTGCTACCCTGACTGCCGTCTCCGTCCTGCGTTCGTCAACTATGCCCAGCCCCTCGGCGTCAGACAATACGAAACAAGCAGAGCAGGCTCGTCATCCACCCACGCCACACCCGGCTCCTTCAATACGGCTTACCAATCGAAAAAAGGAAGAGAAAGAAAGAAAACGAAAATCACGGGGAATCAGCGCAAAAAAGAAAAAAAGAAAAAAAAACGAAAAGAAGAGAAGACAAAGGAAGACGACTTGCGAACCAGCTGCACCAGTTGGTGGCACTACTGTATTACGGGGGACCATAGTTAATAGGACCAAATATTGTTAGTAAAAAAGCTTGAATATATAGGTTTTTTATGTACACCACAGGTCCTACTAACTATGGTCCCCCGAAATAGAATATACCTGGTATTAATAGTCATGTTCTACTTGCTATTAGTAGTCGGCCTGGTGCCTTGCTACCCTGTCTGCCATCTCCTTCCTACTTTCGTATTACGGGGGACCATAGTTAACAGGACCTATGGTATACATAAAAACCTATATGTTTAACCATTTTTACTAACAATATTTGGTCCTGTTAACTATGGCCCCCCGTAATAGCACGAAATATTATTACAGAGTCAAGTCCAGCAGTGTGTCTATTAATAGTTCATGAGTACGAACAACTGCTGTTGATACTTACAGAAAATACGTTTAATACGAGTAGTCAAAGTCCAGCGGTATGCCTATACGAACGACTACAGCAGTACCAGGTATGTACTATTAATACTGTACGATCAAGATCATGTTGTCCTCGTGCTCCTCAATGTTGCATGAAGAGACAGTACGAGTAGTACGCAGTACGTGCCAGGATACGAGAGTACTGGTGTTCTGGTGCCTGCACCGGTGCTGCTTGCGGATACCACAGCAGCAAGTAGAAGACTACCATATCATACTATTATAGGTACCAGGCACCTCGTAGTCTGTAACAACAGCGGCGCCTGTATTGTACGAGTCCATTCCCGATCGATATAGCACACAGCACACAGCACACCAGCACGCAGATAGTATACCTGGTACCTGGTACGTAACAGGCTTCGTTCGTACCTGGTTCGTACAGGATACAACGTACGAGTACAGCAGTAGACAGAGAGCTGTGTTAATATTGATAGCAGTACAAGAACATAGTTACCCCGCTGTCAGACCTATACCAAACACACCACATGGCTGGCGGGCACCTGAAATTGTCGGCACCGCCTGCGGCTGCAGGGCGGCCATGAAGCCCGCGCGGTGATCCTCCGATGCTGCCGAATCCGACGCCGAAGGTCCGATCATGAAAGAAGAAGAAGACAGCAGCCCTTTCGCGCGAGCCTCCGGAGACGATCCCACCCCACCACCCCCTCCCCCTCCTCCTCCTCCACCGCCGCCGCCTGCGCCGCCACCGCTACCACCCTGAGGCAACGGCGCCGAGTGCCCACGCATCAGAGTTGAAGGGTCAGAGTTGTGACGCCCGTGTCCACCGCCGCCGCTTCCGCCACCGCTAGCGCGGGCAGCGCTGCTGGCATGGTCCGTCGGGATGGCTCTCGTTCTGTCTATGGGCGAGTTAGGCATCCCTTTTGGAGATGCGGTCTATGAAAAATATATGCTCTGTCCTTTTACAGGCCTTTTTAGTCCGCTTTTGCTCTTCCTAGGCCTGGCTTCTCGGAGGCGCAGAGAGGACTATCCCTTTGGAAAGCTAGCGGTCGTCCCTTCTCTCGCGGTTCTCCTGTGAGTTGCCGGTGGAGAGGGCGACCTTCGTCCTGCGTCGCGGTCGTCGTGCATCGCACCATCGCGGAAACTTGTATTGTCCCCCAAATTCCGTTAAACAAATGCCGCTGCATGTTAGTGAACTCCGTGTAAAAAGAAGAAAACTCGCTCCAAGTCAATGGGAATGACATACTGCTGTATGTAATTCCCATTGCTCCTCGTTCCTCGTTCCTCGTTCCCAGCAATAGTCGTCATCGCCATTGGTTCCGTGCTTCGGGTTCAATGGGAATGACTACGAGTAGCAGTCATTCCCATTGAGTAGTAGTCATTCCCATTGCTTGGGTCATTCGGGGTGGCCGCTGTATATGGTCAGTTGCATTGGCTCGGTATCCCCATTCTCAACGTTCGCAAACTGACGGGTACTTTGGAGCTCTCTGGCCGTTGGGCTAGGTGCAGTCTTGAGTCTCGGAATTGATGCAGTTCAGTCGAGCAGTGCGACGGCATCGGACACCGATGCGAACGATAGTACAGCAGTAGTAGCTCAGGAGCATTGTTGACTGAACTTCGTTCCCACATCCCTAAAAGATACGAGACAAGAGACGTTAGATTGAAAAGATATACTGGTGCCACTTGTCCAAACGGTATACCTGGTATATGTTTCCCCACTATTATTAATACTAATAATACTGCTGTGCTATGTACTGTGGTGGCACTCCTTTTGGTATTTTACCTGGCACCTCGTACTGTACCTGGGATGTTCACTCGTACATCAAGTACGTACGGAACGTTCGAAGCGAAAGACTTGGCGGCGATTGATTACGGCAGTGTGATGGCCGCGGGGGTACGAGCTTTATGGAAGGCACGTCATAGGGCAGTAGGCAAGCGTAAACAGCACGTAGGGACGAAGTTTTCCCTCCGCGGCCAGAACCTTTCGATTGATGCGTTTTTTCTTCTTCAGTCGAGAAGCGAGACCTATGATAACATTACTGAAGATATTTTACCAGGGCATTCCTCGGGAGGCCTTTTCCACTTCGGGACGATATCACGCGGGATTCGGTTACCCCGGGACTAAACGGTACTGTTTGTATGGGATGCGGCCACCGCGGGACGTGCTTGTGCGGGAACGGGTAGTACGCTTTTCCGTGTGGCACGGGAGCGGGATATTAGAATTTGTGCAGGACGCGTTTGTGAGGGCAGGGGATTTCGCATCTATCACGGGACCGCGGGGTTTCGGGCTGGCTTCGACTGCTGTGTGGTGTATTTGACGCCTTTACACACCTCACAAGAAACGTGACCCAATTTCGTTCGTTATGGGTTTTGTGGGGAGCTGTATGTAGTAGTACCCGAGCATCGTGGTTAGGGAATGGAGTGCAGGAAGTATCTGAACTGGCTAGCTAGGAAGGCAGCTTCTCTTGTTCAGGAGACTTCTCGTGTTGTTGTAGTTGTCCTGCTCAAGATGAGAGATGGAAGGGAGCTGTTGGGGGTGATTCGCCAGGGGCTTGATTATAGGCATCTAGCCCAATCTACTCTCCTTCTATTTATTCTCCGCTAGACGAGAAAAGACACTTGTCAGAGAACTTTCCTCGGGCGCTTGTCTACTCTTTTCTCCTTTCGTCTATCCTAACCATTGTACGTCAAGGGAAACTTCAGAGCCCCGGGAATACTCTTCGGGTGTTACAGGGGTTTGGTACTACGGCTATCCCATGAAAATTATATTGTCCAACACTACTCCATATCACATAAGCCCACCCTGGATAATCGTATATATATATATGCAGATCACACGACGATCGATGGATGATAACGGAATTGATCCGAAAAGAGCGGAAAAGGAGGTCGAAGATGCGGCTGTTCGAAACTGCGAAATGAGGCTATAGATTTCCCCACGCTTTGTAGTGAGGCCTGGCCATCACGGAATACTACTACATATCACATGTAGCTGTCCGCAAGTGAAGTGCAAACGTTCGGTTGGGGGCTGTGCTTTTCTTTTTTTGTGCGGGATGTGTTTGTGCCCGAACGGGATATCGTCATTTGAGGGGACGCGTTTTGTGCGGGAACGGGATTTAGACTTTCCCGTGGCACGCAAGCGGGATATTATCATTTGTGAGGGACGCGTTTGTGGGGGCAGACAATTTCACATGTATTACGGGACCACGCGATTATCTCGAATTCCGCACAAAACGGCGGGAAAAATCCCGAGGAATGCCCGGGATACTACGGCAGGCTGCTATAAGGCTTAGAGATGATCCCGATGAGCGTTCGGAAGGCTGCGGCGCGACTGCTCGGCCTTGTTTGTGACCGCTTGCATGCGAGTGCAAAGAAAGGCCCGCGAGGGGTGGGAAGGTGAAACGTGTTTCGCCGTTGATGGCGGGAGTCTTATTGGTTGAAAGTCCACCCAACGCCAACCACATTTTAGTCGATAGACCCAAACGGTTTCGAGGTCTGATTTTATGATTCATCAACGAGGTCATCAAACGGCCTGGACCGCGTCGCCGCTTACCTCGACGACGTCATAGTCTTCGACGCCAATCCCCCCCTTCACGTCGCCAACATGAAGGGATTGTTATTGCGATTGCGACTGCACAACCTCAAGCTTCCCCCTTCAAAGGCTACCATCGGCGCCACGGATGCGGATTTCCTCGGTTCCTGGTCAAGTTTCCACCCCCCGGTCCTCGTCTACCCTAACTGGGACGCCGTCACCGATAACTCCTGCCCTTTCCTCCTCTACTGCGGTGCCAGTGTGGACGGTTTCGGTGCCACCCTCGCGAACAATAACAGGACGACCACACCATTCGCCCCATCGTGTTCATCAGCCGCGCTACCATCGAGTCTGAACGCCACTGGGCTCCGCTCGATCTGAAAGCGAGCAGCATCGTCTGGAGCATCAAGCGCCTTCGCGGCTACCTTTGGGGTGCGAAATCCTGATAGTTTTCGGATCACAAGGCGCTCGAAAGCCTCGACAAGATCGCTGAACACAACCCGCGGGTACACCGATGGCTGGAAATCCTCACTGCGTACAGCTACACCCTGGAATCTTGCAAAGGCAGTGCCAACGGGAACGCCGACTTCCTGTCCCACTTGCCCTTGTCTGCGACGGAGCGCGACCGCGACGGCCCCAGCAGTCTCACTCTGTCCGAAGAAGAACGTGTATTTCTCATCCGCTCTCACGGCCTACTCTTGTGTGGACCCTCCCCCGTGCGTGTCGGTTTAGGTGGGCTGGCATCTTCCTTCCCTGGCGCGGGAGGTGGAGAGCGCGGCTTCGATCGAGGTGCTGGCGGCAGCCTCCGAGGCGCGGGCGGCAGCTGGTGCTTCTTGCCTGACTGCGATGAGTGCGATCGCCCGGTGTCGCATTGTCTTCCAAGGTGGCCCCGAAGGCTTCGGCCGCGGCCACGGTTCGCTCGGCCGCGACAAGGTCGGCTTGGTCTAGCGCCGCTTGGTCGAGCGCCGAGCGTTCCGCCGCGATCCCTTCGACGTGGCCTGAGATTTCTGCCCAGTGCTTAAGGATTGTTGTCCTGATCGGCGCGGGGAGGGAGGTCCATGTTCCAGGGGGCATAAGGACCGAGCCTCGAGCACTGCCCGACGAGACCTGGAGAGTAGAAGGTTGTAGCCCCGGTTTCGCGGCCGCCAGCCTAGCATCCTCCGAGTTGGGGGGCTCGAAGTCCACGGTACGGGCATGGAAGCTCTCTCTGGGCTGCCCAAGCGGACTTCGCAACGAAGAACCTTCGGGTTCCCGAGGCTGGAGCTCCAGCTGAGGGCTTACCCCTCGTTCCGTCCGCGCCCGCGGTGGGCCTACCAGCCGCTCCGGTCCCCTTTCCAGCCCTCGGACATGGTTCCGTGCGGCCCACCCTTTTGCCTGGTAATTCGCACCAGCACCCCCCCCAACGAGGTCGCTGTCGACGCGCGGACCCAGCGGCCCGGGGACACGTCACCTGCATGGCGGCCAGGTCTAACAAGTGTTTCCCTCCTGCGGTGGCGACATCAGTGGTCTCCGGTGCCCACAGACTCCGAAAAGAGTTGCCCGAGGACGACCTCTCCGTCAACATGGCCTGGATTCAGATGGCCGAGGGTTCCTGGGTAGAGCAGCAGCGCCGGGCGCTCATTATAGACCTGGTGGTCAGCCTTCGGAAGGCGCACGACGCTTTCCCCACCACCATCTGCTGGCCCGACCCCAAATCCTACATCGCCCACCGCGAGCATCGGACTCTCTCCACCAACCAGGCCCACCAGCTCCCAGGAATAGGAAATTACCCTGGGCCGTACTACGATAGCTTCCACCATCCCTCCGACAACCGAATCCACCGGCGCCCAAAGAGTTGGTAGTGGCTCTGCGGCCCCGGACGACAGCTCCCACCGCCGCGCCGGCGACCGGGACCACCGGCGCCCAGGAGTTCGAGAGGACCCTGCCGGTCATGACGGCGGGTCCCGCCGCGACACAGGTGACGCGAAAGGCAGTGGCACTACTCGACGCAACGGCGCTGGCAGTAGGGAGAACCGAGGGAAGGGGAGCCAGAGCTCGAGCGACCGGCGCAACAGGCACAGGAACCAACTCCTCAAGCTCCTCCACGGACGAGAGCAGAAGAGCCCCCGTCCTCGAGATCACGGACATCACGAGCAAGTGGCAAGTGGTTCCCTCGCTCACTGATGTTGCTTTTTCAGCCGCGCCTCTAGACCGCCTGACCATGCCCGATGACCGCGCCATGCCCGTGTCGTCTAGCCTTGTTCACGCTCGAACATCGGCGATCGACTCCGCCGCCGCAACCGCCGCGACAAAGCACACTGCCGAAGTTAAAACGGGCGTACAAAACACCTCGGTCTCAAAGATATCGCTCGCAATTCAATCCTTCCTTTCCCCTCCACGATCAACCCTTCGGACGCCGAGCAACAACTCCCTCGTTCGGTCAAGGCCTTCGCGTTTGATGTGCAACGATGGCAGCCATGAAAGCCTTAGTTCTCCCAGCTGAATCCCCGTTTGGGAGTGCCCCCTCCAAGATCTTTCGCGCGTGCCATCACGCCTGACAAGCCCACAACCGCGCCCCCCTCACTACCTTGATGGATTATTCTTTGGGGCAGGTATCGTGCGCCCTCGCAGGCGGCGCCACGGAACCGGAGGCGTTCACGCTCATCCTGAGGTTGATGAGCAACCACTTCGACCGCACCGACACGGGGGCCAGCTACACTAAGTGTCATAATTTTGGTGTGGAAAACGGGACCCCCTTTTGCGATTTCAGCCGAGAATTTCGGAGGGTGGTGTCGGCAGCGACGGGGGCTGCACGTGTTTTGGCACCGGGGGTGGAGGCTGTTCTGGAGATGGTTCGGATGGCAGTTAACGAGCAGTACCCCAGATTGATGCCCACTCTGTACCCGGGGGTTGCGGCTACGGTATCGAGGCCGTTAGGCACTTTTGACGCCATGTGGGTGGCTTACGAGACTCTAGCGAAGAATAGACGCCTGCCATCGACGGCGAAGCTTACTTTTCTTTGCCTGTTTCTTCGGCGGGTGCGCGGTCATCCTCCCCGTCGGGGCCCCGACCTGCCAGGATTGGTCGCGCCCAGGGCCGGACGCCTTTCCAGTCGCCTTCATGGCTGACGGATCGCGCAACAATTCGCTTGCGATGAACGTTAACTAATCCATCCCTGACTGCCTCGACCCGTGGCTTGACACGTCTTCCAACTGCTGGCCCCTAGACGAAACCACTATGTTGAAGTTCGCGCTGTTTGCATGTCCATCTAGACCGATGACCCTCTACCCTGAAGCGGCCTACTTTCATCGTCCGCTCGAGTCGCCGGACTCACCGAAAACCGAGGCCACTGTCTTAACTGTCAGGAGGATACACACTCCCTCGAACAGCGTAGGCACCCCTTCCAAAACCTTAGCGGCCTTTTGAACCCCGACCTCGGAACGCTCGGTGACGACGGCGAGGCGTTCCGATGTGGACAAGAACGCATGACCCAAAACCGCCGCGAGAATAAATACCCTAACAGACATCACAACCAGAAAAAAAAGCAAGAGCATCGCTTCGGCCACTCGCGTGGGCAGCAACACGGCTAGAGCCAGCAGAACAAATAAAGCGATGACTACAACGCACACTCGGAACGAGGACACCAGAGGTATAACTCTGGCCATCACGGTGGTGGTTCAACCGCCTCTGCCTCTTCCACCCCAGCTCCCGCCTCGGGGATTCGCTACGGTGCTTTGCATAACTTTGGGCGGAAACCCGAACGGACGCCAGCATGGCACCTTCCGCGCCGGTAAGTGACAGGTCGACGGTGGTACGGCCCCTACCGTCCGTCCGCCACCGGTATTGCCGGGAGAAAAAACGTTGATTTCACAATATGCTCATTTCCCAGGCTCGCCCAGCGCTCAGCGCTGACCTTCTTGTTGTTGTTGTTGTTGTTGTTCTCACATTAACTCACAATACAATGCAGTCCGTGGTCGCAGGACAGGCTCCAATAACTCTGGAGTGGAAGAAATACCTCGGTAGTAAAACAGAGGCAAAAACAAAAAAAAAATAGCATACGCACTCCACCACTGCGGACACCAGGGAAGCAAAAAGGAAACTATTAACAGCAGACAAAAATCCTAAAAAAGAAGAAGAAGCGAAGCAAAAAAAAACTAAACGAAAACAGAAGCAGATAGCAGAACGCAAAAAAGGCAAAACGGACCATACTAACAGAGACACAAAGAGGTACAAACGGGAATGAAAGAAATATGAAAAAAAGAAGAGACAAAAAAGCGATAATCTCGGACGGGGGGGGAAGAAAATACGAAAGGCAGGCACTGGAGCATACAGACACGCAAAGTTGCCCTGGTGGCACCATGTTAGTTACTTGGGTCCCAAAGGAGGGAGTGCATCATGACAATGATGGCCATAACCAGGCTTCAGTCTGTTGGGCAGACCGCCTCCCCCCCCTCCCCCCCCCATTCCCCCTCGTCCCCCTTTCGCCCCACCCCTCTTCCCTGCCAGTCTGCGCACTCGCGTTGGCGTCAACGGCTGTGGTCGTGGTTGCAGCTATTCTATGCCGTTCTGCCGATGCCTCCTTCTCATATGTATGCCATTTCCGCATGAAGGCCTCCGCCCCTTCCTCGACCCGTCGGAACCATCTGCCGGCTTTCTTTGCTGCCTCGCGCCACCCTTCGAGCTTGATGCCGAACTCCTTGAGGTCCTCCTCAAGGTACCTCATCCAGTCCCACTCCTGTCCTCCGGAGTAACCCTTACCCCCAACCATCTCCCCAAACATCACCCTCTTCGGCAGACGCTCCTCTCCCATGCGTGTCACAAAGCCCGCAAACGAGAGCCTACGTCTGCGTACCGTCGTCTCAACACTCTCAGATTTTGTCCTGAGAAGCGCGCTAGAATAGGATAGAATGTGGTCTTCGCGCTTTCGTTTTCGCCAGTCGATGCATCGGAGGAGCATCTTGTGGTGGACAGTCTTGCTCGGGCTCCAAGTAACGCAACCGTAAAGCAACGTTTCGATCACCTCGGCTCTCAGCATTCGCACCTTCAGGCGTAGGCGCACACCCGGGTGGTCACAGATTTCCATCTTATACCGTCCGAAGCATTCCCACGCCCTTTGGAGTCGACGCGTTACCTCGACACTTCTGCCCGTCCAATCTGCGCTGATAGCCCCGCCCAGATACACAAACTCGGTCGTTTGTTTGTACACTTGGCCGGCTGCGGTGACGGTGAACGGCACGTTCCCCCCATCTTCCGTTTGCAGACACATTATCTCTGTCTTGGCCTCCGAGACCGCCAGGCCGAAAGCGGCACATGCAGACACGATCACCGTCATCATCCTCTACAGGCCGCCCCGATCTCGCCCCGCACGTTGCCCCGTACTTCGGATCGACGCAGCGACCCAGCCTCGCTTGTCAGACTGGAGAGCCCCCGGTGTCTCCCCTGGCGTCGGGCACCCGCGTCTCAAACGCCGCTCACCTCAGGCGGGGCACGAGAGCAGGCTCGTCAAACGCCGCTCTCCCAAAGCACGCACGGCGCAGCACCACGATTGTCGCGCCGGCGCGTCGTTTTTTTCAGCCAAGGTGCCCCTCTCCTTCTCCTCCCGGCCATGCGGTGGAGGTCGGCTTGAGGTGCGGGAAGGCCGACACCGAAACCTCGAGATCTCGGTTGAAGCTCGGCTCGGCATTTCCTCGCAATATCGGTGGCCGCTCCACCCTTTATCCTGTCAAGAAGGAGTCGACAAGATTAGCTACCCTGTCTCCCTTCCCGCCCAGGTCTACAGGAAGGAAGCCCTCTCCGGTGGACACTTTGTTGCCCCCACCCGAGCCCGTCTACCGGGTCTGCAGTCCTCTTTTGTCTCCGCGTATGCCACTCCATGTGCGCTGCGCTCCTTCGGCTCTAGTGGAACATGACAAACCTGACACTGCCCGTCGAGCCAGTGATGTCTCCACGGCCTCCGGTCAGATCAACCGGACAGCATACCCGTTAAAATCGGAAAAGTCGCAACTTTCGTCAAACAGAATGGACTCAGAGCCCCCTGCCCCATTCGACCTAGGACAGAGACCGTCGGGCGCAGTAAGATAACCTTTAGGCGATTTTTTTCCTACGGGCAATGGTGACACCGAGTCAGTAAACATGGAACCGGACTCGTCTCGTGCACCAGGAGCTCAGTGTTCTCAGAGAAGCGCACTCTCCCCCACACACACCGCAACTGTTCTGGCAGCCCCACTCCTTTTTTCGCAGTGGTCCTCCACGTCTTTTGTCGTTGACGACATGTCATATTCCTGCGCGGAGCAGTATATGATGGCTGAAAGGCTCGCCTTTTCAGGACCACGGGCCAGCCGAGCGGACTATGCCCTCGTCAGACCCACGCGAGCACAAACGCCTCGGTCGAGGCGTGCATAGCTTCGACTGCGCTATCTGGGACCGCGTCCGGGAGGACACCGTCCTTGCTGGCACTTTGGCCAAGTTCACGCAGAACCCGGCCATAAAGCAGCACCTATTGAGCACTCGCTCCAACATTTTGGCCGAAGCCAGCCCTTTTGACCCCTTTTGGGGCATCGGTCTCCAAGCAGACGACCCCGAGGCCCAAGACCCCACTAGGTGGCGAGGGAAAAAATGCTTGGGAAAGCTCTTTCCGCCGTTCGCGGCATCCTTCGCGCAAGTGAGGCCGGGTTTGCACACCCCGCCTTCTCTCATCAATTTTGCACTCCGACAACGCCCGACGGAATTCATGAGATTTCTCCAGCGCCGCCCCACCCTTTGGCCGTGGCCCGCGCATGCCCAGGTACTTCCTTGGAGTTTTCGACCTGTTTTTCTGACGCGCCTGTTGACCACAGTCCTGAGGTTTTGGCTGCCGCACCTAATATCGACCCTTCTCTCGCGTTGTGTCAGAACACGGCCCCTGCCTCGTCGGGGGCACCATTACCCTCGACGACGTCTATTTTACAACCAAAACCGCGCTTCACAGCGGAGCTGGCGTTCTCGCCCCTTTTGGTTGTGTGGCGCTTCTTGACACTAGCCCCCCATAGACTTTCATTCGCCGAGACTTTTTAGATCACATGCACTCGGTTGGTGCCGCATCCATCGCGTGCGAGCTGAAATGTGCCTCTCGTTCTTGGGAGGCTCTGGCGAATTGGCCTCTCTGAAAGCATCAACGAGTGTACTCCGGAGCGTCCATTTGTTTTTAGAAGATGGGCTTACGTGCTCCCTCGCAGTTTGGGCTTGCGTGTTCCCCCCCTCAGTGATGCAGCATGCAGTACTGCAGGGACGTGACAGCCGGGTGCGTTTTAGTAGCCGCTTCTACCGCTCTCTGCCACCTCGGCCGTCGGACCAACGCGTTTCTGGCAAGCTGGAGTTAATTCGCCACGCTCCGGCAGGCATGTCCATTTACGCCATCAGTCCCGCCGCTTCGGTAGGAAGTTTCCCTCTACGCTACGAGGGCGCAGTAGGCGGCACCCTGTCCGACAGTCCTCAACTGCTTGCACTCTCCTCCCTCCTCCCCACTACGGTTCGTGCCTTGCTTTTTCGCGAAACGACTTCAGCCCTTTCTCCAGGATCGGCTCGCGTCGAATTGCATACAGCAACATACAGGTACTTACTGTCATAGTTTACAACTTCGTACTGGTCGTATCATACAAAGTTTGAACCTCTAATGGACCTCTAAAGCTACTGTAAGTGCACCGATGACGCCAACAGCTTGGTTCTTCCGGTACTTGGGACAAGGCACGCCGCGTTGGGGTCCGCGGCATTGATTGATCAGTCGCGAATTGGGCGTTCAGTGATTCGAGCGATGAAAAAACATGAGAATTTGGACCCTGTTCCACAACAAGCACAATCATATTGACTGCTGTGGGTACTGTGTGTATGTGTATTGCAGCATGTAATTAACGTGCCGGTAGACTGCCGTAAACCAATGCGTCGCATGGAACAATAACAATCGGTTTGCGACAGCCGCTCACTGCCGCCATTACTGGAGCAGACGCAAAGGTGCGAAGCAAAAAATGTCGTCGTGATATCGTGATAAATATCGCTTGATTATGCCCAAGAGCGAAAAGACAACACCAGGTCGATACGCGGTAACCAACTTTGGAGCGGACGCGTAAATATCACGGTCTCTTCCAGGCATGCTTATGCTGCTCTGCACCACCAATGCCATGCATTTTACGAACTAATATTAACTGTAGCACCTTTTTCGCTCGGCCTCCGACCTCTTGTCCTGTTGTTCTTGTTTCTGTCGCTTGTGGATCCCACCAGGTACCAGAACGCCTCCTCCCGTGGTCCCCGCACGTGAAGTTTACGTTAACGAGGAGTCCCACGCGCCAACAAAGACATCCCAGCTGATGATGTAATTGTTGCAGTTTTTTTTTGCTGCGATATACCCAATTCGTCACAAGCTATAGAGTGACAACGGGGACGTACAGTTGTCGCGTACGGAGCTGTTTATTTCTACAGCAAGGGTCGATCCCCCGGCCCGGTGAAAAAACTGCAGGGTGAGGTCGAGAAGAGGGTAGGAATCGGGACGGGACCTAGTGGTGGTGTTGGTGTTGGTGGTGGTGGTGGTGGTATTGGGGGTGGCGGCGGCGCAGTAGGCGTCCAGTACAAGGAGGTGAACGAGGACTAACTCTCCAAGACGTGCTCCAAGTGTCACGAGGTGCTCACCCCGATGCTTGACGAGCGACGCAAAGAGATCCACGCCGTACGCCGCTGTTCCGCAACGAGCTGTATACAACTGTGGAATCGGGACGTGAAGGCTTGTCGCAACATCAGGGACGTTTTCTTCCACCTGAACGTTTACCACAGCCAGCGACCGGAGAGATTCACGAGGGTCTACTAGTACCACCGCGCTCCCTCGTAGTTTGTTTGCAGAACTAGTTTTCGTGGCATGCCCTTTTAGATCATACTATTTCCCATTTTAGGGTCTTAGTAGGGGACGTGTGACGAGAGACGGACCACAAAGGGAAAACGGCGCCTCCAACGGCATCTCCCAGTGCCCGTTATATCATCTGGGGGTGGTTTAGGTGGTGGTGGAGTTTCCAGTCTTTTCCCCCTTGAATACCTTTCCTGCCTGCCTGCCTTTCCTGCCCTTTCAAAGACTGCAGTCCCGTTTTGGGGACTGCAGTCCCGTTTTGGGGACAAACTACTTAGAATTTGACCGGTTTGTCCCCAAAACGGGACTGCGGTTCCAAAATGGTTGAGAGGCAACCAGAGTAATATCGGAGAACCAGTCGAAACAGAACACGAACACAAACAACAACAACCACAACCACAACAGCAACAACAACAACAACAACAACAACAACAAAACGCACATTTGCGAGGCCTATTGGTAACCCTGGTACACATCTTTGGAGGCTGGGCCCTCTACAGGTCAAGTCGCGTGACCGGCATCTACAGTTGGCGGCTCCAGATTCCAAAATTGGATATACGGGTGCGCCCGACGATGGCAACGTTACGGCAGGGGTTACAAGGCCGAGTGGCTGGTCGTGGGTCTGGCGCACGACCGATCGGGGCCAGCGCATTTTGCGGACGAATCCGTTCCATCAGCTAGCCTTCAGGAAACGTTTTGATCAGCGCGTAGAAAGCCGGACGTCGAAGGGATATAGACAAAGAGACTGCGTACGCGGCGGGGCGATAGAAGCCGCGCACTGTTTCCTAAGCGTATTTTTTTGTCCATATGGTAAGCTCGCGCCGAGACTCGAGCCGAATTCTGGCGAAGTTCCTAGGCCGCGGATACCAGACGACGGGGAAAGCCGGACGTCGAATGCACGTAAAAAAATGTAGATAAGTCAATCGACTAGCCCCTGCAGGTGTAAGGATATTTTCTCGCGCTGGTGGTGTCGTTGTGCTGCATGAGGGTGACTGCTGCGCAGCACTACACGCACCATTACGAAGTACACGAGGACTGATCGCGAGCGATACCGTCGGGTCGGCGGTTGGTTGTTCGCTTTCGTTTCCGCTGAGATGTCGACGGTGGGATAAAACGCGGGCGGCGGTGCAACACGGATACATTCGTGTAGTCTAGGGACCTCTTGCAGGCGGGGTACAAAAATAAAGCGAAAACAACATTGCATACGTAAAGAGGTCCGAGCGTTGCATAAAAAATATCACACCACCCCAAAATAATCCATGGTTGGTGAGGTACCGGAGAAATCAGGCATAGCAAAGCATTTTCTGAAACGACACACCGATGACGGCCCTACAAGCGTCCTCTTCGTGCGGCCCCGGGCACTGCGTACACGCGGATTTGAACATGATTGGTGCCTCTACCATCCAAGCGCCAGAATGTAGGCATGAGTAAAACCGTCTCACCATTTTTTTAGTGCTAGAGCTAGGCAATAGTCAGTACGTACACATTGTCAGAGCTACCCCCCCCCCCCCCCCGCGCATCAACCACGGTCAGCGGCCTGGACCGTCAGGCCCGCCCTTCCCGCCGCACCCCTGGCCCCCACGACGCTCTTCTTCCTCCACTCCGTCTGCCCGCGAGGGGCTCCGTCCGCCTGGCCAGACAGCTGCGCTCGCCGAGCAGCGATGGCGGCATCCAGTGCTGCGGTCTCGGCCGCTCTCTCGGCCGCTACCCGCACCAACCCCCCCCTCACGACGGACTGAATCTTGACCGCCGCCGCGCGCTTAGACTCCTCCACGGCAAGCGCTCTTGCCGCGGCGTCCCGCGCGTCCTGCCGCCGCTGAACCCGAACGGCGGTCTCCTTGCGGGCGCGCCTTTGGCGAGCGGCGCACTGTATTTGGACGGCGGCCCGAGCCTCGTTCTGTGCTTTGATGGCCGCGGCGAGTTGCCGCGCAGCCTCTTCGAACTCGGCCTTCGCTTTGGCCTCGGCCGCTCTTGCGGCCTCCGCTTCGGCGGCTCGCTGCCTGGCGAGTCGTCCTCGCTGTACCGCCTGTATGCGCATTGCCGCCGCGTTTGATTTTATCTGGTGGACGCGAAGTTCCTCCTCGCGAACCTGTTCCGCCGCTTTTTCGCGGACGTGTGCTCTTGCCTGGCTTGGGAGCAACGCGAAAGGGTTGTGGGAGCGGCGCTCGTGTTTCGAGGCAATATTTTCATGTCATCAATCTGGCTGCGTACTATTAACGCAGCCCCAAAAGGCACGAGATACAAGCGCGATATGCAAGAACACTAGTGGGCATGTTGGGAGCATCGTACTGCGTAATTCTCAGCTGGTGACGTTTCTCAGAAAGACGACATTGCATTGGAACAGATGACGACTGAGCTCGTTCCGTTTTCGCGGGCGTTCTCAACGGTCGACACCCAGAGCGTGGTGTTGGTTCCGGAATAGCGTATTTTCCTGAACTGCCCCCCCCCATCCACAGCAGTCTGGGGTGCGTGAAGCATGAAATACGCAACGTTCAGACTGCGAGGATAGTGTAGTAGCCTTGTTGCCTGTCTCTGTTATACCGTACAATAGAACCCACCAGCGCGGCACCCCTCTCCTTGTAACTAGCCACGGTAGTGAGAGAAACATAGCACTCTCTCGTGTTTGGCGTCTCGTCAGACTGTCTCGTGAGATCAGCGCGGTATCTCTCTGCTTGTAACTTCCCCCGGTACCTATCTACTAAGAGAAACGTAGCACGTTTTTCGTGTTTTTTCGCGACCCGTCTAGCTGCCTCGCGAGGGCGCGAAGGGGTGCAGCTACTGGTTGAGGCTTTCTGCCTGGTCCATCAGTAACATGAAACCCCTATGGCACTACGTACAGCGCACCTGGAATTAGAGTGGGATGCTGTTTGGAGCCTAAGTAAGAGCTTGGTGTCGCAGAAAGTTTTACACCTTCGCCGGACCATCATCTACGGTAGGTTATCTTAGTTACTCGTTTGTCGTTGCGAGAAGTTTTGTGCAGGATTTTTTGCGTAACTCAGAACCTACCGAGGAAACGTGTGCTACTGCTGCAGTAGATCATGAAGATTTTAGAACCACTCCCGTGCGGAAAAATTGAGCTACGTACGAGATCTACGTATCAGAAAAAAATGGTATCTGCCCTGCAATATTTAGATCATGGAGTGGGGGAGTTGGTGCTCTGTCCAGGGCGAGGGACGATTTTTGTAGAAGGCTATGTCTGGTTGTTGGTCGGTGGGTTTCGATGCTTGCAATACCGCGGACCCCCCAACGACTGACGACATTGCTGTACGATGGAAGACAACCACGGTGGTGTTTTGATTGAAAGCAGTGCCTCTCGCAATTCCGGCCCCGGTACTTGAAACTGAGCACGCACGCACGCACGCACGCACCAGCCATTGTCGCACTGCGCATTGAACGACGACAGCGGCGCTCGCCTTCTCCGCCGCAGCTTGACGACATATGTCTTCCTTCTCGAGGCGGATTTTTCTTGCCTGGTAGGCCATTGAATGTGGAGGCGCGGGGGGGGGGACGGGGGAGGGGGTGTACTCGATATCATGCATGGCCGTAGTCGTATCACCATAGACCCTCGCATCCCTACAATGCCGGGACGGAGCACGTCGGGCTTTCACCGACCAGGTAGACATTGCTGGCACCAAGCACGAAGAAGCGCCGTGATGTATTTGACGAGCCGCATGAAGAATGAGCCGCATCCTACTAAGAACCGCTTGTTAGGCGGACTTAGGCACCTTGTGCGTACTCTCTTGAATATTGATGGCACCGTCGAACGACTTGATGAGGGGGGGCAAAGCGAGAATATTTATATGGTAGTGGCTCAGCCTCCTCCGACCGTCGTGTGTTTTCAGGGGGCGTGTGAACGAGGGTTGTCACGCCAACAACGCAACCCGCACTGCTTGTACGTGTGTTTTCGTAGGAACTCCCGCAAGGCGCGGTCTTGCAAACGGCCGCCCAATTATTCCAACCCATTTCTAGTGGCGACATATATACGTCGTTGCGTTGCACGGCCAAGCGGTTCAGTGATCGGCGGTGGCATTTACAAAAAATCCGAACGTCACAGCAGTGCCTTCAACTGCTTTAGGACTGCAATCCCGTTTTCGGACACAGACTACTTTGGATTAGAGACAGACACATATTTTCATGTGCAGTGCAGTTGCAAAAGGGTTACTATGCTGTTGGAAGGCATTTGGCCTGTTAGGTGCGTTCGGTAAATATAACAGGGACCTCTCTTTGTTGACGCAGTCCGCGCGCACTCCCCATCGCTGCTATCCCTTCATCCGTGAATGTCAAGCGTCTGACGATACAGTAACGCCTGCTAGTAATAAAAACCAAAAAGATAAAGCTAGGAGGAGCTCGTTCCAACAAAGCCGATACCACGATATCTGACTGACCATACACAGAGCCCGATCGACGTGGCGCAAGGGTGCCAGACTCGGGTGTCGTTTGGGTACCGTTCGGGATGTGCACCTCACCTTCCACTGTCGCAGCGCACACTGCACGGTTAGCGCCGCTGCCTCCTTTCGTTCCTCCTCGGCGGCGGCGTGACGCAAGCGCGCAGTTACAAGCGCTTTTTTGGCCTGTGAGTGTGAATGAAGCAGTGGTCAGGATACAAAACGCCGGGTTCATGTAGAAGGAAGAGGTTGTTTTATGCGTGTATAACCTCGTAAAGTATTTTGTGTTCCTGACACGACGTTTTCGTCTTTACTATCATGCCCGGAAACGGGGGGCCGTTCAAGAAGCGCGTTTTTTTTTCAAGAGGACGAATGCGCTCAGGTTTTGGTGGGATATATAACATCGTGCCTACCTCTTACATTCGTTTCTTTAAGCGAGTGAGTATGTTCAGGCTTGGGTAGGGACAGACAGTGACTTCAGCTCACATATGTCCGCATTCTTAGCGTGCGTACTTAATTAAACCAGCAGCCATCGTAGTCTCATATGCCGAGGTGTGAGTCGTGTGGTTGTTTCTCGCCTGCCTCTTCCTCGCAGCGCATTGTATAACGACAGCGGCAGCGTCCAGCCTCTTAGCTTCTGCCGCCGCAGCGTGGCTTTTCCTTGTGGCTCGAATTTTCTCTCTTGCCTAGCAGGGTGGGGGAGGGGGGGGGTAGAGCCGAAAGGAACCGGAGTCACATGCGTGACGAGTTTAAGGTTTGCAGGAATTGGGGTGAGGGGGAGTGAGGGGAGGCTTGTGCTCGTGTCCTATTGACTTTGCTTACGCTTTTGTACTCTCCGGCCTGCTCGCGTGGGACACCAGAGCCCGCGGGACGCGCTGGTGGGTGCGCAGCTACTGTACGCAACGTCAAGTCGATGTATTGGCACCGCGAGATAATGTGGTTGCGTCTTGCCTGCCTCTGCCTTGCCAAACACTGAATAAGGAGCGCCGCCGCAGACTCTCGTATCCTTATCTCCTCCAGCCTAGCAGCCTGTCAAGTTTTCGTACGTAAAGGGGTCGGAGGTCGTCGTCTTAGTATTAGGAGCGCGAAGGTTCTGCGGGCGCGCACACGCGACTGCTGTCGAAGCACGCGTTTAGCACATTGAACAACGGCTCGAGGAGAGGATGGTCAAGCTTGGAATATATGGTGTTCGATTGAACGGGTGAGAGTGGAACGGCCAGTGGAGGCTATCAAGAGAGAGGAGAGGCTTGGTTCATGTGTTTGGTGGGAAGAAAAGAAGAGGCCATTAAATAACGAAACGGCAAGCTGGGCATTCACTAGCGAGGCGGCAGGCATGTAAATACATAAGCTTGAACGTTTCTGAAATAGAGCAAGCGCGCTTCGATCTCGCAGCTTGCATTGCCCCGCGATCACTCAAGCTACGTCACGTGGCGATAAAAACCCTGGAACGCCCCGTTCTAATGAATGCATGCGTGTTGCTGCAGTTATTTTGGCCGTTTTTTTCCCGGCGACAGCGCCGTTCAAAATTATCGAGAGAATAAACCTACCAGGCATTGAGCTCGGACACAGAAAACCTACCCTGTTCGAAAGCGTTCAGCCAAACAAGGCATAGCAGAACGGGAATATTCTACCTTGCCCGGTGTTCAGGCCTGAACAACACGTTCAAGTGTACGAACCGCATCAAGATTGAATAATTGTGTCTGACATCTCACCTCGATCACATATTGCACACGTTGCGTGTAACATCTCACCTCGATCGCATCCAACCTCTGTTGCGCCTCCCAATCCACCACGCCGGGCGCATGCATCGTCATAATTTTCCAGAAAGTGTTGACAGAGATGAACACTCCGTCGGTCCCGGTTCGCGCATTCTCCCCGAGAGACGATCGGTACTCGAGCGCTTCTATCACCAGCGACGTTTCCTCGCGGCTGAGCAAGCGCGCACCCACCATTTCGTCACCTGTAGCGCCACCGCCACCGCCGTCGCCAAATCGATCACCCTTCTTGTTGCGACCACTAGCCTCTTCTGGCCTCCGCCCGTGTATGGGCGACACACCAGCGCCCGCCCTTCCTCTTGCGCCTCCACCACCACCGCCATCGCCACCGCGACCGCCACCTCCGCCCCCGGAATAAGGCGACACAGTCAAAAGTCGTAGCCAATGCCACACGTCAATCGTTCGCATGCGGTCTGCGTTACGCCTGGCCTTACCGGCCGGCCAAAAGTCGAACCGAACCAGGGTCGCGTGAAACGCCGGGCGCGTCATCACGCCCGCGTCCTGGCAGCAGTGCGCGATTTTTCGGATAGCCTTAACGAACATCTGCTGGCGGCGACCATTGGCACCCTTAGCGGGAAGGATCCCGCCCCGGCCCGCGTTGGAGTCGCCGCGGAGAAGCCCGAGCGCTGCCACGACGTCCTCGCGGCTAACCAGCTGCCGCGTATCATTCGCACTTTCATTATGGCCGACGGCTGTGAGTTTTTGCTGCACGCCACCCTCTGACCCTTGGGCTGTACTGAACAGGCACGAGAGCGACGGGTACTCTTCGTGGAACGGCCTCTTCTTGGTCCATTGAGCGCGCTCCCACATGTACCTCCGGTAAGAACGCATGGCGAACTTATTCCGTACAGGCGCGAAAACAGGGGGGGCGAGATATAAGGCGGGGGGCGTACGCGCCAAAAGAGGGGAGGCGCCCGGCACTAACGAGCATGACTCGTGGGATATTCACTATTGGCGATGTCAGAAATAAGACAGCGACGTTTTGGTTGTCTTCGGGGGTGGTCAGGGCTCGATATAGAGCAAAGGCCAAGCTGTGGATCTTTTCAAGGTATAATGTAAAACGGTCGCTCTACCGGTGAAGGGGTAGCTCATTAGATCGGGCCAAAGAGATTATTCTAGAAGACACGTGGTTCGCGAGTCTTCAAGACCTCGCCCCGCCTTATTCTGATGCGAAAGTGCGTTATCTGTGGGATGTGTTGTGCTGCATTCCATATCCGGAGCTTCTGTTTCACCCGGAAGGGTCTTGTAATTGGTGTATACCACGTTCTCTGTTATTTCCTCAACGCTCGATTCCGTGCGCGACCTATTATGTCTACACGGCAGGAGGCGGGCACTACGTACGTATTCGCATTCACCAACGCTGGTAGAATAGGTGTGAGCCACACAGCCTTAACCTCGCGCACGTAGCCGCCTGTGACATGTCCCGACATCCGCAGACCCACGCCCGAGCGGAGTATATTACTGGTGCGTGCGAGCGAATGCGCGCTCTAATTTTGACGACGCCAGAAACAAAAAAAAACGCGTGCTACGATGGGGGTACTACTCTGGGCCGAAATGTAAGGAGTGATTGGTCTTCATATTAATGTTTAAAGGTTCCTTATAATTCCGTCTAGAGTTGGGTTCACAATCCTGTTGGAATCTCGTTGGCGGGTTTTCGATACATGGGATTGTTGTACGTTTAGTTCTCAGCAGCCAGTTTTTCTCGGCTGAGGTAAGGAAGTCCTCAAGAGCGGGGGAGTCTCAGCAAGTGTGCTGAGAAATGCGTCCCAAAGCACACGAGTCTGACCACAGTTCCGAGTAGTGTGCAAGCCCGAGTTCCAAGCGACAGTTGTACTATCTTCTTGCACGCACCTCAAGCTCCTCGCACTGTATGGCGTGGTCGCCGTTGACGTCAAGCATTGAGATGAGCGCTTCGGCCTCGCCCCTTTCTAGTGTCAACCCGAGGGCGCGGTAAGAGTTCTCGAGCAGGCCGTCAACATCTGCCGTATAGATTGTTCATGGAAATCGTCGTGTTTTCATCGAAAGCTTTTCGTTTTGAACGTGTTCCTCTTCCACATTGACGCAATGCGATTGGTGAGCGGCATGAGTGTGCGAGGACGGACGGTGATGCACCAGGCCATGTGCCCAGCGTGAAATTAAAATGTCATATTTCCATGGCAAGCGTTGTGTTTTCAACGTGTGTGCTCCTCCACATCGACGTATTGCGGTTCGTGTGTGGCATGAGTGTTGGGGCGACGGTGCTGCGCCAGACCATGTACCCAACGTGAAATAATTCACCTCTTGAACACAGCTGATCGTCATCGCGTGTGCTACCATTAAACAAGCCCAATTCTCCCGTAACATGTACCGGCTTTAGATAGTCTCGTTGATCTTCCCTCGATTCAAGGGACATATAACTATAATAGCGGTATCGCCGGGACGTCTAGTGACCCAACTATAGGTGCGAACAGTGCTATCCCTAGAGATTGCAACGCTTCTCTCTAGGCCTGCTTCGCGTATTGTTATCCACCTATCGTGCAACGCGACGAAAAGCGCAAGGTCTTCAGAAAGATGGTGTTGCAAATGGCTCACCCAGTGATCCCGATTTGCCTTGATCAACAGCTTGGAATACATCCCTGATCTGCAGTCGCCTGCGACGAAGTTCGCGGGAGATGGCCTCCAAGAAATTGGAAGCTTTCGACCTATGTAAGGCCTCCATTCTCTGCATCAAGAACTCCTTCGAAGACTCCGCCCTCTGCACAGCGGCCGCTGCCGCTTCCTGCCGCTCTTGTCGCTGCTTGCGCTCGGAACGCAGCAGCGAGCAAGGCCGCACTAGCTTCCCCATGACCTGCTCGAGCTCAGCAGAGTTCACCTGAAAGGTGGAAGAAAGCAGCAGCAGCAGCAGCAGCATCAGCAGCAATGTGGTGTCGAGCGTGGGTTCTCGTGAGAGTGGCCATTTTGGTCGATGGGGCTGCTTTCGGTGGTCTGCGTGTGTTGCTTCTTTCGTGCATACAACATCAAACGGTGACGGCGGGGCATAGAAAAAGGAGGGCCTTGAGAAAACAGTGGCGAGGACTTGCCGAGGATTAAAGCCCGACCGAGTGATTCGGATATGGTCTCCCTCTTTGACGGAGGCACTCCGTACTGAGACTTATGATGATAATCGTGTCCGAGAAAGCGCTTAGTGTTTGACTCCACGAGGGAAGTGTAGATGTTTCGCTCCTTCTACAATACGCCGTCGGTATGTAGAATGTGACGAGCATGACGCGAATTTGTTAGGCTTTCTCCCGACCCCCGGACCCCCTGCCCTCTACCCTGTCCTCTGACCGCTTGTTTGGACCGCTCACTCACCCCACCCGGCCTGTTTGCGTCTGCCTGGTTGAATTCCACGGCGAGGCGTTTTCCCTGCCTGGTCAAAAGCTCGTCTATCCGCTCTATAGTCTTGAGAGCGTCGGCGTTCTCAGGGCGCGTGAGTCTCTCCTGAAGCGCGGATGCATGCTCGCTGGTGCGGTGTAACTCCTGCACGGTGCGTCGCGTATGTTTCGTTTCGTGAGCACAGTTCGGACGTCCCGGAGGGGGGTGCACGGTTGACCAGCGTTATAGTTCAGTAGACCGCCAGCATCAGAATGGATAAAATTGGGGGGGAAGAATATGGATGAAGGCCATCGTTCAAAACCCAGAGTATGTGTTGGAGTTCGTATATCGTCTGGTTGTAAAATAGCAATGGCGAGACTCTTGAAATGAGGCGTAGCCGTGGGAGATATTGTTCGTGGCATGCCGGAGCGAAAAAACTGACAACCTCTTGTTGCAAGGCGCAGAACAATCGAACAGACCTAAGCATGCATTCTCTGCGTTTGCGTAGCGTAAGTAACTCACTTGCTGGTCTGACGAAGGCGCTCGCGGCGCCTGGTTGTGCTGGGGGGTGGCATCGCGTGAGGTGTTCAGCGAGCAGTCACCCATTCGTCTGATGTATTCGACTAGGTCACCACCGCCCCGCCCGCCTTTGGTCAGGGTTTGAATCAACCCGCACACTTCTTCACAACCAACGCTTCGTAGCACGGCCTCAAAACGGTGCGCAGCCGCGAGCTGGCTGGCGTCGGGGTAAGCCACCTGGCCTTTTTGGCTGTCCCGCAGACCCTCTTGAAAGTCGGCAAGCGTTATGCTCCCTTCTCCGCAAGGATCCAGGTGGCCTACCAGAGCTGAGAACTCCTTTTTGTCCCACTTCTGATTGTCGCGAACTCCCGCCAACAGCTGCGCGCTACCCTTGCCCTTACCAGTGTCCGGATTTTTTCCGCGCTCGTTGGAGAATTCGGGGTCCACTTGTTTCACCTCTGCACTTCGTGCCACCGTCGGGATTCCTTCCTTCAAAACTCCTGCATCCGCGATCAAGCGCTTCACTCCAGCGATGATAGAGGACATCTTGACGCGGCGCTCGCCCCCGCCTTCAGCGTCGAGAGTCGCGAACCACTGATGAGGCTTAACCTCCAGGTGGCGCAGAAGCTGGCGGAGACCCCTCGACGCGAACCGACCGACCTCGGAGGTGTGGATTCCGTGTTCTTGCCGTTTTAGAGCACGCCACAACGATACGGCGGTGTCGGAGGTGAGGTTTCTCAACGCCCCCCCCCCCCGCGGTGAATGTTCTGATCACCAAGGCGGCGTGGAAGTGATCGAACCCCTCGCTGTCTCCCGGCTTTCCTCGGGGGCGTCGCTGCTGCAGCCTTGGTACCGCCACCTCTTTGTTGTTACCCACGGCCGTTCGAGTTCTTGGCGGTGAAGTGGTGGTGGTCGAGTCACTGCCGATCAGGGATTCCTGGGCGTGACCCTTGATATCGCTGCCTTCACTTGTATAACCGCTGCTTTTGACTCGCTGCTGTTCCTGTCGCTTGATTTGGCCATGTCCGAGCTCTATTCTGGCCCTCTGCACCGCCCACGCGAGGTTAGCTCCCCATACCAAGCCGTTGTCCGCGACGCAATTCAAGACGAGGTCTTGCATTTGCGCCGTCAGCTTCATTTCCTTGTTCAGCAGCGCTCCCATCTGCGCTGCCGTAGCCGGGCGACACTTGTTTCCGTTCGACCTCTGCTTGTTCTTCGTGGTGAATGTCATCTCTCCAGAGTGCCCGCCGGAAGCATGGGGGGGCGCGCTGACCGTCGTTGAAGCCGCTTCCTGCACGAACTCGTCAGCTGTGACCGCACGCTCCTCGAGGTATCGCCCGAGGGAAGCGAGAGTGGGGATGACAGCTGCGATCGGCCTGCGCCGTGCGAACTTGCCGGCACGAGCTTTGCGAAAGACTGTAGTCACATCTTCGAGCTCTATGCTCCCGATGCCGTCAATTTCGAACAAGCGTACCGCCGCGCCCAGCTCTTCGTCGCTGAACTCGTCCGGGCCTCGCCGGGTGGGCGACGCCCCTACCATGCGACGGCGCTGGCGGTTATTTTCACGCCACAGTTTCTGCAGAGCTGCCAAGACCCGACAAACCCTTGCGGCTGAGCTCGGGATGGCTGCTACCCCTGGGCCTCGACTACGTTCTCCGTGTAAATTATTTCTTCCCGCTCGTACTGCCGCCGACCTCAGAACGGTCATGACGGTAGACAGCGCGCGCAAAGGCTTGGCCTGGTCAACCGACCTGCTATCCCCATCATTAATCCCCGCGTCGTCCGTGACAAGCCGCTTACTGCCGTGGTCGTCGTCCGATGGCTGGTGCCTCACTCTCTGTTTAGCGGCAACACCATTGTCTTTGACGCCCATCAAAAAGTCTGCTAGGGAGCCGATTTCCTGTTCGGTGATGTCTAGATAGCCCATCCCCGCCTCCCATCTACACCACTGCGCCCCACCGCCCTTGGTCACCGGCCGCCGTCGCTTTTTCGACCCGTCCAACGATTCCGGCGAAGTGAACAGCACAAGCGGAGCTAGCAACGCCGACCCCAGCCTGTTGGATTCAGCGTAGTCGGGCAACTGAGGCGGCTGGATTCGGGCCGTTTTGTGGTCCGCCTGTTGGCCCTGGCGAAGTCCCTCGAGACTGTCGCGAACGTCACCGATTGTGACGTAGCCCCGGCCTTGAACGTCGAAAAACGCCATCAAGGAGGTCAACTCCTCGTCCCGCAGGTACACGTTTCGGTCGGCGAGAGCGCGATGTATTTCTTCCCTGATTAGAATACTCCCGCGGTCTCGCCCCACCTGCGTGGTTAAGTCAATCACCCACTGAGTTGTTATTTAAAAAGCAACCCGTAAACCCATAAAGGCTACATTGGGTTCGAGGATTCGTACGTACCTATTCATGTGTACCAGAGCACGATACCGGGCATCGTACCCGTATTTGTACAAGGCAAGAATTTGCGGTACTGCTGCAAATCGTAATATTTCCTAGCGTTAGCGGGATTGTGCGGCTTTGTATCTGATTGACGCGTTTTTTTTCGACGCGTGTTGGTTATGGATAAAGCCTACCAGGTATCAGGCGAGTCAGCTGGTTGGTTTACCTTGACACCCAAGTGGTAGCTAGTCGTGAAATCGAGCCATCTTAGAGCCCTGCGAGTAGTATTAGAGAAATAGGCAAAGGCTAGTCATACGATACCTACCAGTTATAGGAACACTTTGTATACACATACCAATCCATACTTGATTGAATATAAGTAACTTTTGTACATCAACTTAGCTTTTCCTGATGTTTTGGGACAGACTGGTATATTAATAGCTATAATTGTGAAATTTTCGTTTTTTTCGAACGTATCTCTTCGTACGAGCGTTTTTGGGCAAAACGCCAAGTAGTAGACACGGGAAGCCCGGCCGGACACATTGGTCGAGGTCCGGGCGCGATCCGTGAACTCTGGAGCGCGTGGCGGGCGCTCAAAGTTTTTTCCCCGGCGGGAGTGGATAAGACGATTGCCGTGGTTTCAGTAAGAGAGGCCTTATTTTGTACGTACGTACCGGTATAATATCGTTGTCTGTTTTCTTGCTCTCATGAGCTGTGAGCACAAAGTCCGGACATATATACCAGGTACCGACAGACAACATGAACGAATTATTCCATCATTACAACGCTGCCGCCCACACGCTGTGCGTGGGAGACCCATCCATATGCCCAGTATTGCTGTGGCTGGTTGTGTTTATCGGAGCCTGCCGTCCGTATATCACCGTCTGCTTTACCAGGTACCAGAATTTTGCAGACCCAGGCTGACGTATGATACCTGTATCATCATCATCACCTCTCTCCCTGCTGTTTCTTCTACGTATTGCTGTGTGTGACCCAACATTGTCACTGCTCCAGCTGTGCTCGGCACAGTGCGCCAACAGCAGCAGCAGGCAGCGCAGTATGCACATACATGTGGCAGATCCGCGCTGTACTCTCAGTCCTACAGCAGTTGTGGTTGTTGTTGCATTGGCCAATGCACGTACCTGTTGCAGTGTGTGATCGGCATTTTTTGCTCGGTACCGATCATTCCCGGATCGTGTGTACGTTCTTCGAGTCGAGTACAACAAATCGTTCGCACAAGCATCGCGTACAGTAGCATTCGTACAAAAATACTTACAGCAGTTACTGAACTGCTGCTGCGTGTCCTACACTGCTGACCGATCCTAGAGCCAGCTGAAAGGCCACCAGAACACGTTCCTTTGTCGCAGCACGCGTATCTTATGCTGTCGTATCGTATCACATGCCATTTTACAGCAGTACTGCTGGATACCTGCACAAGCTACGTACTCTAAGAGATCCTGCAGTGTGTTTTAGATCGCGTAAAAAACACAACGTGTCAGATGCGTGAGTACTGCTGTAGCGTATGATAGATGGCAAACTGCGCTTGATAACGATACTTTTTTTGTTACTGCTGTGCCCCAGGGTTCGACTCTCACGATCCTTGTTTTTTTTCAAATTTTGACTGTGTTTCGCTCATGAATCTGGAATTATTATTAATATGTGCTGGACCTTATCCACACTTAATCTACAGTAGCATATATAACCCACACCCGATATAGACTGCCAACGTGTAACCTACCATACCTTAACCCCAAGGGAGGGCGGGCGGGTTCTTCTTTCAATTCGCCGACCTCCGAAAGGATAACAAACCCCTGCTCGTACACCCACACGAGTAGAGCACTACGGTAGATGGTCTTCTTCGTCACTGTGTCAACCCTTTCCAGCCTCTGTCTTCCTAGTTAAACCAACTGCAACCCATCATCAACTCTATGAACCTCTTACCCATCCCCTCTGTTCACGCATGCCAACGATTCAATACCTCTCCACAAACCCCAAATTTCCTCCGTTAAATATTTTACTTGTTTTGTACCACCAGTACATCCACCTTGCTTTTCTGAAAAACGCGCTATTCATATTTACGCGTATGATACAATACAAGTTGTGTGTTTTTACGCAAGGCCACAGAGTTTGGGCGCTTAGGCGTGGCGTGCGAGCGTTCATACCTCAACATTTCCCAGTTCTAACCCAATACTTTGGGATCAATAAATGTATGTTCGAGAACATACTCTGTAGGTACTTCGTGCACTCAAAGTATTTCGGGTTTTCACTGCATGCAGCAGATACTACTCGCAGTAGTATTTCGAGGTTCTGTACTGCTACTGAGGATACTACTCTGCGGATATTTTTGGGGCTCGCACTAATTCGGGATTCGCTACTACTGCTGCTGTTGTGGATACTCCTTGTTGTGCTTCGAGTATCTCGGGGTTCTGTACTGCGGGTACTGCAAGTACTAGCAGTATTTCGTCCGTTGGTAGTGTTCGTACTGCGAGCTCTCGCAGTACCGAAGTACTCTCAATATGCCCAGTATACTTCTACCTCGACCGTCTGAGCACAGTGTCGACAAGTACAATTCTCAGGCCCATTGTTCGGCACAAAACCACTCACAGATGGTCCCACGAGTGGGAGTTGGAGAAAATTACTTTCGCTGGGGACAACTCGAGTACTTCAAGCACTGGCAGTGTTTCGGGAATATGTACTGCGAGTACTCTCAGTATCTCGAGGTTCTGTACCACGGGTATTTTCTCTATCCAAGTACTTCGTATTTCGATGCTGCGGGTACATACTTGCCTGTGCTCTCGGGGTTCCGTGCTGCTCATACTCTCAGTATACTCAGAGTAGTTGGGTCTTCTCGGTACTCACTGTATGTTGGCCGCCAGTACGTCAATTCAATGCTCTCAGTACTCGGACTACGAATTATTCTCGGACATCTTTTACTGTGTCTGTGAAGCCTTTTTTTTATCCAGAGCGCCAAGAAACATATATTTGTAGGGAATACATTTTGCATGTGCTGGATTCTACTATTAATAGGCCGGTCACAAAGTAATTACGCTACTTTTGTAATTACGTTTACGCCGCAAGCATCGAATTGATCGCCGCGAGTCATCTGTTCAGGATCAATATCCACTCACCGGTATACCCTCTTTTATGTTATTGAAGTAGTAATGTGATCCCACACTATTTCCACTAACAGCAGCACGTAGTCTGTCCTCAAAAATATGTGTGTGTTTTTTCACATTAATGATGGGTGGATTTAGTTTTAAACAGTTGTGCAGGTATTTCATACGAGCATTATTAATAGTCAATAGTTCGCTCTTGCGCTACTCGCCTAGGCACCTCCCGGAGGGGAACCTTGTACCAGGGTAGTATTATATAAAATTATGGCATTCGTCAGCTGTGAGTTCGACTGATTAAATACCTGGTAGTTGATACTCAGCTTTGCAAGCTGCGTGATAGTATTTGAAACTTGTGGACGGACACGCCATTTGTGTGCCCACAAGAGACATGCATAACATGATACGCGATGACCGATACCGACACTTCGCTATCCCAGGGCTACGTATACCTGAAGCAATACGTTGACCGAAGCAGTACGCCCGTCGCACTCGTACTCGTAGCTCATTTGAATCCCATCGAAACTCACCATGTTCACAAAGTCGCTGCGCGTCGTTTTGCTACCCGACGGTGCGGAAAACGTCTGTAGCATGCGGGTGATTACCGCTTCCTTTCCAGCCGCTGCCAGCTGCTGTCTTTGTCTCTCCGTCTGCCCGGAGTGGCTCAGCGACCACCCGCCATCCAGTGCAGAGGATGCACGTCCCGTAGGCCGGCCTACAGCACGGTCTCGTTTTGTTGAGTCGCCACCAGTACCCCTCGTATGCTTGCGTCGTCGAGCCTTACTGTTGCCTCTGCTGTGTAGAGGCCTTGTATCAACAGTGTCGACGCTTGCGCCTCCATCGTCCGATTCTGCACCCAACGTCGCAAGTACGGGCAACCTGCTCCCTTGCCGGTGAGAATGTGCGCAATCATCATAGACCATGGCGTTGGTATTGCCTTGTGCAGCGGTGGGGCCGGATGTTGTTGCTGTCTCGGTAGTTTTCCAGCTCTCCACCGGCACTCCGCGCTCATCGAGGTGGTCACGATCATTACGAAAGTCTGTTTGAGAGCCTCCGCGAAACTCATCGTCCCACGATGCCGCATGCTGCATCGAGGAGTGAAGGCCCTGCGTTGCATAACTCGGTGGCCCACCACCCCTGTCGTTGATATCTGGGCTGCCTCGAACTCTTTTACGGCTGCCGCCGCGGCACTCGCGGGAAGATTGAGCGTCAACGTCCCCCGTCAGTGCGCCGCAAGAGGAGCTGGTGATCACCGACTTGACAACCGGAAGACTATCCGTAGGAGGGTTCGTGACTTGGAAGTGTCGCTCTTTTCTCGTCATGGCCGTTGCCGTCGCCCTTGTCATCGGTGACGCCGTTCTTCTGCCGTACACATCCCGCCAACTGGATTGTCGTGACCCAGAGAGATCGCGGTTCCCATACAGTAATCTCGCCGCGTGTAGCGTATGTGGTGTTTCTGCTTTGCTATCAACGATGACAGACCCAGGTGCTCCCCGCCTTAGGCCTGCGACGTTCATGGTCACGTAGCCTGCTTGACCCCAAGCATGCCGACCAGTACCGCTGCTACGCTTGCGTCTTCGCGAGGCCCAAGCGCGAGACCAAGGGTCGCGGACGAGCAATGAAGAGGAACATGCGGCATGCGGCATGATACATGATATGATTTCTCATTCCGAACAGGAACATGCGGTGTAATTTTTATGTTCCTTCTCGTATTTGCTGGATGTAAAAAGCCCAAAAGACCGGGTTTATTAATTTGTTTAAGATCCTTTTAGATCTTAGATCCTTGGAGATATCACACTTCTCTCGTGGATGCAGGCTCACCCGCGACTAAAGCGAGGTACAGGCTCGGCGCAGTGCATAAAGCTGTACGGCACAGACCTTCCAGAAGCCAGGGAGAGATAATCCTGTGTGCAATATTTTTTTGTCCCCAACGAGGTCTGGGCTACGAAATAAGATGTCGCAATCTGGGTCGTCCGTGATCTCAAGGCTTATCGATCGTATGTCTCCCCCGAGACATCGCAGCAATACAGAAGGGGGGCTCACGCAGGAGCAGGAAGACGAACTGGGGCAAATGTTTAAGGTCAGAGTCGTTCTGTGGCAGCCCATGCCGCACCGCACCTACAACAGCCATCGGTATTCTCGTGTGATCACCGGTCGCCGGACATCAGATCAGTATCAGATCCGTGCGGCGGGATGATATATACGTTGATCGTTGAGACGTCGATACACGATACCAGGTACAAGAGGGGCTTCGCCGCGGCGAGCTGCGGCTTCACGCACGCCCGAAATGGCGCCCGTAGTAGTCGAGGGTGCAGGCAAATCGAGGCCGTAAAATGCGACAGTACTGCCGAGGGATGCATTGAGAAACTTAAACGTCCGCATGATTGAATCGGGTTGATGAGCAGAGGTTTTACACCCAGCGCCCTACACCCTACACCCCTGCACCCGACGTATGCACAAAACTTTAACAAGTACCCTGGTACCAGGTATCAGCTATTAATTTATACTAGTAGATTGATATCACAATGGAGGCACGTGCCCATCCGACTTTACATAACGCAGAGCTGCGAGTATTTCCGCCCCTTGCCTCTCTTTTTTGTCATTGAACGTCTTTTCGTTCGTGGGGAGGGATGCTCTCGCCGCCATGTTGACAGCAGCAAGCAGCAAGCAGCACCAATATCGAACCCAACATATTCGCTGTGGCCGCCCTCGTCGTATAGCTCTTGCTGTAGCCGTTCGCTGTAATTTCTTTCCTTCCCAGTTGCCTCCTATAATAGCTTGTCAGCGCAGCTTCTGATCCTGCTGACCAGACACCGAACCCACCAACTGTGCCTGCTTGCATTCTCCCCGGTGTTGTACTGTAATAATGCAGTATCTATAGGGAGTCGTTCCAAAGATACGCAGAGGACAACGACGACAGGATCCGGCAGCTCGGAGCACCGCAGCGTAATACCCAAATAAAACGTTTACAAAGTTACGCAGGACAACGAGGATAGAAAGGAGTTTTTTTTCCGAGCTGGTAATCATTCTGGTATTTATGTGTGATGAATGGAAGTGAGGGACCACTGCCACATCTGAAGGGAAAAAAATCAGAGATTTGGCGGGACGAATATTACAGCACGAAGTTTTTTTCCGAGATCGCAAACCCTGATATTAATAATGATGATCATAGCAGTTAACCCCTTTAGAACCGCAGTCCCGTTTTGGGGACAAACTACTTGAAGTTTGAGTGGTTTGTCCCCAAAACGGGACCGCGGTTCTAAAAGGGTTAAGGGAGACGGAGCCCTTTCAGAGGTCGGTGGGCACAGGTCGTATCTCTTTTTCGAATTTCGAACATTCCCGGGTTGTCCCCTCGGTGTCACCAGCTGGGCAGTGCATGCGAGTACGAGTGCGAGGTACGAGACTTTAGTTTACAGTGCTTAGGAGCCATCGTGGTGCCGCACGGAACCGGCTTGGTGAGATGGATATCCGTTGCTGCACAAAACGAGCGCCGTGCAGAAGATGTTCACAGTTCCCGGTACTCACAAATTCGTGTATACCTCGATTTCGCGGTTTCCTGCCGTTTTATCAATTACGAGCCCTCGAGTTATCCATCAGAACGAAGTACCAGATACAGCAGCACTTGTATCATGACTTGGGAATCCACTCCATGGAGTAACCCACGCTCTCGGCTGAAACGTGGTCGTTAAGCGTATTCGGCTGACTGCTGCACGGGGGAGTGCGGCTGTGGTTTCCGGGGATGGTAGTGAGATTGGGTTGGTTGTGGCGTTGGCACACACACACTCCAGCACACCAGGTAGTGATATATTTTGTGGCTTGTGGTACGTGATGCTTCGTGGTTACGGTGCCCCGTGATTTTATATCATCATGCGCGATTGCAAGGCAGGGGTGTTGTTGGTGCCGTCCGCGCTCGGACAAAACCTACCTTCCAGGGTATATACCATATGTTAACTAGTACTGGCAGCAGCGGAAGGTTTATACCTTAAGATAGCGCTTAACATCCACTTTAAATCAACGAATTTGATGGCCGGCAGTTCGCCCTCATTCAAAATCAACTAGGCATTCGGTCGAATACTCTACCGGGAGATACCTCGGCTTCTCGCGTACGGTACCGTACTACCTTGAAACACGGAGAGGTACTTCAGAAGCTGGGGTGTGGGTGCCCACCTTCTCGATACACACCATGTTACCCGGGTACCGCACGACTGTGTACCACCGAGAGGCACTGCCGTGGGCACGCTCTACGTTGTGCCGACACTTAGAGCTTCCAACATCGGTGTCGAAGACAATGCTGATGTTACATTTTTTGCTCTCGACATTCATTCGTGGTGCTGCTTGACCGAGTTTCGATCCGGCATGGTTCATGTTGGCGCGCAAGACAAGAGTAATTCGTCAATTTTAGACTATATTTGGTGTGTAGTAATTCAGCAGTTTCACCGTTTTTTGTGACGCTGGCTCGTCCACACCATTATTTATTTTATTATATATATACCCTTCCGACACCTGACCGATGCCTCGGACGTTCGACCGCCTGCAAAAGATTTTTCATGGCAACCGAGACGGTTTGATGTTGAAGGCCGAGTTGGAACAAGCCCTGCTGTCGTTGGGTCAGCACCCGGGAGAGGAAGAGATGACGGGCATATTCCACGAACACGACAGCCACCAGAGAGGAGCGCTCGACTTCGACGAGTTCATGCGGCTGATGACGGCTCGGCTCACGTACAAGGTAAGCACTTAGGAGAATCCATCTTCCACATACAAAAAACACAACTTCAAAAACATTTTAAGCATCAGAACAGTTTTTTTTTTTATCATCACTTTTACTCTCCAGCCCAACTTGTAGGAGGTTTTACCCTCAGCGATCTTCTGGACAAACCGTGGTCACAGGTGTCGTCCCTTCTCCCCCTCGGTACGTGCCTTTATTTTTGTCACGCAGGGGGTTCAGCACTCCCACTGCTCGTCGATTTTCATCGAATGCAGCTAACTCACGCTCTCGCGCTTTCCGCTAATCAATTGTTGAGGGAGAAAAAAAAGTCCCTACGAGCATGCACTCGGTGGGACTTAAGCACACGAAATTGATATGGATAGGCACGCGGACCACCTACCAAGCCACCGGGGACGCCGGCAACGAAAATCGCGGTCTCTATCGAGTACACCCCCCCGGCCCCCTCTCTCACACACTCTGTCTCTAACAAGCGACTGCTCGACGTGCTCTCAGACCGGAAGCCGAACACACACGGATGAGTTTCCGACGGCCAATTATTGAATACGAAAGTGGAAGTAATCACGCGAAAATGCTTGAAGCGTCATCCGAAGACTTGTCGTCGTCCTTTTGTTTTTATCGACGCGCGCTGCGGTAGGGTGTAACACCGCCTATATCAGCAGCATCAGTAGTAGTAGTAGTAGTAGTAGTAGTAGTAGTAGTAGTACTGACTCTCCTTTTGGTCCCTCCCTTGAAGAGAGCCGTACACCTCACCCGAACAACCGGTGATGCATGCTCTACGATTAGAGGTGACCCTTCCTACTTTCTGAGACCCCACGCGTCTGGAGTATTTTCCTCGCACCCCACAACCTGACTTTTTTTTCGTGAAACACGAAAATGTAACTCGATGGATCGTGCCGAGCCCTCAAGTATATACCTGGTATCGAAAAATAGCGTTAAACGGGAACGATATCCCGGCGGATCCCTCGGTGCCCTCAAGGAGCCCTGCGAGGCAGAAATACATACGGGTACACCACTCTGACTAGAAAATTTAAGGTGCATTTGGACATTTGGTGACCATCTTAACGTCCCTTGTGTGCACGATCAGACTGGCAGGCCTTGAACTGTCTCACCCGTCGGAGCACGTCTGTCTCCGGCTTTCTACCGTAGGAAACATTGTAGGCTATAACTTCGATACATAATCCCCATGACAATCCCATGGGCTACTTACTGCTGTAGGTACGATACGCCACAAAAAAACAAGTGTTGTCAAAATAAAAATACACGTCGGATTAAGAGGATTATTTTTTGGGAGGCTCCTCGGCTTGGTAAGGAGCCCCCCCCGCCCCCCCCCCCCGCCCCCGGCAGTGAGTGTCCCCTACCACTGCAGCTTGGCTGTTTGATCCCCTTCGGGCGAGCGCTGGAAAAGTCTTGGGCGGTACGCCTCGGCCGCATAGGTGTACCACTCTCGGCGTGAATGGAAGGACCGCTTGTTATTCGTAATAATGCCTATATATACGCTCTCTACATTTTCGTCCAGAGTGACATATATGTATATATATATATACAAGGCTGTCCTTGGGAATGGGAGTAAGACGGAGTCGTTTCTTGTACCAATACGACTTTGTTGGGTTGGCTTTGGGCTATTCCACCAAATTATTGCGGGCTACAGCAGTAGTCCAAAAATAAAGCCAACCAGACGAATTTGTATTTGTGTAAGAAACGAAAATATTATCTTGTACATGTACGCATCGTCACACCAAGCCTGCAAACATGAGTTTTGAGGAAAAAATCGATCTCACAGCTGCGATAGTTTCTTTTGTTTCCCCCCCCCATCAAGTATCAAGTTTACCATCTCCTGAAAAAAAAAGTTTTCTTAATGAATGAATGCGCACTACACTCAAGCCACTTTCATTTCATAATTTCGCCCCACACCAATTCCTATAATTTTTGTATCATAGGGTGACATGTGTTGGACGCGGCTCAAGCTATCCACCGCTCTGACCCAAAACATAAGGAACGTTTGGATTTAGTATTTATATGCCAACTGCCCCTACATTGTGGGTCAGAGTGGTATGTATGTATACTATTAATAGTATAGATGTGAGTTTTTTTTGTTTCGCGTTTTTCTTAAGAACTGGTATAAATAGGGTCCCAGAACACTCGATGGCACAGAATCCAACATGATATCCGTTATTTTTTGGTACCGGGGCACGCGGCCACCCAAAGCTATGGAGGGCGCGACCTGGGTGCGTCAATAAAACGCACGCACGCACAGACAGCTGCAGAGTGGAACGGCTCATGAGATGCTTGACACACGTCAAGTTTTCCACTGACATCTTATCGTGCCGTGCAGAGGTCGTAACGTCATGATACGGGTTTGAATGAGGCTGAAAGGCCGGCAATTACCTGGGTTCAGGTATCGGGGTCGCATTTGTAGTATTTGGGAGGCGTATCTTAGGTGGAAAACCAGGGGTTTTCCGCTGACGCACGCGTGCTTTGTCTCAGCCTCCACCGTGCGAAAAAGGAAAAAAAAGGCCGCCCTTCTTCAATCTCCAAGCGAACATCACACGTGAGTCCCAACGAGTACCTGCGCAACAGGCAAACCTGAGAAGGGATACAAAGTGTCCCTCCCGACCTCGATCTTAACGGCAAACGGTAAATAAGGAAACACTCGTGCGCCCGTGTGTGTGATCCTTCCACTTTTTAGAATCCTCGCGTGCTCGTTGTGGTAATAGCACCAGCCCTTAGGCTATGGCTATGCTAGTGTAAAAAACCCGACTACATTGCGGGGAGAGTCGAGCGGAACGGGGGTGAGAAAAATATATCGGTCACTAACGAACATATCGGTCCCTAACGTAAGACTATTTATCGCTGTACTACAGTGCAACATGCACATGACAAAAAAAAACACATGCGGTCTCCCTCGGGCCGACCTGACCCTCCGGAGCACATGCGGTTTAGTTCGACGCATCATGCACACGCATGCCAACCATTCTAGTTTTCCGCGCGCTGATGATCCTTGACCAGAACACTCGAGAAGAGCTTGCGGAGGCGTTTCGAGCGATCGACCGCAACCACGATGGCACCATTGACGTCAAGGAGCTCGAAAGGTTGATGGCCGCGACAGGATTTGGTCTGGCGAACGTGAACATAAGTGACGTGTTTGGCGAGGTTGACAAGGAAGGGAGCGGGAAAATAGACCTGGAGGAATTTGTGGGGTACATGATGGGCACTTGATGGTGTGGATGGGGTGCTTGATCGTTGCGTGCCCACGTGAGGTAGTGAGGTATCCCCGAGCTTCCTCGACGCCTGTAAGAACGCGGCACAGCGTGACAGTGTCTAGGAGGGCGTCGAGACGCTAGCATGTATGTGCGATAATCGGGGGAAGAGAGAGTGAGATTTCGTACCCGCGTTCTTTTCTGCTCGGTCAATGGGCAAGAGAGAAGTGAGCCATGCTCTATACCACAGTACTACTGCTTGCACAAGCTGTATGTAGACGTGTGTAGTGCGGTAGCGGTACACGACTTATTTTTTGCGAGACTCCCCGTTTGAGCAGCTCTATACCCCCCCCCCTCTTTCACCCCTCTATTTTATATAGGATGGGTTGGCGTCGGTTGGCAACGACACTGTAAAACATGCCGCTCACTACGTGATCTAGACAACCAGGATACCGTTTTTTTTGTTTTTTTGGCGGTCGCCCACAGCCGGTTGTCGAGTTAGATCATTTGTGCGAAGTAAAGAACCTTTACTTCGCACAATTGTGAATGGTCGTATCACGTAGTGTTCAAGGTAAGGCACACAAGAGGCAGTTACATAGTACTCCCATTGCTGTCTCTGGAAATGCCTACACCCGAAATTAAATCAACTCATTAAAGCTGTCGTCTATATGCAAGTCCGCCTCAAAAGTGGTTCTTAGTAGGATGCAGCTCACCCTTCGTGCGACTCGCCAGACACCTCACGGCGCTTCGCGCTCGGTGCAAGCAATGTCTGCCTGGTCGGTGAAAACCCGACATGCTCCGTCCCGGCATTGTAGGGATGCGAGGGTCTATGGTCACACGACTACGGCCATGCATGAGATCGAGTACATCTCGCCTATCGAGTACACCCCCCTCCCCCCCCCCCCCTTCACCCCCGCCCTCCATAAAACAAAACGATTCGGAGACGAAAAAAAAACGTACAAATAACCAACCTCGATCTAATCGTAGTAGATGTAGGGTCAACGATATCGGGTACCTCTCTGGACGGAGATATAGGGACCGTTTATACACTAGTATGAAGACCAAGTGGTTCTTATATTAAAGCCCAGACTAGTAGTTTCTCAGTCCAATGACCCCCCTCCGTCAGCAGGATTCGTTGTCGCCAAAAAAATGCTACTCCTACGCTATGGACGGGCCTGTCCGCCCGCAGACTCGTCTGCTCTAATAGTAAGCACGGATATAAAACGGTGGCGTTTTGTACAGAGAAGAAGCATTTTTTCTCCCTTCCCAGCCGCCCCCCCCCCCCCTTCCCCGCGCTGGCCCAACTACTGCTTGCGTTCAGATGATGGTATGGAAATTGCGCCCCAAGCATACTTTAGCCGCAGGTACGATTTAGATAGAGGGGTAGAGATTATGTGGACCATGCAGCGATTATATCATGAGAGTTATATCGTGGGAAATATGGTGACTCCTGGCACAACTGCAGTTGTTAATGTGGTTGCAGACCGAGATCGTCAGCCGCAACGGGGGGTACTTTTCCTACACAGTGGCAGCTATACTGTTTTCGGGTGGATTTGTAACATGAAAATAAATCATGCCGTTTCTTGCGTGTACTTCCCTGCCAGCATTGGAGCGGCTTTGGTTGCCCTGGCGTCGTGTAGGCGATGCTTCGTGATTGAATTCACACCTTGGACAATAGACACGTCAATAAATTATTTAATGGTATATTGCCGTCGAACCAACAGACGAGGGGGAAAACCTATCGATAGCCATCTCAGGGATAGCTCGCATTCTTTTCACGATATACCCTACCCGTAGGCAATAGTCTACTGTGGAAACACGCCCAATATTCTACTGAGGGTGGCGACGATGGCCATCGTTGGACACAATTGTGTTTGTATTGCTGGCACCAGTAGAAACGTCGGCACTTGTCAGCAATGGGCACCGATAAACACCTTTTCACGGAGCACGATAGATTTAGGCAATAGTATATTGCGGAAACACGCCCACTTAGTCTGTTGTGGGTGACAGGGGCATTTGACGGACACAACTACGTGTCTACTGTAGACAGCAATATTATAGCTATTGAAAAACTTTTTTTTCGTCCATTGTTCAGTGTCTATTGCGGTTGATTTCCTAACATATACGTACTGTTCAGAACAATGGCCATATACGAGTACGGGCAATATTGTCACTCCATTGTTAGAGCAAGGGGATATTGTGTCAATTGCCGAAAATATTTTGTTCCCTGACAAAGATATATCGATAGAAAGCGTTGCCAGTCTAGTGTGCTTATCAAAGTCTATCGATAGGCATCGTTGCTATTACGGGGGACCATAGTTAATAGGACCAAATATTGTTCGTAAAAAAGGTCAAATATATAGGTTTTTATGTACACCATAGGTCCTATTAACTATGGTCCCACGTAATAGTCTATTGTGGTTTGCTAGGAATATTCCTGGAATGTCCCCTTTTCTATAATCAAACTCTAAGTAGGAAATAACACGACAGCAAAGAAAGGGGTCTCCTGAACAAGAGAAACCACCTTCCGAGCCAGTTTTTGCATTCCACTTCCCTTACCTCTACTCTCGGGCTCTACTACACCCACGTTGTGCGTTGTGCTGAATTTTCCTTGAGGATATTGGTAAAAGTGGTTGAAAGCCGGTATTAATATTCATAGTAAACATACGTTTTAAAAATAGATGGGCTACTGTACGTCATGCTCATACCCCATTTTAGGTTGTCACTTTGTTTTCAGACCTTAGCCTGGGATGGTTTGCCACCATTTCCCCCCTCAAAAGGCGTACCAGGTACGTTTTACCGCGGGTGGCACCCACAGGGAAATCGCTGTCGCTATCATGCGTCCAATGTGTGTTACTTGTCTTGAGTAAGTATCGCCCCCATAGGCCTCTCATTTACAGCGGTGCCCTCCGCGCCCACGGCCGCCGGACTTTCCTTCTTCAAAATAGCGCCCTCTTAGTCTTTGTTCCGAAGAAGTAGAACAAGCGGGCCTAGCTTGTTCAGTGTGAAGGTTCAAACTTAAGCTTCGATGCAGGACTGAACGCTTTAAGGGTTTCCCCGAGAGATCGTCGTCACTGTGCGAAAGGCAGGGGGCGTGCCACAACAATACAGGGCTACTCGTACCACGACCAATTTGCCGCACAACAAGGCGACTACAACTTGTTGCAACGTTCGAGGCATAAATCCGGCGCCCGCCGGCAACGCTCTTGTGGAAGCGCCATTCCGAGCCGCTTCAACGACAAAAAACTACGAGCCGGAAGATATATATGCTGCGAGAGGACCATTGGCTTCAGACCGTGGCATTCTCGGTGGTTTATACGTGAAGTCCATAGATATACGATCTGACGGATGCTGAAGACCGAACAACGGTATCCCCTTCTTGTGCATGTGCCTTGTCTGCCTCACCAAGGGAAAATACTCCATCCATCTACGTGCTGCATCCTGTGTCCTACGCGATACCTACCCGTACTTTTGTTGCTCGTTTCGGCTCGCCTCCGAAAAATGCTCGCGCTCAACCACCAACAACCTCACGGCGGTTAGCGAGCATGTGCGTTCGGTTGGGCGATGGCGGGCCACATACGTTTTTAGACATGGAGCAAAGCCTTCAGCATTGCGATATTTGCCCACGCTACGTACTGCAGCTGTTCTTCAGCGTTCTGTCCCGTGGGTGGGTGCCATGGTGGTGAGCTGCTCGTCGCCGTGTCGTAACGGATCGATATCTACGAATTAATACCAGGTGTCTGCTGCGAAAGGAAAAGACCAAGAAAAACGTACGAAAAAGCAACGGACGTAAAAGTGTCTTTTGCACAAGCTTCCTCTGGCAACTAAAGTTACTGGCAATGGCCAGTGCTTCCACGAAACAGCACCCGCGTCGACGGCGTGGAGTGTTCCCCACAACGTCTACGACTTTTCCTCTCGTTCGACTTTGCCGACTCGGGCGTTGCCTCGTTTCCACACGATCCTTATTTATTTGTTTCTCTCGAGGTTTACAACTTTGTCTGCATCCGTTACGACACGGCGACGAGCAGCTCACCACCATGGCACCCACCCACGGGACAGAAGGCTGAAGAACAGCTGCAGTACGTCGCGTGGGCAAATATCGCAATGCTGAAGGCTTTGCTCCATGTCTAAAAACGTATGTGGCCCGCCATCGCCCAACCGAACGCACATGCTCGCTAACCGCCGTGAGGTTGTTGGTGGTTGAGCCAGGATATCCGCGGGATTTTTTTTTTTCTGCCCCGGAGAGCGAGAGGAAACCCCTGTCCACACTTATTTCTAAAGTTTTCGTGTACCGGTTCGAACCCGGTTCGCTTCTTCCACCTTGGTCGGGCCTGTCTGTGACCGTCGCGGATATACGTAAAAAGGACCGTTTTTGGTTTTCGATACGAGTCCTTATGTGTCCGTGCAGAGCGATATAACAGTATTAGCGACCGCGAACCCCTGAGCTACGAGCACGATGGGTACCACTGCTGAACAACCTTAATAAGTGCTGAGCTACGGCACGATGGGTACTGCTGAACAATTGCTGTACTGGGAAAAGCGAATGCGCCCTTGGTAAAGCGTGAAACGTGGGATATCAAATTCGTGGAGCCAGAGGTTGGTCGTAGTCAACACGAGCCACGAGCCACGAGAACCATCTGAACGTGAGTCGTGGTCGTCGTGTGATCGTAATGCAAAATAAACTGAAACCGACAAAACCGAAATAAAACATGCCAGCAACGCTACAAAACTACCGTATGCGGGGGTGTATGGTAATTTGTCCCCGGGTTTTTCTGTCAGTGGTTCTACCCCTTTGACCCGTTTACAGCACAGCTTTCTCAACCCGAGCCATCCGCCCAACAGCACCCGCACGATACGTCGCCCCCTCTGCCTCCGAGAGAACTCGACCAGAGAAGCCAGATAACCACAGCTCGGAGCCAAGGCCCCTACGGCGCGATATTTTTCGGACCAGGCACACACGACACACACGCTTTCAGCGAAAGCCGGTGTATGATCTTTCAAGGTGCCCACCATCACTTGTGCCGCAGTCAGGTCGTCCTCTTGCCCTCGGCCAGCCTATGCCCGAGGCCCGCACGAACGCATTTACGCACAAGGGGGTTCTTACGACCGGTGAGTGAAGTACTGCTGCTGCTGCATTTTCTTTTCTTTCGTTTGTTTTGTTTGGTTGCCTTTCCTTTTGGTTCGTGCCTCTCTGTGTTGGACCACATGGCCCCACCACCACACGCATCCCCTCTTCTCTCTTCTCGCGGAGCATTCCGCACGTCGTGAACATGGCTCTATTGCGGACGCTAAATACGTTTTGCGAGACAACGCCTTCTTTTGAGTCGAGACCCTGGTCCCAGCCCCGGGCTCGACGGGCAGCTCGCCCGGCTCCGTTTTTTGGGCATTTTTTTGTACCAGCTCTTTTTTCGTAGCTCTCTGCGCCGGCAAGAGAGAGAGATCCCCCAATTTTTCATTTTTCTTGCACTCAACTCGACGTACAACGTGAACACAGAGTCGAACTCCTCTCTATATATTCGTATACGTAGCCTCATCACAGCAGCAGCAGCAGCAGCAGCAGCAGCAGCAGCAGTAACGACAGCACAGCAACAACAGCACCTCAGAAACCAGCACACCACAAAAAATATCAAGCGCGGATTATATTCCTGGTTCCTGGACAACTGCAGCAGCAGCAGCAGCAGTGGTACCTGGTTTCATACCTGTGATACCCGGTACCTCTGGTATGTTATTAATAGTAAGTGCGCCACGAACTCGCGAATATATATAAGGGTCGTGCCGTAGTTCCCTTTTTCTGCGGTCGGGGCCCGTCCACTTTCTTCGTGCATTCTTCCATCCAGTGAGTTTGCCAACGACGACAACCTGGTAGCCAGCCCTACATAGCTGCCTAGAGAATATCATTGCGATATCATCAGCCGGATATCATACTCGTAGAACCTGCAAAGAGGCTTGAATACGGCGGTATGTACGAGTATTACGCGACCTGTTTTATGTGTCTCTTGTCCTTCAACTTAATTGTATACTATCACTCGTAATATTAATATTGATAGTTCATGTTGTTGTGCACTCGTAAGAGCAGCTCCCACGAATAAATATGTAGACTACAAAGTACGAAGTACTGGTAATAGCCAGCCCATCCGCATCATCCAAGTTTTAACTTTTCAGGGCTCTCTGCTTATGCATCGTTGTGCAACGCACTCACTGGCGCACCCTGCCATCTACGTACCATTATCTATATAGCAATATCATATCTATCAGGGGTATGGATACCCCATACGTAGCTGTGTAGTTGGTATTTATAGTCGTACGTACATATGACGATGAATACCAAATACCAGGTACCAAATATCCCCCCCAGTGAATGGCCTAATATATGGGGGACACCCCCCACCCCGTACATGGCCAAGTGTATAGCTGACACCCATCTGTAAGTCCTACCTGGTATATTCGTAGTCTACTGACTGCTGTACCAGGTGTATGTATATCCGAGCACGCGCCTTCTCCTGTCAGGCGGGCGGGGGGGGGGGGGGGGGGGGGGGATGGTGATGAAAAATCCCCCTCTATGATGTGAACATTGCATGTTCTGTGCTCAGTGCTCAAGATTGCCTCCTTTGGGTAAAGGCGCCTCGATTTACTATCGAATGTGATGGTATTTCATGTCGACAATAACAACATACTTCTACTTCAAATATTGTAGTACCGACTACCAGTGTGTTCGAGTTGCGTACCGGGCACCAGGTATATAATCGCTTCACCTCCAAGTATTTACACAACCATGGCAATACTCGTGCATAAACGAAGCGCCTGAAATTGATCGCGTCGCCCCCCTCGTAAAAACTTTCAAACTATGTACCAAGGTATCTGAGTGTACCAGGTATACTTCGGTCCACCTACGAAGTATAACCTGCGTACTGGTATGCATTACTTTTGCGTCTGAGGCTGAAGTCGGCCTATGAGCTTTATACTGCTGTGGATGGAAGGCAAACCAACAGCAGTGACCTACGGCAATAGTGCTAGTGTATAATGGCGCAGTTGGTTTTGTTCGTTCCGCATCCAGGAACGAAATCTATTATCTCTCGCCGCAACGGCGCGGTCGGTACAACAAGTACGGCTGCAGTTGTAGGGAGTATCAACATTGTCGTTGTATGAAAATGTCAACAGAGTGAATTGCTGTGCTTGTCACTTCTCACCGCCCCCCCCCCGACCACACGAGGACGATGTGCGTTAGGCAGTGCTGCAGCTGTTATGGACCGATCGACGCCTCACGCACGTCTACTCCTGCGATACGTAAAAATGCTACTAATAGTATTAATAGAGCAATACTCTGCTCACAGCTGTCACAAGCAACTAGCACCACGAGATTGGTTGATTGATTGATTGATTGATTGATTGAAGACTGATTGACTGAAGATTGCTGACTGCTGACTTTTTGGGTGACATCAGGTCAGCACCCAAGCCGCGCGGACTATTATTCCGGGCGTGGCAGGTACCCACCAGGTGTCATGATGAGTACGTACGCAGCGTTCCCCCCTTTTCCTTACTTGGCACGATTGATCTGTTGGGGAGTGGAGTCGTCGCGACACGACAAAAGCTGCTATTAGTGTTCATAATAATAGTATGCGTATTCCTTCACGATAGCAATTACTGATGGAGCAATGGAATGTGGGATTTTACTACTGCTGTGTGCCTGGTATTTCGTACTCGGAGCACGCGGAGCATGAGTGCCGACGGTACTGCTGTTGCGCAGCTTGGCATCGACAAACATATGGCCGAACTCGCGGCTGGCGTAATATGGTCAAACAAAATACTCGTGACGTACCCGTGTGTGTTCTTCCCTTCAACCCTTTTAGAACCGCAGTCCCGTTTTGGGCACAAACCATTCTAATTTCAAGTAGTTTGTCCCCAAAACGGGACTGGGGCCCTAAAGGGGTTTGTTCTTTCCACGTACCACTTTTTTTTTTTTCTTGTCTTGCATTTGTGTTCGTGTTTCTTTTGTTTTCTCTCTTTCATAGAAAGTGTGTGCTGTGCCTGTCGTATCTACCTGGAGGTACTGCAGTAGCATGTTGACATGGTGACTGATGACACGTGCGTGTGTGTTTTGTTCACATTAAACCGTTCTTTCTACCCGTCGATATCCAGCACAACCAGTGTCCGTGCCGATTTTAAAAGTTTCCTGGTATGTGATCATGAAACGACACTATTAATACATACTAATCGCAGTAAGCAGAGAAGACAATGCGATGTCATCATACTGGATACGACAGGCGCGACATACATATTCTCTAAATTAGAGATAGCTAGAGAGCTACAATAAAAATAAGCAGAAAGCAAAGAAACACACGAGGCACCAGGTATCGAAAGAGAAGAAGGAAAAGGAAAAATAAAATGAAAATCTGTCGTGCCCTCCCTCAGGAGATGTGGCAGACACTCGAAAATATCGAGCTAAAGAAACAGCACCACTATCAACTACCTGGTATTAATACTTACAGAGTCAAGCTAAGAACCTAGGGAAATAGAAGGCAAGCCGAAGAACCAAGCGCCTTCCGGGTAGCCGCAGCAGTTTGTGGTACGAGTAGCATAGCCAGGTTCTCCCTACTATTAGTAGGCCGTCTGGTACCTTGCTACCCTGTCTACCGTCTCCGTCCTGGGTTCATCAACTATGCCCCACCCCCGGAGAGGATGCGTCAGATAATACGAAATTAGCAAAGCAGGTTCGTCATCTACCAACGCCGGTCGCCCCGGTGGTTCAAGTGGTTAACCTCGAATTCTACTTGTATGAGTCCTGGGTTCGAGCCCCAGGTGGGTCGGACTTTGACTTTATTTGCAAAAATAAAAAAGGATTCAATTGTTGAGAGCGCCTTGCAGCGTGGGTAGGCACAATTCGATGCGAGTCGACGAGGGAAGAAAAGGCTGAAATCTTCTCGCGATAAAAATGAAGGCACGTACCGTAGCGGGAAGGGGGGAGAAGAGCCTGCTATGTGACCCCGGATCTGAGTTACGAGTTGGAAGGAGAGAGAGAAGAAGATGTGCAAAGATAATGAATGGGACGAGAAAAAAAAAAAAAAAAAAAAACGCCGCACGACTCCTTTCGTAAGCAAGGACAAGATGAAAGAATATGAGGTAATAAAATGAAAATGGCATGGCATTGCACTGATGTTTCTACTCTGCTTACTGCATTAGAATATCTCTGACGTAGTTTTGGGACCACAGAACGTTTATCTGTAGGATTGAAGAATCGGCACGGACACTGGTTGTGCTGGATGTCGACGAGTTCAAAAAACGGTTTAACCCTTTTAGAACCGGAGTCCCGTTTTGGGGACAAACTATTCAAATTTCAAGTAGTTTGTCCCCAAAACGGGACTGGGGCCCGAAAGGGGTTATTGTGAAGAACACACACACCCGTCGACATTCAGCACAACCAGTGTCCGTTCTGATTCTTCAATCCTGGAGAGATACAAGCTCTGGTCACAAAACTACGCCACAAGGTGTGTGTGTGTGTGTGTGTGTTCTTCACATTAAACCGTTCTTTCTACCCGTCGACATCCAGCACAACCAGTGTCCGTGCCGATTCTTCCATCCTAGAAGAGATACAAGTTCTGTGGTCACAAAGCTACGCCACAGAGATACTACGTTGCCACGTGTGCAGTGTGAACTGCAGTGGGCAATGCAAAGCCATGTCATCATACTAGATACGACAGGCACGACATACGCAATCTATGAAATAGTGAAACGAAAAGAAACAATCAAAGAGAAAACAAAAACAAGGTAGACAAGTCGAAAAAGAAAAAGAAGAAAAATGAAAGCAAAATCTAAGAGAAACAATCTGTCGTGCCCCCCCCCCCGCAGGCGAGGTGGCCTACACTTGAAAAAGAACGAGCTGGAAAAAAGAAGAAATAACAAAGACACCACTGCTTGTGAACAGAGTAAGACAAAGAACCAAGGAGAAAGTAACAAGGAAAAATAACAAAGGGGAAATAACAGGCAGACCAAAGCCCAAAGCACCTTCTAGGTGGCGGCAGCAGCTTGTGGTACGAGTAGTATAGCCAGGTTCTCCCTGCTAATCCGCCTGGTACCTTGCTACCCAGACTGCCGTCTCCGCCCTGCGTTCGTCAACTATGCCCAGCCCCTTGGCGTCAGACAATACGAGCCGAGCAGAGCAGGTTCGTCTTCCTACCACGCCACACGGCTCCTTGAGTACGGCTTATCAATCAGAAAAGGAAGAGGAAGAGAAAAAATGAAATGAAAATCACGGAGAGTCAGCGCAAGAAAGAAAAAAAACAAAACTAAAAGAGAAGACAAGGGAAGACCACGTTCGAGCCAGCTGCACCAGTTGGTAGCACTAGTAGTATGGTCATTTCTACTTCCTAGTCGACTTGGTGCCTTGCTACCCTGTCTGCCATCTCCTTCCTACTTTCGTCTACCGCCGTTTCCCTTCTACAGCAGTGTGTCCTTCACATTAAATCATTCTTTCTACCCGTCGACATCCAGCACAACCAGTGTCCGTGCCGATTCTTCAATCCTAGAAGAGATACCTGGTACAAGTCACGTGATCACAAAGCTACGCCACAGAGATACTACGTTGCCACGTACCTGGTACCTGGTATGCAAAAAGCGCAGCAGTGGGCAATGCAACGCCATCCTGGTATGCAATACCAGGTAAGCACAGCAGTGGGCAATGCAATGCCATGTCGTCATACTAGATACGACAGGCACGACATACATATTCTATGAAGTAGAGAAACGAAAGGAAACAATCGAAGAGAAAACATAAACAAAGAAGACAAACCGAAAGAGAAAAAGGAAAAAAATGGAAGAAATCTAGAAGAAACAATCTGTCGTGCCCCCCCCCGCAGGCGAGGTGGCCAACATTTGAAAAAGAACAATGCCCCCCCCCGCAGGCGAGGTGGCCAACATTTGAAAAAGAACGAGCTGGAAAATAAATAAATAATAACGAAAACGCCACTGCTTGTAAACAGATTAAGACAAAGAAACAAGGAAAAATAACAGAGAAAATAACAGGCAGACCGAAGCCCAGAGCACCCTTCAGTTGGCGGCAGCAGTTTGCGGTACGAGTAGTATAGCCAGGTTCTCCCTGCTAATCCGCCTGGAACCTTGCTACCCAGACTGCCGTCTCCGCCCTGCGTTTGTCAACTAGGCCCAGCCCCTTGGCGGCAGGCAATACAAAACTAGCAGAGCAGGTTCGTCATCCAACCAGGCCACACGACTCCTTCAATACGGCTTATCAATCAAAAAAGGAAGAGAGAGAAATACAATGAAAATCACGGAGAATCAGCGCAAAAAAGAAAAAAACAAAACAAAAAGAGAAGACGAGGGAAGACCACGTTCGAACCAGCTGCACCAGTTGGTGGCACTAGTAGTATGGTCATGTTCTACTTCCTAGTCGGCCTGGTGCCTTGCTACCCTGTCTGCCATCTCCTTCATACTTTCGTCTACCGCAGTTTCTCTTCTACTCCTCCTGTTCCCCCCCCTGTCCGCATTCCCTTGGTCGGGTTTTCTGCCACTTCTCCTGTTGCCCCCCCCCCCCCATTCCCTTGGACACCATCCACGGCGGATGCGCGGCGCTGCCTACTCATCTCAGCCTCAGCCTCGTGCTACTTCACTATGAACCGTTCGACTGCTTCAAGGATCCCCCGGTACCACTTCCCCACCTTTTTGGCTGCAGTGGACCACAACGCGGTCTCAACTCCAACCACCAAGGGGGCAACTTCCGTTGATCCTTCGGTGGCTCGGAACTCCCTAAGGTCTTCGACTATGCATCTATGGCAAGTCTTACACTGTCCGCCTGGTCTCGGGTTCTCCCCACCAGCTATCGTCCCGAACAATACCCGACTGGGGAATCGCTCCTTGCTTTGCCGTGCCACGCCCCCCGCAAAGACGAGCCGCCGTTTTCGAAGGGTCGTTTCGATGCCCTCGCAACGTGTCATCTTGAGGGCCTTCGCGTACGAGAGGGTGGCATGGTCAGTACGAAGTCGGCGCTGGAAGCCAATGACTCGCAACAGGACTTGGTGGTGAGCCATTGGAAGCTTGGCAATGTGTTCCGCTCTGAGGGTCCACGTCACGCACCCGTACAGCAGGGTCTCAATCACCTCGGCCTTCAGCAGTACATACAGATACTGTGTTATACAGTAAGCAGAGTACACAATGCAATGCCACGATATCGTACTGGATACGACGGGCACGACATGCACATTCTATACAAGAGAGACATACCTGGTATGAAATATATACCTGGGTACCTGGTACGAGGTATAGTCGATACTAGCGGACTTTTGGCGTGATTTGTATGTGTGCCTGTAGTCCTCTTATTAATCTTCAATACACCCGGAGGTTTTGTTTCTTTTCATCCTCGTGAGTTTTGGGGGTTTAAGACATGAAAAATGACGAAAAAGACGATGACGGCATATCTGCAAAACTGGCGCTGCCGGCTTCTGTTTTAGCCCCTAACCCCCTTTCAGGACGGCAGTCTCGTTTTGGGGACAAGTTACTCAGAATTTGACTGGTCGGTTCCCATAGCTGGATGGCGCTTTCCCCCAAAAAGGGCTGAAGCGGGGAGTGGTTCCAAGTACCCCTTCCTTTTACGGGGGACCATAGTAAATAGGACCAAATATTGTTCGTAAAAAGTAGCGAAATATTTAGGTTTTGGGGTTACCATAGGTCCTATTTAATATGCCCCCCGTAATACTGCCTTGCTGCACGAGTACGTTGGCGAGATTTGAGTGACGACAACCTGTGATACGTTGTGGGGCAGATTTTAATCACGACTGAAAGAGGGGGGCATGTGGGAGCCATCCCCGAGTTTCAGGCATTTGCGTTTCTAAACATGTCCGTCGCGTAAGTCCTCTCCTGCACACCGGCCATTTCATTTCCCACAGACCTGCGCGCGACGACGGCCAAACTCTGCTGTGGCAGCCAGCTGTCTCTCGCTGGTGTATTACGCCATGACCCGTCATTTGCCGCCGCTGCAGCCCCCCCCCCATTCGCCCTCGAGGACATCGCTGCAGCCCGCTCAGCCCTCGAATCCCGACACCTGTAACCCTAGCCCTGACTGGCTACCCTTTAACCCAGAACGCAAGGCCTGAAACCCGGGAATGGCTTCTAAATGCCCCGTTACCTGTGACTTTCATCTCTCCTATTTATGTGCGTCGTCGTGACTGTCATTTTCCGCTCGAAACTGCAGTCTAATCTCGGACGAACCCCGGTTCGTGATTTGTGTGAAATCGTTTTTGCGTGGGAGATTGAACGTAGGAAATGTGGACTTTGCGGAGCGTTTTTGAACCTTCGTACACTTTGAATACCGGTAGGAGGCTTGCTTGATTAGGGGAGGCATATTGGTGTTAGTGAGTATATTTGGTGTTGAATTCATCGCTTCGAGGAGAGAAGGAACGGCGCGACGTACAGAAAGCTGTTCGGAAAACGACTTGCAGAGACTGTGTAGTGCAGTACCCTGCAGTATTCGAACTTCTGTTCTATATAGAACAACGAGAGCTGTGCGGAGCGCGCGCCTGCGGCATGTGATCGTAGCACTCGTTATGCTGAGGGCGCACACTTTAAAGTTGAAACTACTATTAATATTAATAGTACTGACTGCAGGCGCTTCTCGTCTTCTCGTTTCTGGGTTCTGATCGATACACCCCTGGGATCCCCCAAGCAGCTGACCCGAGAGAAGATAACATCGCAGGGATTATTTTTACGCACCCATGCTTTGTACTCGCTGGTACGGGTATATGATCTGACACGAGGATCGGACTGAACACTGAACGCCTTCCCTCGCCACCAAGTGCACATGCAAGTTACGCTGGCATTTACATATTTTCCATCGACTTATTTCGATTAACAGTAGTTGCCATCCGGGTGCGGGGTTTTTGTGTGTTCCCCCCCCCCCCCCCCCATTTGTTGTGGTCTTTGATTCAAGCAGGGCAGGCTGCTGATTGCTTGCGACGAACTTTTGAAGCGGGTACTGTACGTAAGTATACACGTTGATACTTTTATCACCATATCTGGTATGTTGCAAGAGTACAACAATCGGTTCCATCAAAACTTCAAACTCAAAAAACCATTTAGCGGACCTGCCCCGCTCTCTTTTGTACCAGGTATCTCTGTTTTGTTTATTTTTTAATCTGCACACACGCTTTGGGCACAATACCCTTGATAACATACAAGGATGACAAATTTGCGCCCAAAAACTCAGGGTTGAACACAAAGCAGCATATGATTTCATGCTCGAGTTTTATGTTTGATGTACATCATCATCGAAGCTTACCCCGCCACTCCTATTAATTCCCTCCCGCCCTCTGCTCTGCCCTACCCCCCCCCGCTCCCCGCGCGGTACTGTTCCGGTCCGTGATGTCGGCGGTTTTGTTCTGTTGTTCTTCCGTTCCTTGGCCTGTGTTGCAAATAATCACAATCGCGCGCGCACGTTTGCGTTGGGAAAAAACTACCAGCCTCATCAAAGTAAGCGTCCGAGAAGCCCGGCGAGTAGGACCTCAAGGGCTGACTCTACCCTTCGAAGGAGCCACCTAGCAGTAGCGGTAGCAGCAGCAGCAGCGGCGGCGCCGGCGGGAATAGCCAGCGGAAGACACAGCAGCAGCAGCAGCATCAGGAGCGGTCGCACAGGAGATCGAAGGAAGCGTCATGTCGGGGAACATCAATATTTCGGGCACGGAGCCTATCGATGACCCCGAGTACAGGCGAGAGAGCAGTTCGCTATACGAGTAGTTGTCTACAACAGCAGTATTTGTAGTTTTATACGTGGAAACATTTTCATGTTTTTTATCGTCTTTGTATTTTTGGTTTTCATGGTTGTTTGTTGTGCTGCCGCAAGCTGCTGCTGCTGCTGCTGCTGCTGCTGCCTCTGCTCTGCCCAGCTGCACATTGGACGAAAACAAATACTTTTTTGAGATTTTTTAGTGCCGGTGCACTGCCGTTTGGTAAATCGAAAACAAGGACAAAAAAAGAAAAAACGGCAGACACTACGTAACCAACCACACTTCTCGGAAAGGTTCACAATGGAGAACAAACCAGTGTTGTCGGGATTTCTGGACGAATTTGCGAACAGCATTTTTTTTCTTGTCGGTTTTTACTTTTGTTTTAGTACACTCTCCTGCCTTTGCTCTCGAAAACGGGTATTAATAGTGTGGCGTCCCTTTTGTTGTTTTTGTGCCCCTACTAATGCATAAAAGTAGACGCGCCCTGCGGTACAGTACAGCACCGGCCGCTCATAATAAAGTAGCTCACAAAAAGGCCAGCCTGAAATGTTGCTATCTTTTTTTTTTGTCTTCAACAGAAAGCTCTCGGCTATTGTTATACCAGGTACGTATTAATAGTAAAAGCAGTCCGCGCCCAAGCTGGAACCCTGTTACGACAGCTGGAGGACCGCAAAATTTTGTTGCGGGGGAGATTGGGGGATGAGAGTACTCAACTTCTAAGTACAGCAGTAGTTTTTCTCCCAAAATGGGACGGCAGCCCTTCAGCAGTATGTATAGGGGTTCAGAGAGCTGACCTCTTCCTGTGGCTGACGAGGGCCCCAAGGCACGATTCATTTATTGTGCAACTCTTATCGTACCAGGTATAGGGAAAGTGTCTTGTCGTGTGCCGAATAGAAACTAAGAAAAAACGCAGACACGAGAGAGCGAATTTTCGCGCGCGCCCAGCATAAGAAAAGTCAGCCTGAGCCCGATTTCAGGCTTCTTGTGAGAGAGGGTCGGTACTGGTGTACGCAAAGGTCGTACTATGTACCTGGTAGTATATACGAGTAGGGGTCGTACTCGGATGTGCGAGTAGTACTTTTTGAGCCCACGTGTTGTTCGTGATCGATCCTGGAGATCCTCAACTGAAGAATTACCCATAATCGCTGGAACATTACGTGCATTTTCTTATTTTCCACTACTTTCGTTTTTTTTCGTTTTTTTTTTTTTTTTTTCTTAATCCCTACGACAACAGTATGTACGTACGCTTAGACCGTGAGATGACCCCACGTCTGGAACAGATAACCTATCTGATCTATCTACAGGAGGTTATCTGCTGTAGTCCCTCAGCCGCCGGTGGGAGAGGTCGGGGGTCCAGGATGTTTGCATATGTATCACAGATACTTGTACAACCCAGGAATCTAGTCGTAATGTAGATGGTGCTGATTATACACCTCCCCACCCGACAACAAGGGCCAGATCCTACAGATGAAGTATCTATCTATCGATCTATCTGTCTATCTATTGCCCCTGAAATATCTAGATATATCAAGTAGGAATGGACTGTTTCACGGGGGTTGTCTGGCGCTTTCGGTTTTCACGAGGAGGTCAGTCTTTCGGTTGAGGGTGTATGTAGGTAGACAAAAGCTCCTGAGGCGAGGAAAAAGAAACAACCTCAAAAGGGATAGTCGGTGCACCGCTTGTCGTATGACCGCTTTTGCTTGGGTCGATAGTAGCGGTAGCAGCACAGCAGTATTAGCTGTCGTAGCGACGCTACATACTCAAACATACTGGTGTTGGAATTGCGCTTTGAAGCAGGTGAAGAATGTTCCGGTAGTCCCGTTCAGTGCCTCGACTCGATGAGCCGGCTTGAGACTCAGAGGGTGGGGAAGGGGGGGGGAATTGGCGCTCAAAAATGAACGATTTCAGCGACAGTACAACAACTGCTGCGTCATTGGGGGGTGATACAGATTGGGGCGTCCGAAATACAGTGAAAGGAGTCTGTCTCACCGTCGCGCGTGCAAGCAACATGATTCCACTCAATACGTATTTTTTTCTTGGCGCTCACGATGCTTGTGTAGACGTTGATAGCAAGCACCCAAGTTATGTCGTGGTCGCTGTCGGGGCCCCTTTTTAGGACTGCAGTCCCGTCTTGAGGGACATTTTATTACGGGGGACCATAGTCAACAGGACCAAATATTGTTAGTAAAAATGCTTGAATATATAGGTTTTTATGTATACCATAGGTCCTAATAACTATGGTCCCCCGTAGTAGTTGGAATGTAAGTGGTTTGTCCCCAAAAAACAAGGGACGGGGGACTGCAGTTGGTTTTGTCCTATAAGCAGTTCGCGCTAATTGGGTGAGGTCGGGGTACCCACTATTACGGGGGACCCTATTAAACAGAACCTACGGTCTATACAAAAACTTATATATTTCGCTATTTTTACTAACAATATTTGGTCCTGTTTACTATGATCCCTGTATTAGTGATGCTTATAAATACTCTGCTGTTTTGGCTTTTGTCGTTGCCTTGGCTTTCCATGATAATCGCGTGATTTCGTTTGTAAACGGGTACGAGATGCCCCGGTAAAGGGGTCGGGTGGTACGCGCGATGCGTGACACGGTGCTCTTTCTACCGTCGCGAACCTATCGCCCTACAAGGGTTTTGGTGGTGCCTCACTAAAGCTGGAGTGCAGGTCGCCGGAGCGGTGCGCGGGTGTTTTTTGTATTTTTTGCCTGACACAGTTTTTCATTTTCCATTCTGAAACCTTTTTTGTTCCCCAGTCTGGATTACTGCCGGATGCTGCAGCGTTCAATAGTGCCTGTTTTTCAGGCTGGCACATGACCAGCACTACTGAGGGGGCCACTATTGTGTTTACGTGTACTTCGTACCGGGTACGATGTGCCCCGGCAGGGACGGCAGTGACACACCGGTATTGGTTTGTCGTCGGGACTCTCTCGCTTATGCCCGAGCCGCCTTGCATGAATTCTTATCTGAGGATAGTGAACTTTCGTCTCGGGAGAAGTCAAGCCGTTTTTTTTTTATTGGTCGAACACACTAAAACGCGTACAATGAAATCTTCCCCGATTTTCATCCTCTATCCTATACCTGGTATTGTAATACAGTGGTAAAGGTAAAGGCTACAATACTGTATGCCGCGGTAGCAACTAACTCTAAGAGGCACTTATTGTTTTGTCGTCACGACCCTATAATATCGCGTTTTTTTCCGGTGCCTATGTATATGTAACAGGTACAAGATGCCCCGCGTGATCGGCAAGGTCGAAGGCAGGGGCAACGGCATCAAGACGGTCATCTTTAACGTAGTGGACCTCTCTCTCGCCCTCAAGCGCGACCCCGGAGAGGTCTGCAAGTTCTTCGGCACCGAGCTCGGTGCTCAGGTAAACACTGTAAAGGACGAGCCTTCGGTCTTTTTTATTGCGGTAGTACATATAATAACACCTCGAAGAGATCATGATCTATCTAATCTAAATACAGTAGATCATCTAGTTCCTGGGCAGGATCTGCGTGAGTAGTACAGATCCGACCCAGGGCACATGTGTGCGAGATCATGCAGACTGTACGGGCCTCACCCGCCAAGATGAGCTACTGTACAGTAGATCATGCGATATCCGGGACAGATGATCTATCTGCCTTGGAAGATCTAGAGCATCAACTTTGTGGGAATCGATGATCTCTCCAAGATGTGCTATATATACTGGTAAATAATACCTTATCATACGGGTGATAATATAACACACCCCCCTCAGACATAATTCCAAGCTTATTTTTTCGACGACGGGGGGTAGTGTAAAAGCCTAGCGACTCGTCGATGGAGTTCATGTCGGGACGGGATGTTTTCGAACGCCCACCACTTTTTGTTGTGTGTGCTCCCCTTTTAAAGCCGTTAGTTTTTAGGACCGCAGTCCCGTTTTGAGGATACTCCACCAAAATTCTGAGCAGTTTGTCCCCAAAACGGGGCTGCAGTCCTAGAAGGGTTCAGGCATGGCTTGGAGAAAATCGGCTCCGAATAAATCGTTGCATGGGGTGGGTTATCTTCTGTGTTGTATTCCACTCTGGACCGAGTGATTAGGGTTGTGTAGACATTAGTTTTGATACTATTAATAAGCGGTCTCTCATATTACGCCCAGGCCTATACCACGGTAAAGCGTGCGCATGCATTTAATTTAAGCAATGACCACATCTTGTAGATGAGTGCATTAAATACTGAAAATAACAAAGTGCAGATTATACTGTAGTTCCGACGGTAACCGCCGTAGATCAGTCCAGCTCGGTCGAAATTGCACGTAGATCCGTTACGCAGAGCGTTGAAGTGATCTGAACGATCTGTGCATTGTGCGTGCAGCGATGCACCCGACGATGTCTGATCTGGGCGGCGAGGTGTGAACTGTTGGTGAGGGGTGTGTGGCGGGTGCTGGTGTCGTTGCTGCAGTTGTTTCGTTGACCCTCTTCGGACCCCAGAAGACAGAAGAACCCCCTCTCTCCCTCTCAAAACCTGTGAGGTCAATGCAGGTGTAGTTTTTGAGACACACGATGAGTTTGATGGGCCGGGCCGGGATGGGTTCATGGGTGGGCAGGTACTCACGGTCGCAGGGCAGGAAGCGTGCATACACGTAGACGTGGGACTAGAGTATCTGCCCTAATGCGAATTGCCAGGCACTAATATACGTCCCTGGTATATACATGTGAACTGTCCCCGGGAGAAACACCCCTTTGGTATATATACATCTGATAGGTCCCTAGGAGAAGCACGCTTGTTTTTCTCTACGAGTATTAATGATCGCTTTGTTTATCGACTTGGAAAACCCTTTCAGAAACTCGACCTCTGATGAAATACGCTTCAGGAAGCTATTCTTCGTTCTGCGAGACTTCAAAATATGTCAAAAACTCTTTTTGACGTACTTTTTGCATCGGGGTCAAGCTTCTCCGATCCCCCCCCCCCCGTTCCCTGCATTTGTTTTTTTGATCGTTTTTGCTTCTTGTCTCTTTTTTCGTCTTTTTTTTTTGTCGTTTTTGTCTTCTTTTTTTTTTGTTTCTTGGCGTGTGCTCGGATTTTGACTTTTTGTGGCATGCAGACTCGCTACAACGAGGAGGACGAACGCGCGATCGTGAACGGCGCCCACACGAACGCCACCCTCCAGCAGCTGGTGCACAAGTACGTCGAACTCTTCGTCCTCTGCCCCAACTGCAGGCTCCCCGAGTCCAGTGAGTTTTTTTTTTGTTCCTTGTTTTTACCGGCATGTGTGCGTTTTTGTTTTCGCCGAATTTGCCGATGCATGCCTCTTTTTGTTCTGTTTCGTTTTATGCGATTTACGCATTTTTTATACTTTGTTTCATTTTGTGCGATTTATGCCGGGAGAGGGGGAAGGGTGTGGGATGGTGGTGTGTGTGTGTGTGTGTTTTTTTTTTTCATTGTTCTTGTTTCCTGTTTGGAACTACCAGAGTACCTGTGTACAGTGTGAACTACCGTACCGATAGGCTTGCGTCATGGTCATCTCGCTCGGAAACTTGTTCCGGGTTTTCATGGTTGTATTTTCTTCGATTTGCCAAGTATGTATGATCTGTTGGATGCCTGGTATACATTATATGGCAATGAAAGCAACGCGGCAGGAAACGCCGGGAACGTACCATACAAAAAAGAAGGAGCTGTGGAACCGGGGCCACTTTTTGAGGACAAAACTCCTTGGAACTAGTCAGTGCACGTAGAGTCGGTTCATTTTTCGGGGCAGCAAAAGGTCAAGAGATACGAGTCTCGATCGTGGACGACTGACTACCGTTCGCTTTTCGTGTTTTTCGTTTCTGTTTTTCCCGTCCATTTTTTGGTATGGTGTCGCAGAGTACAAGATCAAGAATGGCGCCATCTTCCACAAGTGCTACGCCTGCGGGGCAAAGGAAATGGTCGACATGTCGCACAAGGTGAGATTTTCTCTGTGTGTGTTTTTGTGTGTGTGTGTGTTTTTTTTTTAAATTCCTGGCGCTCGCTTCTCCCCCCCGCCCCGTCCCCCCCACTTGGTGGTGTTGTTGTTGGTGGTGATAGTGGTGATAGTGGTGTGGTTGTGGTGTTGTTGGTGTTTGTGTCGTTGTTGTTGTTGGTGTTTGTGTCGTTGTTGTTGTGGTTGTTGTTGTTGTTGTGTTGGTGTTGTTGTTGTTGTTGTTGTGTTGTTTCCGCATTTTCTCATCGCCAAAATGCAGTCCGTGATCACAGCTCAACCTCAGGAGGAAAAAAATAGAAGGTATTGCTTTCCGACGGGACGGTCTCTTCCCGGCTCACTAGGGATCATGTTCGCGTTTTTGATCATATTTCTTAACTTGCCACTCTTCTGTACACAGTACCACACCCTGCTACGTTTTTTTTTCGTCGGTGCTTTATTTTCATGTCTTTGCTGTTTTTGTTCCTTCGTTTGTTGTGGTTGCCGCTGCAGCTTTGCACGTACATCGTGAACACCGCGAAGAAGGCGAAGAAAAGCAAGGATAAGGACAAAGACTCCAAGGACTCTAAGGAGAAGAAGCGCGAGAAGAAGGTGGGTGGGGCAGGTGGGCTGCTTCCGCTGACTCTTGAACACATGAGTGTGCACCATGTATGATTTTTCGTGAGCTCCCCTTCCCGCCGCCCCTCACTGCCAGCCCTGCTGCACCGCATCCCGATATCTCTCGTTCGTCGGTGACCGGGCGGGCACGTTTCGGTTTTGGTGTTGACCCCCTTTTTTTTTTTTTTTTTTTTTTTTTCATCCCATTCATTATCTTCGCACATCTTCTTCTCTCTCTCCTTCCAACTCGTAACTCAGATCCGGGGTCACATAGCAGGCTCTTCTCCCCCCTTCCCGCTACGGTACGTGCCTTCATTTTTTATCGCGAGAAGATTTCAGCCTTTTCTTCCCTCGTCGACTCGCATCGAATTGTGCCTACCCACGCTGCAAGGCGCTCTCAACAATTGAATCCCTTTTTTTTTATTTTTGCAAATAAAGTCAAGGTCCGACCCTCCTGGGGCTCGAACCCAGGACTCAAACAAGTAGAATTCGAGGTTAACCACTTGAACCACCGGGGCGACCTTTGGATTGCATTGGCTTGTATTCTGTTTCGTTTCCATTTTTTTTTTTCCATGTTCCAAGGTGTTGCACTGCTGCAGGAATACAACACCACCAAAAGGAAGAAATGGCTCGACTCCGAATCCATGCAGTCTGTTGTTCCTGCTATTAATATTACGGGTGACCATAGTGTATACTGGTAGGACCAAATATTGTGGTTAAAAATAGGGGAATGTATAGGTTTTTGGGGTGTACCGTAGGTCCTGTTTACTATGGTCACCCCCGTAATAGCATACAGTCGTGCAAAAATTTCGATGGACCGACCGACGGATCGACCATTCCCGGCGAGCTTTTTTGTTTTCTTACGTCAACCCTTTTAGAACCGCACTCCCATATGTGGGGACAAAGTACTCAACTCAGAAGTAAATTGTCCCCAAAACGGGACTGGGGTCCTAAAAAAGGGGTTAATTTAGCACCGACCGACCTTTACATATACATCCTCTTCCTACGAGTATCTACCTATCATACCTGCTGAATGGGTGGTATTTTATCGATGTGATCCGTCAGGAGAAGAAGAAGGAGGAGGAGCCCCTTGATGGAGACGACTCTCCGAAGGAAAAGAAGGAAAAGAAGAAGAAGGTAGGGGTGTGCGAGTGTTTGATTGACCGCGGGGGAGTAAATGTATTTTTTTTCGTCTGTCGTTTTTTTTGTTTTTGTTTTTGGTTACATGAGAAATGCTGGTAGTCTCTTGGGAAATGGAAGGATCTGGTCTTCTTGCCATAGCAGCAGAACCTGTTGCGGTATCAGAGGCTTGGCTTTCAGTTTTGCCTGGCCTTGCCTTGTTTTGTGTCCCCTGCCTTTGTTAATAGTTGGTTTGCCCTGTCTCGCGTTGCCTTGCCTTGCTTGGCCTACCCTACCCTGCCTTTCGTCTCTCTCTCCCTCACCTACGTTCTGATTGATTTCCTGGCAACACATTTTAGCGCGCGCGTGAGCCCACGAACCTATTTAACGTTGCTGTCGCTTTTTTGGCTGTTTTTGGCTGTTTTTCGCCATCAGGACAAGAAGAAGCGGGACAAGGAGAACGCCTCCAACGAGAATGCTGACGACGGCACCGCCAAGGGCGACGTTGAGTGAGTCCGACGCCGCCGTAGCATATGGCCGCCTCCAATGCTCTCCCGTATCGCCTCCGGTTGTCCGGTAGTTCGTAATGTGTTTTCGCTCTACTGCTGCTGTTGATGGGTGTGCCCCGATCTGTTTGCGCCGTGGAACAACTCGTTGTACTGCTGTATGTACCTGGTCATGTAGTCTGTTGGGGTGTGCTATGCAAAGTGTTTTCTTGTCGTGTGCTGCTGTCCTGTTGCAGTCGTCGTCGTCGTTGTTGTTGCGAAACGTCTTTTTTTTTTTGCGTGCGGACCCCCCTTAGTTTCGAGTGTCGGAGATCGATGCTTTGATCACCGACGATCGATGACTTGAGTAGCAAGTGGCCAGTTGATGGTGGTGATGCTGATGTTGATGATCGATCAACTAGTGATGGCGTGAGTGGCTGTGGTCCATTGTGCATGATCAATACATACATACCGGATGGATGATGATCGATTACTGTATTACTGACTTATTAAGGATGTGTAACTGTCAATAATACCTATCTGACGCAGTTTTTTAGTTTTTTTAAAGTATATCTGATGCACGATCGATCCATGGCTGATGCTTTTCGAGGAAATGAGGACTGCGACCGCGCCGTTTCTCTTGCCACCTGACAGCGAGTTCGGAGACGTGGTGGCGACCTCCCAGAGCCTCGAGGTGGAGGACGCTGTCGCGTTTGACGACTCCGTAGCCGCAATCCGCCGCCACATGCAGGACGGCACATGCGACGAGATCATGTTCGAGGTATGCTGTCACGAGGGGACCGGACCGGGGGTCGGGAATGGGGAGAAGGGTGGGCGGGGGTTATCGGAGAAAGGAGGAGTGGGGGGGGGAGGGGTGTACTCGATAGGAGAGATGTACTCGATCTCATGCATGGCCGTAGTCGTGTGACCATAGACCCTCGCATCCCTAGAATGCCGGGACGGAGCGTGTCGGGTTTTCACCGACCAGGCACGCATTGCTTGCAACAAGCGCGAAGTGCCGTGAGGTGTCTGGCGAGTGGCATGAAGGGTGGGCTGTATCCTCCACCCCGCAGAAATGATCCATAACTCGATCGCCGGCTGTGACCGACCGCCCAAAAAAATAAAGAAGACGATGCCCGGGTTGTCTAGCTCAGGTAGCGAGCGGCATGTTTTACAGTGTCGTTGCCAACCGACGCCAACCCAACCTGTATTATGGAGAGGGGGGGAGGGAGGAGGGGAGGGGTGTAGTCGTTATCATGCATGGCTGTAGTCGTATGACAGTAGACAGACAGGCCCTCAGGGGGGGCGGCGGTGGCCAATGTATAATTGGGGGTGCAGCAGCTGAAGCGGATTATGGCTTTTTTTCTGGTTTCGACAGTTTTTTCCCGGAAGTGTCTCCCCTTCTCTGGCGCGGCGCGGCACGGCGCGGCGGTCGTTGTCTGTCCTCTTGTCCTGTCTTACTGCCTCTTAGTCTGCCCCTGCAGCAACTTTGCCGGCTTTGGGGCGAGTTGGAGCTCTTCTCGATGTGTGCCTGTTGTATCCTGTGCTGATGTTGCAACGGGAGCTATAGGTTAGAATGACACGACACGAAACTGGAACGTGAAAGTGTGGTGAGCTTGAGCTTTTTTTTTACCAATCCATCGGAGGATTTAAAAAAAAAAAAAAAAAAAAGTATCTCGGCTCAACCCGGAAAGGTAAGGACCATTTGGTGCACTTTTACAGTACCCACCTCCTCTATGTGGCCCTAACCTTCCCCCCCCCCCCCGCCCCTCCCCCTCCCCAAAAATGCCTCTTTCAGGAAATCCGTACCGCTCAGACCTTCGCGGCGTTCCCGGTTCACTACCGTATCCACCTCTACGTGGCCGCGGCCTTTGCCACAGCTGACAAAGTTTGCCTCGACGATATATCCTCGAGGGCGGCTATGTTCGCGCTGCTCAAGTCGCGCACCGACGATCAGAGGCACATCATCGGCGCCTTCGAGCTGCTGTGCCAGGCGAGTGGTAGCCCTAATGGTGTGTTGATGGTTTTGTTGGTTGGCCTTTTTCTTTTCTGTGGTGTTTTTTTGGTAGAATCGTTTGTTTTTTTTCCTTCTGGTCCAAGTCATGGGTGGGTCTTTTGCCTCTCTTCTACTAATCAATGCATTACGGTAGCCCACCGACGGCTTTTCATCCTACAGACTTTTACCGCTGGCTTTAGATGTGTTTTTTTTTTTCGCTGTGGTGTGTATACATGCTCAGCCGTGGTGGTCTCTTTTTGGTGCGCTGTATGGTGGAACGTGGCTGCGGTGTTCGCCAGTGGTCATTAGACAGTTTTGGCCCAGTCGTAGCCTTGGGAGGAGGGCGGGAGGAGCGGGACCGGGGGGGGGGGGAGGGGGTGTACTCGGTAGGAGAGGATGTACTCGATCTCATGCATGGCCGTAGTCGTATGACGGGGGGGGGGGGGGGCGAGAGCGGGGCGTACTTATTCGTTACTTGCCCTGGTCATTTGATCCGGGGGGGATGGAGGAAGATGAATTGTTTTGACGCTTTGGGTTGTAGCGTGGGTGAGCACTTGATTTGGTCAGAGGAGTGTATTTCGTGTGAAAATGTTATCCTACTACTGTGTACACCCCCGTTAGTCAGCGAGAGAGACCACATTTATGGTATTGTACAAACAGATTGATAAAAATGGGACCACAATGCGCACACACACCTTATTGCGAGGGCATATTCGTACGAGTGGGGTGTTATTTTTCGCAACGGTGTCCGTACGTCGGGGCGTTGTTTTTTGTATGTATGCTGTATAGGTTACCTTTTTTTTCTGCTACGTATTCATTGAGAGGGGATATTATCGCCAAAACAGCATCGTGCCCGCTATAACTGCCTCCTAATGTACCCGTATGATCATACGACTGCGGCCATGTATGAGATCGAGTACATCTCTCCTATCGAGTACACCCCCCCCCCCCCTCGCTCCGCCCCACCGCCGCCGCCCCTTGATTCTCTCTCTCTCTCTCTCTCTCGCACTTGCGCTGTCGCGACAAAATTTGCCACACAGGTCCACCGCCCCCAGCTTATGGCCTTCTTTCCCGTGATCCTCAAGCACCTCTACGACTCCGACGTCGTGGAGGAGGAGGCCATGCTGATGTGGGCCGGAGAGCAGGGCCGCTCCGAGGAGTTCACGGCGCCCTCTCTGACGGACGAGCAGGTTGCCGCCCTTCGCAAAAAAGCCACCCCCTTCGTGACCTGGCTGGAGGAGGCTGACGAGGAGGATGGAGACGACGACGAGGAGGAGGTGGGCATGTTTAATTTGTTGGGTGTTGTTATTATATTGTCGACGTGCTTTTCTTTTCGTCCCCAAGGGGGGGATGGGGATGAGGCATTATTATCCTACGCTGCTTGTTTGTTCTTGTTGTCATGGGAGGGTAATGCGGCGGAAGTTGTGGAGGTACTGTATGGTTTTCGTTTTTTTTTTTCTTCTTTTTCGTTTTTTCTCCGGCGTATGGGTGGGTATTTTTATTTCAACCCTTTTATGAATACTAGTACCGGGGACCATAGTTAATAGGACCTACCGGTATGGTACACACGAAAACCTGCCTGGTCTATATTTACCTTTTTTTTCTACAGTAGCAATATTCGGTTCTTATTTACTACAGTATGTTCCCCCGTAATACCTTTTACTACTGTACTGTATGTATGCAGCAGTAGTGTTGTCTATATACTGGGCTGGTTGGAGTATTAAATAGTGCCGGCTGCTTTGTATGTGTAGTGCAGGTGAATTCGCTTGGCACAGATAGGGTTGACCAATGTAATCTGTGCCGAGCATTGCCGGTTTGCCTCTATTGCGCCGGTATCGTTGGCTGGCGCACACCGGTACGACGGAGTGGCCTGCACTATATACGAACTGTCAACATAAATCTGACTTGAGAGAGAGATTCCAAGTGTGTTGTGCCCAAAAGGGGGAGGGTGCAGCCCTCAGGAGGGGTTGAGATCGCCATACTTCCACGGACACATGTAAATACATGGCGTGTCAAATGTAGTCCTGTTGTACTCGACGGTGCTGCCACAGCGCAAGCGCAAGCGTTGGTTGTTTTTGTCGTTGTTCTTGGACCGTTTTATGATAGCGTCACACGATAGATGCTGTCGGGTTTCGTGACCACAGAGCTTGTACACACATCTCTCTAGGATTGAAGAGTCGGCAGGGACACTGGTTGTGATGGATGTCGACGGGTAGAAAGAACGGTCTGAAGTGAAGAACACACACACTTAATTTACCCCACAAGCGCAGAATGTGTATTTTTTAGCGACTGCGGAGCATAGTTATCTTGACAGCACACAGCGTTGTGCCGCGTCTAATAATAATTGTTTTTAACGACCGAACGAACTGGAAAAAAAACTTTCGCTATTTTGGCAGGACAATATTTCCGTAAAGTTGCCAAAACCTTCTATCGTGAAACACTGCATATGTGGGAATATTTGGCACATGTTCGCACGCCCTCAGATTTTATTACAACCCTCTACAGCAGCGGCAGCAGGTAGCCGACGGCACGCCGACGCTCTCTATGAAGTAAATCCTCCGCAGAAAAGACTCCAGGCACAGCCCACGTACCTCAGGGGTCGGCAGTCCTTCCAGCCCATCCAAATTCCCCTGGGAAAAACTGGGACGGCTGCTGTTTGTGGTTCTGTTCTAGCCCCCGCACCAAACGACACCCATATCGCATCCACCCGGAGCTCACGGCCAGTGTCGCCAGCCCCATTATCGCTGTGATCGATGCCACCGGGTATCCTCCGTAGCTCCCTCTATTACACAAGTTGAAGCGAGTCTAGCGTGGGGCGTCGTGGTGTTGTACAGCCTTGCGTTGGCGTCATTGGGCTGAAATAGCAAATAAGATAGCAAATATCTCTTTCCATAACCTTGCCAACGAAGCAAAACGGAAGTATAAAAAACTTATAAGTTTTTTGCTATTTTGGCAAGTCCAGATTTCCATGAACTTGCTATTTTGGCAAGAAACTATTTTGGCAAGAAACTTGCCAAATATGTGTCGTTAAAAATGCCCCTAATTCCCCCCCCCCCGCCCTTCTTTTTTTTTCGTTTTTGCTGCATTTCGGAAAATTTTGCCCTGCCCGACAAAATAGGAGGAGGACAGCGCTTAACTACCCCCCCATCACTGAAACCCAACGAGAGCGGAGCTGCCCTGCTCAAGCCGCCGTTGCCGCTCGCAAGCCGCCGTTTCCTATGTCCCCGGCTCTCTCTCTGGCGTGGCTTCTTCGCTTTGTCTTTTTAACGGAATCCGGTAGTGTTTCGGGGCTAGCTGTGCGCGGAACGGGCGGGGGGGGGGGGGGGGGGGGGGGGGGGCATTTGGGAGGGGGGGGGGGAGGAGAAGTACCGCCCTTTCTTTCGTTTGCCGGGCGTCGAACCCACTTGAATTGGTTCGTTATCTCGCTTCCGCCAACCGTAACATAAAGCAAAACACGCAGCAGTCTCCGATATGTGTACCCCTCCCCCCCCCCCCCCTCCCCCCCGCGCGATTCTGCTTTGGCCATCCGTCCGAGAAGGACAGTATTAAGTTCGCGACCGAAGCTTATCTGTATGTGTGTTGTATCTATCCATCACCGTGCGCATTTTTTTTTCCCTTGACATTTTGACGCGGGGGTATTTTGCTGTGTCTTAAGGGTGGACAGGTTTCCCCTTCGTCGGTCTCTGGGTTCGCCGTCAGTGTTGTGTGTCTATCCGTGCTGCGGGATTGCGGTACCGGGGAGGGACGGGTGGGGTGGCTTGAGTCATGTTGGGGTTGTGGGTAGAAGTCGGGATGTTACCATTTCTATCGCGTTCATGCTTTTGCCTCGTCGCCGAAGTAGCATAAATGCTTTTCTTTCGTACGACCGACCGCCTTCGGCCGCACGCTGGGGGGGGGGGCGGGGGGGGGGTGCGATAGAGGCTTCCCCTTTTGAGTAGAAATGTACGGTTTACCTATACCCCACGGTCCCTCAGTGAATGAACTCTTTTTTAACACTTTCGTTTGGTTTTGTTTTGTTTTTGTTCCGTTTCGATTCTTCTTAATTGCGTTTCGTTTTTATTTTGTAGCACGCCAACGTTGGCCGTAGTGTAACGGCGATCCACGCGGCGCGCGGGGAAAAAAGTGACACGCGGAGGTTAACAAATTTATTCGAGGAAAACATTTTTTTTCGGTCGTTCGTTTTCGTGAGGGAGGGGAGTCTCATACAGTAGTGATGCCCGGCGGCTTTTTCCCCCCAGTGTATTATGTGTCTTGTCAGTCCGGCAGGCGGCAGCAATGTTACTAAATACCTTTTCCCCGAGATGTTTGGAGGAAGTGGGCGGGGAAGTAAAAGCTTGGGCTTTCCTTCTTTCCGCTGGTGGTTTACAAGGGGGCCCCAGCGCTCGCTCTCCCCTTGTCAAAAGTCAAAACGGGATGTCGTTTTAATGACTCGGAAGTGTCGTTGCCGACGCCCTCCCCCCCCCCCCCCGCTCTCCTCCCCTTCTTCCGGTTTTTAAGGACAGACACGGCCATTTGGTGGTGTAGGAAGTTGTGTTGTCTGATCTCGATACGCATGAGTACCGAATTCAAGGGGCTGCATGTGATGATGAGAGGGGTATTTGGCTGTAGGGGAAAAGCCCTTCTCTGGTCTTTTGATGGGCGTTCACACCATGTACTTACGTGAAGGTATTATCCGCACCCCGGATTTTTGCTTGCGTCGCTCGCTCGCTCGCTCGCTCGCTCCCTCGCTTTTCGTTTCGGCAAGTGTTTTTACGGACCGACCGTACCGATAAGTAGTAGCATGCGTGCGCGTCCATTCCGTCGAGAGCCGTCAGCAGTTTGTCCTGTCGTCACATGGAAAGCAGCCCTTGAGAGCCCCACCGGTCACATGTAGCGCTCTGACCGCCCGCACTGCCGGTGGGTGCGTTGACTTGCATTGAGTCCTGTGGCGGTCAGCACACTACACCCAATTCGGCGGACTACTATACAAACAGCTACAATTCGAAGTGTATCAGGTACCCCATAATACTTGATCGACTTGGATGTCAACGGCGTTAGAATACTTTCCGTGACGAAGAAAAATCGCCAAGATAAAATCGAGTGTCGCGAGAGGAGTCGTGTCACCCATTTTTTCACCGACGACAGTTAATTCCCGCTTCTTACGTAGAGAAAGGCCTTTTTCTGGTCGACATGCACCTCGACGTTTTGCGTCCGTGTTGATTTTCGCGGTTTAGAAAAAGAAAAAGAAAAAAAAAGAGCTGAAACCCGCAAGCGGCGTTTCTCTCTCTCGAATGAAGCACATGTCGGGTCATCGTCGCCCCTTTCGTCCTCGTCCTTCATTTCCCGCTCCCACCAGTATCAAGTATAAAAGCTTGACACACCTTGAGCGTTTGTTTAGCCGCCTCACGTTCTGCTAATGCTCGTTCTCAAACTTGCAATAATTACGGGGGACCATAGTTAGTAGGACCAAATATTGCTGGTAAAAATGTTAAATATATAGGTTTTTATGTATACCATAGGTCCTATTAACTATGGCCCCCCGCAATAGTTGCCTGGTTACAGCAGCATTGCTACGGCAGCATCAGCATTCATTTCATGCCGTTGGAGAAACCCAAGCGACTTTTCAAGCTCGCGCTGTATGTATTTATATAGCGATTGTCACCGAGAAAGCGTGTGATGGGGCGGGCGGGCGTGCATCCCTTGGGTGAGAGAGGGGGAGAGCCAGTGAACGAAAACATAGTACTATTATTACGGGGGGGCATAGTTAATAGGACCTATGGTATACATAAAAACCTATATATTTAAGCATTTTTACGAACAACATTTGGTCCTATCAACTATGGTCCCCCCCCGTAATATTAATAGCAAAATCGCGGCGGGCGGGGCAGGGCAGTAAGCAAGCGTGAATCGACCGGCCCAGAAAGACACGAGAATGACCTCGAACGATGTGCTGAGGACTCTACTTGGAGCTTCACCTCACGCGTGTGTTCAACTAGTAATACTAGCTTACCACGACACTTAACCCCTTTAGAGCCGCAGTCCCATTTTGGGGACAAACCAGTCAAATTTTAAGTAGTTTGACCCCAAAACGGGACTGCGGTTCTAGAGGGATTAACTACTATCGCACCTACTTCTGCTGTGACTCGAGTCACAGAAATCCGAAGTACCTTTATGCACAACGTACAGAGAGTCCAATAACCAGTAATAATCCATTCAGTATGACATACGTATCAGATGCATCATGTTGTTGCGTCTATACCATACTCCCGTGGAGATAATCTAGCTGGGGGCCTGGTATAAGTTCGATTTTGAGTTGTATATATCAGAGACGGGCTGTGCCGTAACTATATCTATTGGGCTACTTCGGTCACAGACGGGCATGAGCGACCGGCACAGACAGAAAAATAAGTGACTGGCGTAGCCCACCACAGACTAGCCCACCACAGACACGTATGTTCTTTCTGACGAAGAACGAATGTTGGGTGCAAAGGACTGGAAGGACTGAAAACATCGGGTCGGGTCGGACAAAAAATCGAGACATCTAAATATTGAGAACAACGTCGGACATTAAAAGTCAAGAAAAAAAAACGTCTGCGAATAGTATAGTGAAGATCAAGCCAGCGAGGGAGAGTCGTGGTGGGCGTGCGCGACCGGCACAGACAGGCGAGTGTACGGTACAAAAAGCTCGGAAGTAGATTTAGCACCAGGTACCCGGCAAATCGCTCGAAATCGAAAAAATACGAAAGAAGAGCGTGCGAGAGCAACACTTAATTGAAAGAGATGAACTGAAGAGTTGGAGTCGGACAAAAACGAAGATGATACGAGAAATGCCTGAAAGCGAACGAGAGTTGAGGCGGGCGTGAGGACCGGCTTCATGTTGATTACTCGGGATGTCGTTCGAAATCGCGAAAAAAGAAGAAAATACGAGTATATAAAACCAGATATATATACATACCTGGTATGCAAGAGTCACGCCTGGAGCGCCTGGAGGAGAGCGGACTGAAAAAAGGGGAGTCAAGACAGAAAGTGAAGACTGCCACGTCACGTTAGACAAGCAGTCTAGATCATTATGGCGGACAGACAAAAGTTAGTTCATCTTGTAGACCCCGCAGCTGGCACCACTTTGAAAGGAACCCGTTGGTCTACTAAGATTCGGATCTACTGAGTTCATGCATGGTGCACACACCGCGCGGCATTCTACGCAAGAAAATGAGAGCTCATCATGGTGGCTGGAGGAGGCAAATTCAACAGGCGCGGGGAGGGTACCAGCGACCGGATATTCTTATTATGCTCACGTACGACAATTTTATTGCGGTTCACCGGCGCCAGTGACAAGGGAACGCACTGACTGACGTTTGCGTCGGCGTTAAGCGTATAACGACGCCGGACCCAAATGAAATGTTGGCTGGGAACGGCCGAACTAACGTTTTGTCGTATAACAATACGCGACAACACTTAATAATCTCCCATTTTGGCTGAGGCTGGCTGGGGGGCTTACTGTGACGTCACAACGTTCGTTGAGCACAGGCTCTTGAAGGCTACTATTAATATTAATATACAAGATTTAGAGCGGCGTCCTTGGTGAGCACAAATGTTTACTCTGTAGATGTAATTTCTTAAATTAATTGTGTAAAAACTCATCCTGGCATTCTTATCTACTAAAATCTTAACACACGCCGTCTCGTACTGCTGTACATGAAGATAGCGAAAGCGATTTCTCCTCCTAAGTGGTCATGATTGCATGACGATCCAACCCATCAGAGCCGAAACGAGAGGGTATGTACCAAAAGCGCTTTCTCGTATTGAAGGGGCCTCTCTTATCAACTGCATGTCATTTGCGGACGACGTACTATACTCGTAGGAACCTGGCAACCCACTTGAGAAGCTCTCCGGTGTTTTCGGCGAGGGACGCAGAGGGTACTTTTTTTTTTTTTTTTTTTTTGTCATCCCATTCATTATCTTCGCACATCTTCTCTCTCTCCTTCCAACTCGTAACTCAGATCCGGGGTCACATAGCATGCTCTTCTCCCCCCTTCCTGCTACGGTACGTGCCTTCATTTTTTTTATCGCGAGAAGATTTCAGCCTTTTCTTCCCTCGTCGACTCGCATCGAATTGTGCCTACCCACGCTGCAAGGCGCTCTCAACAATTGAATCCCTTTTTTTTCTTTTTGCAAATAAAGCCAAAGTCCGACCCTCCTGGGGCTCGAACCCAGGACTCAAACAAGTAGAATTCGAGGTTAACCACTTGAACCACCGGGGCGACCGGCTATATACTAGCGAACGGCTTGCGGTGGAACGACTAAAGCCCATCGCATGCCGTTTGCTGGTGCCCTCCTCACGCCTCGTTGCAACGTCGGAGAGCTTCCTAAATTGAAGCAAAGGGTTCGCAGGTTCAATGTCGTTGGCGCCCAAAAATGCCTCGGAAGTATCGGTGTATGTTGTAGACCTGCAATTGTTGTAAGGTCACGTCGACGAGCACTTATTACCTCGTTACAAGAACGGCCAAGGCAAAAAGGTCAGTCAACAACCACAAACAGATCGGAAGCGGATATTGTGTGTAACAACCTTGCGTACACCCCACGCCAGATAGTAGCCGACCGCGCCTCCACACCACCCCCACGGCAGTGGTAGCAGTAGTAGTACAGTCGTAGTATTGGTGGTGTTAATAGTAGTAGCAGTAGTAGTTGTAGTAGTAGCGGTAGTAGTGGTAGTAGTAGTAGTACTTTAGTAGTAGTAGTAGTAGTAGTAGTAGTAGTAGTAGTAGTAGTAGTAGTAGTACTAGTAGTAGTAATAATAGTAGTAGTAGTAGTAGTAGTAGTAGTAGTAGTAGTAGTAGTAGTAGTAGTAGTAGTATTAGCAGCAGTAGTAGTAGTAGTAGTAGTAGTAGTAGTAGTAGTAGCAGTAGTATCATAGCAGTAGTATTTGTAGTGGTGGTAGCAGCAGAAGTGATGGTGGGGCAACAAGCGCGTCAACGGGGTGCTTTTTATAATTAAAATAAAAACACCGGGTCAGTGTGGCGTACCAGTACAGTACACGGTGCGCGTGGTGACGTCGAGATCATGCGGGGATTGATTACCGGTACTCCTGACAACAAAACAAAATCAAAACAAACCGTCTCGTCCCTTAAAAAGTGCGCTGGCTGGGTTGAACTGGATGCACAGACGAAATATAGCTTGAAACACGGCTAAAACACAGGTAACAAAACAAAAAAGTGGCCGAAACAAAAAAAGCCCGTCCAGAGCAACACACAACCATCCCCGTAAGAAGGGAAGGCATGGTGGCACGCACGACGGACCACCTCGGTATCTTCGTCCCCGGAAACATCAAGCGGTGCAGCTGCTTCTGCTCAAAAAGAAGCTTGACCCTTTCCTTCCCCAACCCGGGCAAACCCTCCCACGAATATAGTACAGCTACACACATCGTCACCCCCCCCCCCCCCCCCCCCGGCCCTCATTTTCCCTTCGAGGGTCCATGGTCATCCAACGACGGTCATGCATGACATCAGTACCCCCCCCCGCCCCCCCCCCCCCCCCCCCGCCTATTTCCTCCTCCTCAGCCTTCGTTGGTTCGCACATCCTAAACGATGCTCGAGATGTGTCTTCTCACGTCCTTGGCAACTTGTTCTGTGTCAAGAAGCACGGCGGGAGTGTGGATGTCGGGGGGGGGGGGGGCAAGGCAAGGCGGGAGGGGGTGATGGTGATGGATAGATAAAGGCTCAGAAAGCAGCTTACGATACACCAGTAAACCACAGCGTAAGTGTTTTTGTCCTGCTTTCCTTTTTTTTCTTGTTCGGGTGTACATATAATACCATGGATATGTATGTTCCTCGTGATATTTGTTAGCAGGCGACACGTGAAGGCACACCCATGCTTGTTTGTTTTTTTCCCATCGATACGTAAGAATTTTGTCTTTACCACCATCCACGGGAAACGGGTCCGCCTATGTTCAATCTGGAGCACTGCCACCAAGGCCGTCAGGCCACTTCCACAAGGTCAGGTCGACAACGAAATATGACACAGGCCGCGAGGCCTCATCCTCTGGGGGTCTTGAACTCCTGAAGTACCATAACCATACCGTATTTTAACGTATCGCACCGTACCGTATTGGTGTTTACCATGTATTACCATACCGTATTTGTATTTACCATGTATTACCATACCGTATTTGTATTTACCATGTATTATCATACCGTATTGACCGGATCGCATATTTACCGTGTTTTCACTGGATCGTATCAGACCATGCTTTATCGGACGGTACGGATCGTACCACCCGCAATGTATCGCACATACCATAGCGAATATTACCAGATCGCACAAAACGTACCTACAGCACTCATCGCGTACCGTATCGGAACGTTTCCATCACGACAAACCACGCCGCCATCGTGCGCGTGTGCTCCTGCAGAAGCCTATTCGACGCCGGCAAAAAGTGCAGCCCATTTGTTATACCAGCTATGCGTCTCTGCACTACGCGCGGTGTATCACGTCTTCCGAAAAACCAAGCGCACCTTAGGTGACCAAAAAAAAACATTTTTTTTTTCTCGTGGGAATACGACCGCTCTACTGAATGCACTCGATCGAGACAGCAACAATACCAATCGAGACAACAACAACAACAATAACAAAACAAAAAACACGCAAGCGCTTCGTACATCGCATCAGACTTGCGGAAATGGGGCTCAGCGGGGGGGCGGTTGTCTCTCAAATCACCACAACCCACATATGATTTTGCTTGTGGTCGTCCGGGGCTATCCTACTGTACGTTTCCCAAGTGGGTTTATATCCGATCCGATGTCGTATCGAAGTAAGTTCGGTCCTAGACTCTGCCCATCCCCTAAACGAAATAGACGCCTCCATTGCTAAAAAAAACTCAAAAGAAGGCGTTACATGGAGGCTGCAACCGAGCCGCCTCTCCTGTGGTACCCCGACGAAAACCATCAATTCGCGCGAGTAAAGGGTGGGGACTCAAAAATCGGAAATCGTACCAATCGTTTGGTCCGAGTTGATCTCCCTCAGCTTGCCCCTGGCTTCGAACTCCCTGATGATGGGCATCGTGGACTCGTGATAGGTCACCAGTCGCTTTCGGATAGCCTCCGCGTTATCGTCTATGCGGCCGCTGCTTTTGCCACGCTCCATGATCCGCGCCATCATTATCTGCTCGCGTGCGTGGCATCATTTGTCAGATATCATACACGCACATAGCATTTGCTTGGATGAGGGGGGGGGGGGGGGGGGGGGCGTGTACTCGATAGGAGATATGTACTCGATCTCATGCATGGCCGTGGTCGTATGGGGGGGGGGGGGGGGGGCGACTCATGTCATGCATGGCCGTAGTCGTACGACAATAGATCCTCGCATCCCTACAGTATGGGGACGGAGCACGTCAGGTTGTGACCAACCAGGCAGACATTGATCGCGTGCTTGCACCAAGCGCGAAGAGCCGTAAGGTGTTGGATGAGTCGCATGCAGGATGAGCTGCATCCTACTAATTACCGATGGTGAATCGAACTTTCTTGCATACGGATGACAGCGTCGAACCCATTGATTTGTTTGATTCTGGTGTGGTCAGGATAAGCGGGCAAGCGGAGAAAAAAAAACAGAGCACTTGCCTGCCTGATCAAATACAGCTACTTGGGCTTTTGCTATCGCCCATTCTGCAACGCTTGAGACCTGGGTTCTTCTATATACGTCTTCCACGGCAAAAATGTAAATACTTCCAGGAGCTCATCTTTCACAACCAGCTTGAACCACCGATCGCCCCGAGATCAACGAACAAAAACCACGAGAGCGGTCACCCGGGCGAGGAGGGCCTTTCCACGCCGTTGGCGCAAAGCCTGAGCAAGCCTTCCTGCACCGAATAGATCTGACGCCGCGCCGGCTTCTGCACGGTGGCAGCTGAAAAGCAGCCCTAGGGTGCGTCACGTTGCACAACGGAGACACTACTGTAGGTGTGTTCGCCGCCCTCCCATCACGACGGGCGCAGCCCACGAGTGCCCCCGGGGCACGCGTTTAGCATCCTCCTTGACAAACGTCGGCTACACGAGGGTGTCTCAATCACCATCAATGCGAGGAAGGGCACCAACTCGAACCCATGTACCTCCCCCCCCCCCCCCCTTCCCCCAACTCATTCACCCACCCACCTGCCCACCCACCCTAAACCACCCACCCACCCAACTACCCATCTCCCTATCCACGCTCCCGTGACGGTCAAACTCCGGAAACAATTCGGACACACCTACGGTGCCAGGTATCAATTTTTCGGACACACGGGGACAAAAACGCTGGGCACTACTGTAGATCCCCACACCCCACCCCACCCCAGCCCACACCCCACCCCACCCCCCGCCGCCCTCCCCAAACACAAAGATGGGCGTAAAAAATCCTACAGCAACCTCTCCAGCAAACCCCTCACCTCCTCGGGGCAGTCCAAAAACATGGCGAACTCGACCACCACAGCTCCGCCGGCGGTCGACTTCTCCCAGGCGGCCAGGTTGTCGGGGTTGCGTGGGAACCCGTCGATCAGGAAGCGCGACTTGCCAGATTCCTTCATGGCCTTGCGCAGGAGGCCGACGGTAACCTCAGCCGGGACGATCTTCCCTTCCCTATTTAGGAGGGAGTCATAGTGAGTACGTGAGTACGAAAGTCATAGCCAAATATGGCCTGCGAACATTAGGAAGTGTACGTATTTTTTGGGTCTATCGTGGGCTTCTGATTGCTGTTACATGTAATCACGGGGCTGGGCGCCAGCACAGCAGTATATACTGGCAGTGATAATCTACTGGCAGAAGTAATCTACTGATTTGACCTGGCCGGTACATCCGCCAGCGGATATCATCTTACGTGCGTCCACGAAACGCGCGACATCACAGCACGGAGACACACTACGTAAACGCGTGTCGAGAGGAGAGAGGAGAGACAGAACAGTATAGTATACTGCTGCAATCCAGTACACTGATTGATTTCGACGACAACACATTCGCCACTGGCTGAGTCAGCCCTACGCGAAATGGTATGGGTTCCCCCCCCCCGTACTACAAACAGTAGCATAAAATTGGTCCCGGAGGACGATCACTTTGGAGCGCGGAGGATGCAATTTAGAAGGGTGAAAACGATAAAAAATGATTATTACTGCTGTGGGAATTTATATAATTTTCTCACTTTTTCAGGGTTCCATAATTCATTTTCACATTTTTTTATTTCCACTTTTCCGCCCAGAGGCTTTTCTAAATTTCGACTTTAGAGTTTTCCATATTATATACCTGGTAGTATGTCATGTATTATAATATATTCGATAGTGTGTGCATACCACAGGTGTATTGAAGTTTCCATGTTTCAATGTTCCACGAAACCCCAAAGACAGGGGGGGGGGGGGTGTGCAGTCGGCCAGACTGTATGCGTCGTATCAACGGTGTTGGCGAAAGCGATGGTACGTATCACAGCAGTCTTCCGATTTCTGCCGAGCAAGGAAGCTCATTCGCTCTGGCGCGTTTTCCCGAATGATAATTTTACAGCAGTACCAGGATCATAAACTTTCACGCGTCGGAGGGATAATCGATTGCCACTTCATGGTCACAGGTACTTCCAGCTACTGCCGTAGATCTGTTCTGCTCGATCTGCCACGGAGGCCCACACAGCAGTGAACAGGCCCAAATTAACCCCGAAAGCTCCCCACTTTGGCGCAACGTACATCAAGAACTACCCGCGTGAATCAAACACGTCGTCTGTGAATTTTTTGCGGTTGGGAACCCTGCCTCTCCTCCCCCGTTTCGGGGGCTGTATATTAGGGGCCACCGTAATACTTGCCGTAGCTCGCGTTGCTGGGTGGGGCCCGTATAATCCGCATGATCTCTCAGAACGGCGGGTGAGGAACTACAGCAGCAGTAGATGATGTACTGCTGATGTAGATAAAATCGGAAGTACCCCCGCCCCCCCCCGTCGTCGTCACGGCGCTTCGCGCCTTTGGTGCAAGAGATGTCTGCCTGGTCGGTGAAAACCCGACGTGCTCCGTCCCGGCATTGTAGAGATGCAAGGGTCGATGGTCACGCACGCGACGACGGCCATGCGTGAGATCGAGCACATCTCTCCCGTATCAAGTACACCCTCCCTAGATCATCATATCATCATCTGTCCGAGATGTTGTAACCTCTTTGCTCTTGTGTGCTTTGCTACTTGCTACTACTCATACTACCTGGTACGTATTATACGAGTACAGGTGTCTGTCTCGGGTGTACGTGCGCGCGCCCTCCGAGGGAATAGAGCAGCCGCCAGCAGCACCCCACAGCGATAAATACCTTCCTTCCCGTGTTTCCGCCTGCTTGCTTGCGCGCCGAGCGAGGGGGGTATAGCTGCTCCCCGGTAGGCAAGCTGGGCCCGGCAAGCCGCGCAACCTCTTGACGATTGGCCGGTTGGAATGTCTCCGTCTTGCGCGTTTACAAACCGTCGTACACTCCGCTCGCAGGAGCTTTTTACGCTCGGCGGCAGCGGTCAACTTGGTCACAGGTGGGGGTGTCGTCTGTCGTCTACGTACGATATCCTCCTCTACGGCACGTACGCCTGTCCACGTGTTGCTTTTCATCGCGGGTTCGGCATTCCCGGGGAAGGTATGCGGTAGTATGAGACCTACTCGAACTTTGCGTTCGGTGACCCCAGCCGCCACGTACGTATAGTACGAGTACGCAATACGTATACGTATGCACCTCAGTGTCATGGTCAGCACGTAAACGGCAAGAGATCCGGTTATTCAGCAAGCGAAGATACACATCACCAGGTATAGTGTATCCCGCGCATCTCTCTCTCTCCCTCTCTCGTCTCTCTCCCTCTCTCTCTCGTCTGCGACTCACCAAGCACCACTCTATACACGGTAGTTCCCCGCCGAAGCAAGCGGCTCATCAAGCACCTTGCTGGGCTGCTTCGAACCTCTACTGGTAATACGTACGGACTTCGAGAACATACTCGTACTCGTGCAACGTGCATATGTACTGCTGTACCTACCCCAGTACACCGCACCACCCTCTTCTTGTGGAACAATGCCTTGCCTGCCGCACAGCAAGCACTCCGAGCTCACCGGATGAATTCGTTGATCATGTCCGCGAGCTCCGACTTCGAGTTTCTCTCTGCCCTAAGAAGGTCCCCGGCCGAGAGGTGCGCGTACCCCAGCGCCTCCTCCTCAGCGATGAACGCGCATTGGGTGCCCTTTCCGGACCCAGGCCCTCCCAGCACGAACACCACACGAGGCGTCGAGGCGGCTGCGGTGGTCGAGGAGACAGCCCCTCCGTTGCTTCGCTGGCCGTCCTTCTCTTGCCGGCGCTTCATAGCAAAGAAGGCGACGAGACCCGCGATACCTGCCACAAGCGCCACGGAGGCCACCACCGCTGTGTTGTTGTGGCTGCGTGCGCACTGCATCGGCATGGTCGATCGGGTTGCGGTGTTCTGTCACAGCGCAGATCTGAAGATATGTTGTCATTTTCGAAAAGGGAGTTGATGGTGAAACTAGTTGCCTTGTTTTAGCGCCGGGGCTAGGGGCCATTGTTCGGTTTCGTGTTGAAACGTTTTTTTTGCTGTTGTTCTTGTTTTTTGGCCGTTTGGATTTTGGATTTGTTCCGACGGCTCCGACGGTTCGGGCTGCCCCGTTTCCCCCTGTCCTGTTGTTGCTGCTGCTGCTGCTGATGTGCTGCGCGTCGCCCCCGCCCCTGGGCCGCACCAGCAGGCCGCCAATGGTTGAATAAGTCAATTATTCCTCACCAACTGGTCCAGATTGGTCTTCTTGTTGAATGGTGCGACCGTTTGTAGTTGTGCTGTCTGCCACTCGTATATATATAGCTTTCTCTCGTGTATACGTACCATTATCATAATGGCTTTCGTACGTCGTACCTGTGGTGCCTGGTGTACCTGTGGTACATAAGGAAGGAAAGGAAGGGTCACTGAGTTTTTTTTTTGCACCTCCTATTTATCGGGGTCCAGAGAAGATGCGATTCAGATAGAGGTGCCACCTGGTTGTACGTCAGTACCGTCGGTCCTTGTACCAGGTATACCTCGTACAACAACAGCAAACAACAGGAGTATCCTCGGCTATACATACATACACCACGTGAATACGCTGCGTACGGCGTGACTCTGACATACTGCTGTATTATGCTGATGATATGCATGCAGATGATATACTCTGTCTGATGGTGCTAGTGTACGTAGCCTGTACGACTGAGTAATAGATAGCCCGGTATCGCATACACATCGTTTCTCGCTCCTCCATGCTTTTACTCACACTTGCGACAAGTATATCCAGCGTCCATCATTTATTTATTCGTTGGCTTTGTCGTTAATTTTTCGTTTCGCGTGTTGTTGTTCTTGGTCTCCAGTCTTCACCCCCGCCACCTGATGCTAGAGAGTAACGGTAAAACGAACCTGTAATCGCAACTATCGATACGAGTAGTGTCGTTGGTTTCCCCCCTGGTCGTAAGTAAGTACGTACGTATAGCGCACACACATACAAATCCGGTACCACATCCTTTTCTTACTGTACGACTGCAGTATGATACTGGTAGACAGTACTCTAATATTAGCACCACCACCGCAGCGCTACTTACTTACTGGTGGGTATCATACATACAGTAATTCACGGACCAATTACTACTATTTGAAGCCTTTAGGCCGGCGTAAAGCGGCCAAGCGCAGCCGGGTGCGTTACGGGCGTCGATCGCTCAAGGTATCCCACCAGCGTGTACACTGCACCAGGTAAATAACAAGGGTACGTCATTATTTGTGTTGTGAAAATCGAGAGGTCAGACGATCAGACAGGCGGACTAAACTACTGAACACCAATCATTAGTTGATGATACTACTACTACTGGGGATTCCGGCCGCAGGAGGAGGAGGAGGACCGGTCGGGTCGGACTTCTCGGTGCACGCATTCGAACAACGAAATACGAACGAATCGGCGGGGTACATACATATATTTATACCTGGTACGAAGTATCTACTACTACTGTAAAAGGGACACACCGGCAAATTGATGATGCAGTAGAAGCCCGTGTTTCTCGTTCGTTACTTTTCGCTCCCAATCGAGCACGCTGTGCTTGCTTCGTCGTTATGTCGGGTTTCCGGGGGTGCAAAAAAAATAAATAGGGGTCATTCTTATCGGAGACTTTTCCCCCCCATAATTAGCATATTTTTTTCGCGCAATTTTGTAGTCTTCCCCCAAATATGTGAAATCTAACTTTCTTGATTTTTCTGCTTCTTTCTGGAGAATTCCACAAATTGTGACAGATCGCCTCTGTGCCTCGATACACACCAGTACATGTTTCCAATGATTTCCAAACTTGGGAAATTCCGGAAAAAAATAACTCTGCGATAAGAACGGGCCAAAGTAGTGTTACACATCATCTCCTCTCTTCTTTTTCTCGCAACGTCCCATACTACTACCGTACAGCAGCAAGCAACGCGCGCGCCGTGAATATAGAAAAACAAAAGCTAGCACAGGACGGAGCAGTCGGTGTGTCGCCGATCTCCCAACGACAGTAGTAGTACCGGTGCAACACCTGTTTCAACAGTAGTAGTACCACGATGTACAGCACGAACCAACGCGACCATAACGCAGGGTTTTGGCGCACCTGGCGTCGGCTGCCATATGAAATGGCAGGTCTACGCCTCAAACGTCCCAGCCAGTGTTAGGGGTTATATTTATGATAGCTTTTCCTTGACCATCGTGGAATCATACTACTACAGGTCTCCCCCCCCCCCCCCCGGAGGAAGAGACGGGAAGAAAAAAGCAACCACGGATCCCAGAAGAAAAACGCCACAACAAGCCTGGGACCAGTGCCATCTGCCCCCAGCGCATCTATTATGCCCCTCTCGCGGGTCGGCCCGTAGCCCGCAAAACTCGCGAACCTACCTAGCTCGAGCGCGGCGGTTATCCCACCCACGCGGTGAACACCAACAACAACTAAATCAATCATTCGACTACTGATCTGTTTTTTTTTTCTTCTGTCCATTCATTGCGTGTACACATTTTCCTTCCGCCCGTGGCGGGTTTTGTACGAGTGTTCCGACACCAGTAATAAGGCTTTGGTGCCAACTCTAGAGGCGTTTATTATAACCTTTTGCCGGCCGCGTTACTAAGATCGACCGCCACTCTCATTGCCATTCAGCATATAAAATAAACGATGACGACGACGATCGCGACGACGACGTACATAGACACACAAACGCAAAAAGAACCACCGGGAGCGGGGGGGGGGGGGGGGAGGGGCACCAGTCATTGCCTCGTTCGGTGCACGCGCTGGTTGCGTGGAAAAGAGGTCTCTCAAGACTCCAAGCCAACCAAGCAAGCACATTCCGGGCTGCCGCAGAAGAGCTTCCCACAGCCGTACGCACGCCCTGCTACAACGCACGTAGTATAGCGCTGCAGCGCTACAACCACTGCCGCTGTCACACCACGTGTCGCACCAAGTGTCAAACCACGCGCCACACCACGTGTAAAATCATACCAGGCATGGAACAACAGCAATAGCAGCAGCAGCAGTAGTAGCAGCAGTTGCAAGACGTACAGATAAAAACTACCTGGCTCCTTTTACGATTCCGACGCTTCACACGTTGCCGCGACGCGCGCATCAGCTCTCAACAAAGCAAACGCAAACACGCGATCTCTTTAGCTCTCCCCCCCCTCTCCAAAAGACAACCTGGCGGATAAATAAAAACGAAACGACCATTCTACTGTAATCTTTACCCCCTCCCCCCTTCCCCCAACCCCCCAACCCACGCGAATCCCCGCCCTCATCGCCCTTTTCCTCGAAAGAGCTGCGTATAGCAGGAAACGGACTCGTGCGCACGAGGGACGTCAAACGTACTGTACTCGACCGTCAAACGCCGGTGCTCATATATTACAGAAGAGAAAACCGAACGAAATAACCCCGGCGCGATGTGCAACACTCAAACCAATCAATGAATTAGTTCAAAGAATCATCCAAGCAAAACAACCAACCGAAAGAAACGAACCAACCGATCAACTATTAATCAATCAAACCAATCAACCAATCAACCAACCAACCAATCAAATCAATGAACCAAATTAACCTACCAACCAGCGGGTCAAACGTTTCGGGAGCTTCTTCTTCTATCCAATCGGGTACCGGTACTTCCACACTACTGCAAAAACAAGAACGGAGAAAAAAAGAAGGAACCAAGCGCGGCAGGTGCTTTACAAAAGCCCAAGCTTAAGCCCCTCGCTACCCCCCCTCGCCCGCCGAAGCATCACTGCCGCCGACTCCGCCGTCACCAGCACCATTATCGCCACCGGGTTTTTTTCTCTCTTCTCCCCTTCAGCACCGAACGTCTCCCCCATAAAATCGCCGCCTCCATCAGGCGGAGTGGTCGTGGTTGTGGTCATGAGAGAGGTGCTCCCCGTGCTCGTGGGAGTGGGAGTTCCCAGAATGAGAGGCCCCGGGTGGAGGGGGTGCGGAACCTCCGTGCCCGTGCCCGTGCCCATGGTTCTGATACATGAAAAAAGGAAACATAAGGCACGTATTACGCGCGTGCATGCACAAACACGCGAAAAAAAAATGGGGAGGTGGGGGGACGGGAAGCCATGTCACAAAAACAGTTCACATGGGCGGGAGACGCGACGCGCTACCTTTACTCTCATCTCTAACCTTCAGCAGGCAGAGCCGCAGCGAAACGTGATTTTTGCAGCAATCGTCGTGAGCGGGGATAACAATTCTCGACATACCGCCCCGAAAACATGACCCGATAAACCGTCAGCTACGATTAGACCCCCGGATGCTTTCTGCGGGGGGGGGGGGCTGATATTTAGGGCGAGGCCGGCCGCATTCGTTGATTGCTACGGGCTGGAGGGGGGGGTGGAAGACAAGGAGGGCACCATTTTCGGGGCGGTTTCAGCAACCACGCGACTAGGTGGCCGGGCCGGCGTTAGGTGTATACCACGGGAAAGAGGCGAGCCTCAACGAGAAAAGCGATTGGCAAGAGGAGACATAGTAGCCGGGGTGGGGGCGGGGGGGGGGGGCGTACTCATTTGTTGCTTGCCTTAGTCATTTGACCATTGACCACGCATCCCTTTCGAGACGGAGCACCCGGGGGGGGGGGGGGTGTACCCATGCGATGCACGGACGTAGTCGTATGACCATAGAGCCTCGCATCCCTACAACGCCGGGACGGAGAACGTCGGGTTTTCACCCACCAGGCAGACATTGCTCGCTTGCACCAAGCGCGAAGCGCCGTGAGGGGCTTGTTGGGCGAGTCGCATGAAGGGTGAGCTGCATCCTACTACTAAGAACCGCTGCTACGTATGAGGTGGACTTTCTTGCAATTAGGATGGCAGCGTCTATTAATAACTCAATTGACTTCTATACTTTTTCTGGTGTAACAGGGGCGGGGGGGGGCGTCCGTGGGGGTACGACCCAACGTTCTCAAAAGCTACGCCAGGGAGTTTCCGCCGTCCAACGAGCCAGCAACGCTACATGTACGTACGGTAGACAAGTAAATTTTTCCGACTGGTGCGGGAGGGCAGCTCCTCTGCTTAACTTCGATGCCAGTCGACGAGGGGAAAAAAGGGCCGCAAGTCTTTTTTCTGGCGAAAACGCGATAAAAATGCAAGGCGCGAGTCGTAGTGGGGAGGAGCGAGAAGAGCCCGGCTAGCTTGCGATCTGAGTTTTACGACTATCACGGGGGGCCATAGTGAATAGGACCAAATATTGTTCGTAAAAATACGGAAATATTTCGTTTTTTGTGTATGCACCGCAGGTCCTATTTGCTATGGTCCCCCGTAAATAAGCAAGAGAGAGAAAAGAAGGGTGAAGGTAAGGAATTGAATGGAGGGTGACACAAAAAAACAAGAAAAAACAATAAAAAAACTAATGTAGCGACGCTTGTGTCGAAAATAATGGTTTTGAGTTATATACGTGTACATAGAAGGATTTTGCTCATCTCAGCCGGATCGTAACAAAACTCTTCGCAAACTCGACGAGTTTTGTGCGGGGACTGCAGAGCTACTGTGAGGAGCCTGAGAGATATTATGAATAGGTATCCCTCCCTGCCCGTACGAGCATGGCTCGTTTTTCTCGTGGGGGGGGGGTGCACTTCAACATCAGCACTAATATCTACCTACTTGGTAACGTTCTTTTCTTCGCGGCGTTTCGTAGTGGCATCGCCCCCCCGCACCCCCCCCCCCCGCCACCGCCATCACCACTGCCGACACCCCCCAGGAAAAGAAAAAGAAAAAAGCCATGTCAAAAGTTAATCTCACGTGTCCCGACCAAGGCTGTCTGTGCGCGTGGCTGTGCCCGTGGCCTGCGTCGTCCCCCGCCTTGAGGCGGGTGGTCAGCATCTTCAGCTTGGCTATCTCCCACTGCTCCTGCTCCGGGGGCGGGCGGACGAGCAAACGAAGCGGGAGACAAGGAGGAAGGGGAACGCGCGGTATGAGCGAGAGACCTCTACCCATGTAGAGCTACGAGCTCCACACGAGAGGGGTAAGCATGCACACACCTCGGAGAGATCATCAATTCCCGCTTCATGATATGCTGATAATAGATGTTTCCGAGGGGAAGATCATTTTTTCCTGATCTGTGGTATGATCGACGTATTCTAGCTCATGTTGGTGGGTGGGAGAACCGTATGATACAACCCGCATGATCCACAGTGGGGCAAGTTGAGGATATTTTCTATACGCAGATCCTGGCTCCCGCTGTGTGCCGGAGCGTCCTGCACAAAGCACAAAACTTTGTGCAGGACGTGTGTCGTCAATTTTCAACCTCGCACGTCGGCCCAGACCAACCCAGCCCCATGCCTGACCCTAACCCAAACCCCAACCCTTCGGGGGGCTCGAGGTCGGCAGGGGCAGTCACGTCGGCTCCGCCGCGTGTTTTGGTGGCGTTTGAAAAAAAAAACGCCTGGCGGCCGAAAGACCCGCCTTGATCAATAAGACCCCATCCTGCACAAAGTTTTGTGCAGGACGCTCCTGCACATAGGTCGAGTCACAGATCCCGCACAACCACATATCATAACGGCAGTTTATGATCTACAGTAGATGATATATCTGTGGATCTAGACAGATCGTGAACTATCTGCCCGACGCGAGTAAAAAAAAAAAAGAAGGGGGGGGGGGGGGGGGGGGGTAACCGCCTCACCGCTGCAAAGTGTTCGCATCTCAAATATCGACCCCCCTTCCAGACTGCTGCACCCACATCTGCTTAGGGACAAAACACTCGGGAGTTTAGTACGCGCCTGGTATGGAATCTGTGTTTGCACGTGCAGCATTACTTCAAGTCCCTCCGTAGTGCCGGCATCATGCGCGCCAGTCGGCAGCACCAGCACTGTAGGCAGCGGCAACACCGGCAGTACTCCCCCCGCACACTTCCACACAGGTTATATAATAACCCCATCTGCGCCGAGCGATGTCACAGGCACTACTTGAAGGTAGCGGGCAGCCGGCATTACTCAGCCGGCACACTATAGACGGACCATTACTTCACAGGAAGAGGGTTATCGTACGGACTACTGTAGTACCAGGTAATTGATCCCTTTGGCGCTTTATACTTATAATTTCCGAGGGGGAAAGAAAACGCCGAAAAATTATGTACCACTCTGTCCCCAAATATAAGGACGGTTTGCATATCAATGTATAACCAAAACGGTCCTTATATTTCGAGACAGGGAGGTAAAAATATACCACGAAATAAGACGATCGAGGTGAGGGTGAAAAAACTTACTCAGAATATGACTATTACGGGGGACCATGGTTAATAGGACCAAATATTGTTAGCAAAAATGGTTAAATATTTAGTTTTTTTATGTATACCATAGGTCCTATTAACTATGGTCCCCCGTAATAGTTGGCCCCCAAAACGGGACTGCGGTCCTCGAAGGGTTGAAGCGATGAGGCCCAGAAACAAATACCAGGTAGGTACTATTACGGGGGAATATATTAAGTAGGACCTACGGTACACACAAAAAACTACCAGGTATATATTTTGCTATTTTTACCAACAATATTTGGTCCTACCTGGTATTTACTATGGTCCCCCGTAATACTGGACATCCCTATCGCAGCACCGGCCAAACAGATCTACAGATCATCATCTGCAGATCATCGATTCCCACTTGATGATCTAGATAGAGCTTCCACGGCGGATCTGTTCCCGGTCGCGTATTATCTACAGTAGCCCCTTCTGTTGCTGGGTGGGATGACCCGTATACCGATAAATAACACATATATAGCCCATCGCGACACGCAGGTTCCGTCCCGAGGATGAGCGTGCGGTTGCCTTGGGGGGACATCTATCCTCCGCGGCGGCGTCAACAGCAGCAGCAGCAGCAGCAGTTGTTGGTTGACACCCCCCGAAGTGTTGCGGCTCTGGGCTACTCCCTCCACACTCTCTTCTGACTCACAAGCAGCATGGTCTATATTTGTTCGTAGAAAAATGAAACAAGCACACCGGCAGCCCTTGAAGCCTTATAACCCTTTAAGGGCTGCAGTCCCGTTTTGGGAAAAAAATACTCAAGAATTAGGGCGGTTTGTCCCCAAAACGGGACTGCGGTTCTAGAGGGGTTAAGGCGCCCCATCGACACAACAAAAACACGAACTGGGCTGACCAATATCACCTTTTAGTTCGTTCATTTATATGTATACCTGGTATGTGTGTACATATATGTATGTATGTCATGAACAATAGCGAATATAGCCAGAGCTCAGCATATCCGGTTGGCCATGTCAGTCCGAGCGGTTGTGCCCATCCATGCCAAGCGGCTTTGCTGATAGGGCACGTAGGTTCGCGCGATTCGTTTATTGCATTTTTTCGAGCACGTCGTGGTTTCTTGAGCTTTTCTTCCCCGGCGGAAATCGTCTTCCTGAACACCTTTTTTTCCCATGATGCAGATATCAAAATTGCCAGCACATGTATCCCATCTCAATACGCTCTCGTACTCCTCGTCGTGCAGGACAGATGAATCAAACGGCATGGCAACGGTGACGTGGAAACCCGGACCATTCCCACCGCACGTGGAAACCCCCGTCCCCCCCCTTCAAAAAAAAAACAGCATAAGTGTGGGGCAGGGGGAGTAGGAAACGAAACGAACAGCATCGAGTTCAACAAGCAGTCCACAGGATGCTCTATACGCGGGGGACGAGCGCTATTTAATGGGCAAGACGGTGCGCTCACATCCGCAGGGATGCCCTGGACGTACGCTAGCCGCTCCTCCTGGGTGGTAAGCGTCATCACCGCCATGGCGTGCTTGCGCTGCATCTCCGAGACCCGTCTCGCTAGTTCCTTCCTCCCCAGCTCGTCCAGCGAGTGCAGCTCCATCGCCATCCTGTGCTCTTTCATTGCCGAAGCCTGCGACGAACCCCCAACCCCCCGCACGTAAAGCCGCGCAGGCCACAGACAGGCGTTTCGTTGGAGGGTGTCATGCACATACAGGTCAGACGACGGCAGCTAAGGCCAGGGGACGGCAGCTTAGGCCTGTGGCAGACAGCGGTCTAGACATCATAATATACCATTTGTTTAAAATGGCGTTTTCCGGGGATGCAACATTATTACCCCCGCCCCCCCCCCAGGGATTCACTTATCCTTATTTTGGGACTGCTTTTTAGTGTGGAAACTTCTAAAATGAGTGACGATGTCTCCTGATAGTAGTTCGGCGTCGAGCGCAAGCAACACGCGGTCCTTTCTTCATAAGTCAACAGGTCCACGTTACGTACGCCCGACACAAAAGCAATAATCTAAGGTTCGCACACCACGTTTAATCGCGCGTATATATATATATACCAGGTATACACATACCTGATATATTTATATGTGTTTACGTATGTTCGTGAAAACTTCATATTTTTTTTCCAACATACCTCTTAGGAACGGGCAATTTTCGGCAAAAACGTCAACAAGGTCGACACGGGAAAAGCTCGTCCGACAACCTTGGTTGAGGTGCTCAAAGTTTTTTACAGGCGGGATAATGTGTACCAGGTACGCGTCACTCCTTTGTAACTACTGGCCCGCCCCTGCCAGATGCGCATGCTCATGGACGAAAGGGAGAGCCCTCATGGCAGTAAAATGGGGTTATTGTTATCACCTGCTGGATCTGCATCCTCTTGGTCATCTCCTCCTTTCCTAGGACGGCTTCTTGCCGTGCCATGCTCGCGCTGAGCGGAGCCACCGCGGGGAGAGGAGGGAAACGGCAAGAAACGAAACAGGACAGGAAACAAACCAACCACCGAAAAATGATGTAAGCCGTCGCTCCTTGTGTACATACAGTACAGCACGTACATAATGTAGCACGCGCGATCGAAGGGAGTATCATAACAAACAGCTCAACACACAAAAAAAACAGAGACAAAGACGAAAAAGGAAGGAGAAAAAACTCCCCGAAAGCCGTCGCCCCGTCGTACATAGAACCTGTATATGTATATAGCACGCGCGATCGAAGTATACAACAGGCTCTTTATTTTTCCCACGGAGCTAAAAAACGAAACAAAGACGAGAAACAAGGAACAAATAAATCGCAAGTCGTCGCTGCGCACATAATGTGCCAGAGAGAACATACATACAACCCTTACGTAGCACGCGCGATCCAAGTACACACCGCACCAAAGCTTACGAGTTTCGTCGAAATCCTCGACTGCACAGCTGAGACGTCTTCATTCGATCCTACAAACGAAAAAACATAAATTGGAAAACAAAAAAAACGCCAAGCGAGACCGGAGCCTCTCTTGTATGTATTTCGCTCGACCCCGTCCGTCCAGCATGCTCCCCGATCGGGCCAACAACACCGCTACGTATGAACACCGTCAAGAAACACCTCGACCCCCCCAGCGTGCTCCTGGCTCGGACCGACGCCGTCGCAAACACCAGGGCTCTTCACGGATCATGACCCGACCCGACCCAACCCGACCGACCCGACCCGACCCGACCCGACCCGACCCTCGGGTCAGGATTTTTTTTCAACTCTCACGGGTCGGATCAGGCTAGGTCAGGTCAGGTCATGTCAGGTCGGGTCGGGTCGGGCCGGGTCAGGAGATTTGTCAAAACACTCAAGGATTGGGTCGGGTCACCCATGCCCGACCCGGCCCGATCTGACCCACGAGGTTTGACCCCGCCCCCATGAACAGCCCCGTGTGAATAACACCGCTAACTACACGCGCGAGCTCGCTCGCACCCCGTACAGCCGAAGCCCAACATCAGCCGAGAAGCGCGCGCTCCTCTGATATTCCATTGCACCCTTCGGACGGCCGGCCGGCGGGGGCGGTTTCCCCTACCGAGCCGCAAAAGGGTTATCGCACACCTCAACCTTAGAAATTTACCGCGCCGCACCGCATCGCATGCACCGCTCTGCATTGCACCGCACCGCATTGCACCGCTCTGCATTGCACCGCACCGAAACGCACCGCTCCGAAATTGCACCGCATCGCGTTGCGCCGCACGCACCGCACCGCATACCACATCGTGCAGTACAGTACAGTGCCGTACTGCACAGCACCGCACAGCACGAACACCGCCGACGCGCAGGTCCCGCGCTTACAGCCAACCCAAAAACCGAAGCAGGAAGGGGATAAAATAAACAAAAAAACAACTTTTACAAAATCTGTGTGGAAAAAACGTAGTGAGCGCCCGAATCTTGGAGGTGTCTCTGTTCGGAATGGGAACAGTGCTCCGTCTTGAAAGGGATGCGTCGTTAATGGTCAAGTGACTAAGGCAAGCGACGAATGAGTAGTTCCCCCGCCCCCCTCCTTATATTATATACCTGGTATTTTATGTACAGTTTGGTTTGGCGTCGGTTGGCGACGACGCCGTAGAACACACCTCTCACTGCGTGAGCTAGACAGACAGGGTACCGTTTTTTTTTGCGGTTACCACGCTTGGCGGTCGAGTTAGATCGTTTTTGTGCGGGGAGAATCTTGCCTCCGCACAAGGGGGATCATCGTATCACGTAGTGTTCAAGGTAAGGCACCCACGAGACAGTTACATAGTAAACCCATTGCTGCGTATGGAAACTGGCGACACCAGAAATAAAATCAATTCATCAACGCTGTCATCCATATGCAAGAAAAAATCCGCCTCACAAGCGCTTCTCAGCAGGATGCAGCTCACCCTTCATGCGACTCGCCCAACAAGCACCTCACGGCGCTTCGCGCTCGGTGCAAACAATGTCTGCCTGGTCGGTGAAAACCTGACATGCTTCGTCCCGGCATTGTAGGGACGCGAGGGTCTATGGTCATACGACTACGGTCATACATGAGATCGAGTACATCTCTCCTATCGAGTACACCCCCCCCGCGCGCACGCCTTCCCCCTCTCTCCCTCTCTCACCACTGCATGAACTGTTGTAGCCGGCGCTGCAGCTTCCCATTGTCGGGGAAGTCCTTGGAGAAGGTGTTCAGGCAGGCCACGCCGTGGTCGGGGGAGAAGCCGAGCGTCCGCAGCATCGACCGCTGCATGCCCACGATCGTCTCGTCGGGCGGCACCTCCGTCTCCAAGAACTCCTTTCGGAGTGCTTCCTTCGTCTCTGCGACGGCGGCGGCAGCAGCAGCAGCAGCAGCAGCAGCAGCAGCGGCAGCGATGTTGTGGATGAAGCGCGAGCAGGGGCAACAAAGGGGCGGAGAACGGCAGGGACGGCGGCGGTGGCGGCAGCGCAACGCGCAGCGGAAACGGCAGTGGCGGTAGCAGGTCGGGAACACTAAAATAATGCCATTTCAGGTTTCCCAGTCGCATCTCGAAGCGTCGATTCCTCAATGTTGCTCTACTGCAGCAATCCCGCCCATGGCCGTCGAACGACGGCAAACGCAACGATGCTCTTGCAACAACAACAACAACAACAACAACAAAAACCGTGCGCATGTTGAAGTTGTGCTTGCAGCAAGCGGCGCAGGTCACCGACTGCCCCCACCGTACGTAGGGGGTTGGAAGTCTTCGGGTCATTTTCTGACCGGTCGACCTCTTCTTCAAGCGGAAACAACTTCCCCATACTCGTACGTAAAATTATTTTTTTCACCGGTACAATCGTTTTACAGAACTACGCGTAGCGCATAGAAATCTCGGTCGGGTTTTTGCGCAAACAGACTTCTTTGAAGATATTACTCGGGCGAGACATTGAGCTCATAACTAACAGAAACATTGGCGCCACCTCTACCGCGGCATTGCTCCACAGCAAGATAAAACGAGCCGCTCAACAACTCTTCACGCAGCGATTCGCTTGACGTGAATACCATATAGGCGATAAGCTGGAGGCGCACGCGGGGGCGGGGGGTACTCATGTACTCATGTCATGCATGGCCGTAGTCGAATGGCCATACAGTACGCCATCGCATCCCTACTATGCCGGGACGGGGCACGTCGGGTTTTCACCGACCAGGCAGACATTGCTGACTTGCACCAAGCGCGAAGCGAAACGTGAGGTGTTTTGGCGAGTCTCATGAAGGGTGGGCTGCATACTACTAAAAACCGGGTGTTTCTCATGTCATACATGCCCGTGGGGGTGGGGGTCTGAGGGATTCAGAGCCTCGGGTGCGGGAGTTACCCCGGGAAAAAAATAAGCAATCGTGTATTTCTCGCCTAACGGGTACGTCTTTACTTCTCACATTGCAGACAGTGCGCAACAACCGCAGCGTACTACTATTACGGGGGGCCCTTGTTAGTAGGACCAAATACTGTGAGTAAAAATGGTTAAATAGATAGGTTTTTATGTATAACATAGGTCCTATTAACTATGGTCCCCCGTAATAGTACCTACTGGTACTGCATGCACTACAGTACCTGGTACCTTGAAAAACAATTCATGTACAGTAGTACATTGTGTGCATACGAATATACCACATAGTCCTATGATGGGGTTCACCAACAAGTTTCGACAATTTCAACCTTCCTTCCCTCTATCCCCCCCGCTCCCTCCCATCCAAAAGGTCCGACTACAGTCTCAAGGAAAATCCCGACGGCGGCGGCAGCAGCAGCAGCAGCAGCAGCAGCAGCACCGACGTTTATCGCTATTATACCGCCGAACAAAAGCCATGCCGCCCCCCCGTGCGCGACCACTCTGTCGTGGCGTCATGCCGGGAAGGGAGACCGGAGGAGCAGAAGGATCGTTGTTGCATACTTGGTATGCTACACATGTAACCAAATTTGTTTCTATACACACCAGCAAGAGCTTGAGAGCTTGAGAGCTTGAGAGAGGGACAGTCGGTGGGTTTTACCAGTGGCATCAAGACAACGGACGGCACTTGACGCCTGAGACGTGAGTGGATCAACCAGCTACTTCAAGGAATACCAAAAACACCGCCCAACTAACAAAACGCCCAACCACCTACGTACCATCAGCAACAAGACGACGCGGGTCATCGCACCCCTCCCCCCCCCCCCCCCCTCCTCGCGCCCCTTGCAAAGGCTTACCGAATTTTCAAAGCCGAGGCTTGCGGAAACCGACCGACTCGTCTAAAGAAAAAAGCTCTTTCAGCGAGATTCTTCTTCTCAAGATCATCCTCTTCTGCAGTAGCACCCTCCCTCCCGGAGTGTGAAGCATTCGAGCTTTCCAAAAGAATCGGTCCATACGGGGTGTGTGACATGACTGGCATCATCCTTACGGGAGCCAGCCAACAAAACACCCCCCGCCCACCGAAAACACCGAGCAACAAACCAGCCAAGCAGCCAGCAAAACTCACCACCCCACCCCACCGAACCAACCAACACACCAACCATCTGACCGAAACCCACAACGAGCCGGCATGAAATAACCCAAAACAATTCAACCAACCAACCACAAACTGACCGACGAAAAAAAAAACAAAAAAACAAACAAACAAAGGAGAACGAAAAGAAGTGTAGTTTTCAATTTCAGCCGCTCCACCCGGGAAAACAAGGCACACACGAGAGCACTTACAGCCGGCACACCGGCCACGGCAGCAGCCCCGCTGGGTGCGTACTACTGCATCATCAATACAACAACAAAACGAGTGTACTCGTACGTACTGCTTGCTGCGTACTACAATAATACACCAGCCTTAAAACACACACACACACACACACACACACACACACACACACACACACACACACACACACACATCACAATGCACACGACCCACCTTTTTTTTGTGCGTACCCACTCTGATCGCAAATATAAGGAACTTTTATACATCAACATAAAGCACCAAGCGGATCTTATATTTTCGCCCGGAGTGATACCACTTCGCCCCGAGACACTGAAGGAACTATTATCTAATACGACGAAGGATTATCTTCCCGGCTCCGCCAGAGGGTTCTGTCGTGGAAGTGTGGTGGGCTTTTACCGTAGAAAGAGCGTTGAGCTTCGCACACAGAAAAAAGGGGTACGCGTGTCCCTTTTTTTTTTTTTTTTTTTTTTTTTCAGCGTTCGATGCTCCCGGAACGGAAGGGTTTCCCAGTACCCATGAAAGGCGTTTTCGGGAAAGATTCGGGTGAAAGGCGTTTTCGGGAAAGATTCGGGTGAAAGGCGTTTTCGGGAAAAATTCGGGTGAAAGGCGTTTTCGGGAAAGATTCGGGTGAAAGGCGTTTTCGGGAAAGATTCGGGTCGAGAGAGAGAGAGAGAAGACCCGCCTTCCGAAAACTATTTTGCTCGACTTTTAGCAGCCTTGCGTATCGTCGTTGAGAGACAACGAGCGCTGAAAAAACGGTCGCACCTCACCCCTTCTGTGCGAAGCCTCAACGTTTTTTTGAGGTCGATAAATATACCCCCTCTTCTTGTTACAACTCCGAGGTGTTTCCCAGTCTAACTGCAAGTGTTTTGTCCTCAAAGCGGAAGTGCGGGACGCATGCTTTGAGAGGGGTGCACCTACCTACCTAGATTTTTGCCTTCCAAGGCTACTGAGTTGAGGAACTCTTATGTACCGTATACCCCAGCCATATCCTGACCTTAAGGGAAAAAAATTGTTACGGGGGACTATACTCAATATAGTAAATAGGACCCACGGTACACACACAACTATATATTTCCCTATTTTTGCCAACAATCCTTGGTCCTATTTACTACGGTCCCCCGTAGTAGCGCAACCGGATGACTAACGCCAAGCTCTCAAGCATACCACTCTGTCCCGAAATGTAAGAACCGTTTTGATTGAGTATTGGTATACAGACGATGATTATATGTCGGTAGTATTAATAGTAGTGGTACACTTGTCTAGAAAAATAGCGTCAAGACACGAACGACATACACGTGCGACTCCTGGGTTAACTCTTTTACGAATAGGACCGTACTCGCATTATGGGGCGCAAACTGCTTCGAACTTTGAGTGGTTTCGTTCCCATAAGGAGACTTTCGCAGATGTTCCAAAGGGGCGAAGGAGCGCCCTCGGTCAGAAAAAAAAATAGCCCAAACGTGGTGGTACTTCTGTATCTCTGTACATCGTAGAAACACCCCTCGCGATGGTAAAAAGCGAAAAGGGGGTAGATCTCTTTTCCTTTTATCTATAATACATCTGGCGGAGGATTTTTCTGCAAAAAAAAAAAAAAACAAGAAAAAAAAAACAGAAAATAAAAAACAAGAACAAGAACAAGAACAAAAAAGAAGAAGAAAAAAAAAGTTTCGGCCATGCGTAGACCAAACTAACCTGGGAGGGCAAGAAGCGTGTCACACGCCTCGAAAAACTCCATTATTTGCGCCGGAGTGAGTTTCGCCTCCGTCTCTTCCTCGACAGGCTCCATATCGCGGAGGACCTCGATGAAAGTGCGTTGACACCTTCGCCAACCAGAACGGGACAGAGACGGACGCGGACGCATGGACGAAGGGAGGGAGACAAAAACCGGGGGAGGGGGGGGGGGGGGGGGGCGGGGAGGGGTGTACTCACTATCATGCATGGCGGTAGTCGTATGACCATGATATAGACCCTCGCATCCCTAAAATGACGGGGGGGGGGGGGGGCGGGCGTACTCCTTTGTTGGTGCTTGGCTTCCTGCAGCATTTGTTTTTCGAACCATTGGCCGCACGTCTTTTTCGAGACGAACCACCGTTCCTACCCCTTACTATCGTAGAGACACCTCCGGCGTATGGACGATCACGACATGTTTTCCACATATTACATAGAAACCTTTTTGCTCATCATAATTATCCCCTGGGGGGGGCTACCTGAGAAATAAACCATGGCTGATAGCGGACTGCGGGAACCGGCCGGGGTGGGGCTGGGGCCGGGGGTTGGGGCGGGAGGAGGAGGAGGAGGAGGAGGAGGAGGAGGAGGAGAAGGAGAAGAAGGAGGGGGGGGGGGGAGGAGGGGGGCGGGGGTCCTTGTACGCCTTCACCTCCCGATAACCGGTAAGGCATCCGACTCACCATGGATCATGGCAACGGCCTGGAACGTAAGATTCAAGGGCGACCCGAGCCCTTTGACGGCTGGCTGTGTGCAACAACGTTTTAGGGAGATGAAAAAAACTACTTGGAATAAGGGTAGCAACGTTTTCGAAGGCGTTTTTCTGAGAGGGCTACTCGTGTACCGCTATGGACGGAATTATAAGGAGCGTTTAGGTCACAAACATGCAGACTAACTGCTCCTTATATTTCCGCCCAGCGTAGTAATTCTGTACAGCAACCCCCCCTCCCCCGCTGGACGAGTTTTTTCAAGCTGATTTTTTCTCCACAGTCGGAAAAGGGCTTTGGCTAAACGCCGAGCGATGCGTCTATACGAGCATATGGAGAATTATCTCGACGAGATATCTCCCGTGTTTCCGATGCCACCACCTATCTCTTGTCCCTTGCTTACATTTTACCCCCCCCCCCTTTTTGTTTCTTCAACTACAAATCGGGCAACAAGTTCATCCTCGAATGAAGGAGGCGTGTAGTATTTCGTGCCAAACTGTACTGGATGAGATCTCCTGTGAGGTATATATGTGCCGTACCGTACCGCATTAGAGCGATAAGCTCGCACAGAGAACGAAAGATTGCGATCGTTTTTCAGCGCTCGCTCGCTTCAAGTTTTTAGCTTCTAGTTTTTTTTGTTGGCTCTCTTGCGCAAAAACGGTGGCGGTTGCTCAAGTCCGACACTCCATACATATTTTCGGAAGAAGCCTCGCTCGACCAGAAATTCCCGAAAAAAATATTGTTCTGTATCGGCAACCTTAACCCTCCCGTTTTGGAAAAGTCGAGAAAAAAAAAAAAAAAAAAACTCTATTAATAGACGGTACTTTCTTCAACCGTTCGAAGGCAAAAACTTTAGTCTCGTTTTGGGGGGGACAAACCACTCGAATTCTAAGTAGTTTGTCCCCAAAACGGGACTGCTGCAGTTTGTCCTACAAGGGGTTACAAACAGCGCCATCGTGACCGCACCACAACCACCGTATTCTTGCGACACGAGTTTGACCGGAGGAGGAGGAGGAGGGGGAGGAGGAGGAGAGAACGCCAGAGCTTGCAACGCGTTTAAGCTTCCGGATTAGGTTTCTCTCGTGCCGATAGGATACGATCCATCTCGAACCAGCGCTACACGTGCACAAACTACCGTGCACGGACCTACCTGCCTGGTACCTTGTGTGTATTATACGCAAAATTGGTTTCGATATCGCTTCGCCTTGCGACCACCCCGCTCCCCCTCTCCTGTTTGGAAGTGCCGCTGCTGAACGCACCTTACGGATGTCGCAGCTGCGATCTGATTGGTCTGCGGTTAGCCCTGTCGGCGGCTCTCACCAATGGGCAGGAAGGAACCGATCGAGCGCTGACAACAAAATGCCACGACTGAAACAAACAACTATAATTAACAAACCAGAACAAAAATGGGCAACGCCAATGCTTGTTTCTACAGTCCACACACAAAAACACAATATCCAGCAACTTACAGCAGCGATCCATCTCGAACCAGCGCTACACGTGCACAAACTACCGTGCACGGACCTACCTGCCTGGTACCTTGTGTGTATTATACGCAAAATTGGTTTCGATATCGCTTCGCCTTGCGACCACCCCGCTCCCCCTCTCCTGTTTGGAAGTGCCGCTGCTGAACGCACCTTACGGATGTCGCGGCTGCGATCTGATTGGTCTGCGGTTAGCCCTGTCGGCGGCTCTCACCAATGGGTAGGAAGGAACCGACCGAGCGCTGACAATAAAACGCCACGACTGAAACAATCAACTATAATTAACAAACCAGAACAAAAATGGGCAACGCCAATGCTTGTTTCTACAGTCCACACACAAAAACACAATATCCAGCAACTTACAGCAGTCAAAAGAAGAAGCAATCGCGCGAGCCCACTGAACAAAAACCCACCCACAAACAAACCTGACCTGCTGCGGCGACTACGAACACGTCCTCCAACACACGAAAATCATACAACATGCCTATCTACGTATGCACGCATAGGCTCACACTAAACACACTGCGCACACGTGCTTGAATACGCACAGAACCACGCAACATCCCTACAAACAATACGACTAGGCACGCACAGACTCTACGGCGCACAGAACCGTAAATCGTAAATACGCGCACGCTCTCCTCCTCGTCAAGTCAAGTCAGGTCAAGGAAAAAATCGAGTCGAAAAGTCAAATGAACAATCAAACATTCAGTAAACAGTCGTGGCTATCAATCAACCACAGCAATCAATCAATCGACAATCAACGATAAAATCACGAGAAATCACGTCTAGTCACGGAAAGTCATGTCATGTCAAGTCAAGTCGAGAAAGTCAAGTCTAGTCATTAAAATCATGAAACATCAAGTCAATTCGAGCCAAGTCAAGTCTAGTCAAGCCAAGTTAAAGGAAAAAACACGACAAAAAAAACGCCAAGTCAAGTCAAGTCAAGCCAAGCCAACTCCAGTCAAGTCAAGTCAGTGCACAAAAAATAACAAAAAAAACAGGAGGTGGAGGAGGAGGAGGAGGAGTAAAAACAGCTCACGCGTGCGTGAAGTCCGCCATCTTCTGGTGTGCAGTCTCGTCATGAGCGGCCGTCGTTCTGGCGTAACGGTTAAGCGCCTCCTGCCCGTCCTCCTTACTCACGCCCATCTTTTCGAGCTGGTCGTGTTGAATCTTGATCAGGAGCGACGGGATCCGCACATCCTCGGTCACCTACACCAAGAGCGAAGCAAAACAAGGCAGAGGACAAGGCAGAAGCAGCAGCAGCAACACCAGCCCAAGAGTAAAACAAAAAGAGACAGAGGACAAGCCAGAGGCCGCAGAAGCAGCAGCAGCAGCAGCAGCGACACCATCCACAGCACCAGCACCAGGAGGAACAGCATTAGTATCACCAGCCACCAGCACCACCAGCAACAGAAGCAGCAGCAGAAGCAGCAGCAGCAGCAGCAGGAGCAGCAGCAGGAGCAGCAGCAGCAGCAGCAGCGACACCATCCACAGCACCATCACCAGGAGGAACAGCATTAGTATCACCAGCCACCAGCACCACCAGCAACCGAAGCAGAAGCAGCAGCAGCAGCAGCAGCAGCAGCAGCAGCAGTGACAGCAGCATGCCGGTGGTCAACGAGGCAAGAAAAACGGGGCGAGCCAAAATCGTTCGGTAACAATCGGGGCGGTTCCCACAAAACAGTTACTACCTGGTACAATTAAACTAGCGGCGCGGGACCGTTTCAGGTCAGCATCAGCATCAGCATCAACTCAGGCGTCGTCGGACATGTCGTTGGGTCGGGTCGGGTCGGGTCGGCGAGGCGGGCGTTGGGGGCTTGTCCTAGTAAATAGGAAACACTCGAACGGCGCCCGCCGCAACGGCAAGCGAGAACAGAAGAGCGGCTGACCATACCTCACTCTCCTACCCAGGCGCTTGGCTTGCAACGTAGCCGCAGCTGTGTCATAGCTGAACATATCATAGCTGCCCGCGACCGAAAAAAAGTAGACGGAAAACAGACGAAGGCACAATCTCCCAACGCAAGGTCAAAATCGGAGACAAGGAAGCAGGCAGAGATAGAGATAAAAGGGCCCTTTCCCCTCCAGTTCCCAAGAACGTCGAACTCACACCTGTCCGAACAAAAACAAAAAACGAAAAAACAACCAGGGCAGCAACAACAGCAACAACGAGAACATTTTTTTTCTCAACCATGTCCGGTTTTTTTTTCAACACTCCCATTCCCAACCCCGGCCCAACTCCCCACCTCTTCCCACCCACCCACCCACCCACCCAACCACCCCCTCCCTCCCTCCCTCGCTCGCTCGCCCACCTTGGACTTGATGTCCTCTCGCTCGTCGACCGAGACCAGCCGCTCGATCGTTGTGCGAAAGAACTCGTCCACCTGATTCGTGGCGAGGGACACACCGAAGGGGTACAGAGAGTACAGTTTCAAAAAGTGTCCTCAGCGTTCCCATCACAAAGCGAGGAGCCACATAAAAGCAGCAGCTCTATGCTATGCCTCACCCCCCCCAAAAAAAAAAAAACTCCGTGCGGCGGGCGCTGATAGTACGTGAACGTCAGTGGGATTCCTACGCGCTCATCATCGCGAGGACCTCTGTGTATACGTCGTCAACTAAACAAAACAAAAAAGAAAAAGAAAAAAATACTTCGGAGACGGGGTACATACTAACTACCCGGCACATGTTGTCAGGATTCCTATTAATAATGTGAGCACCGCGAAACACGCAGGACGAACACATGGATGAGGACGAACTTCCGAGGCGAGATTTTCCGAACCCAGGGGAGCACAAACAACGAAATGGGTGGCTTCGGAACGCAAATGGGATAAGGCGTGCCTTGTTGGGGTACTTTCTCAATGCTAAGAGAGTGTTGTGTCAATCACCACTATTGCCTCATAAGGCAAAAACTGTTTGACCCTCGTGTCGTGGCACGCCAAACGCCATATATATAGGCGCATCGATCAGCGTTTAGCACCACCTTCCTCAACGTTGAGAAAAATAGCTTCGAAATTCGGCCGAGGGGTGTGTGTACGTGTGTTGTCGTTCGTGTTGTGCGGTACGTACACACGGCTCTTATCGCAGTCTACTTAGTATACATCACCGAAAAAAACGCCTGAGATCGGTGAGAAAACAGCAACATTCTTCGAGCAACGAAAAAAAACTTCGCGCAACGAAAAAAAAGTGAAGAACACCAACAATTCCATGGCGTTGACCTGAATAAAATTGAAAACTGGTATATAAATCTGACGTTTTAAAACACACATGAGGAATGCACACATACCAGTATACGGTACGTATCGCCCACTATTATAATAGTGCCTCGGTTGAGGTGTCCACACCCCGCCCAGTCAGTCAGAAACGCTTGGGCCCAAAAAGCACCCCCCTATCTCTCTACCGTAAGCATTGGCTTCACCTGCTCCGTCGTCATCGAAAACGGCGACGATTCACTCCCGTTCCCCCCTTCCGGTCCCGTCACGGGCGTTGTTTGCGTCGTCCCGTCCGCCTCGCCCAGCCCGGGCTTTCGCTGCTGCCGCTGCTCCCCCTCCGCCTCCACCCCAGAGGCAGCAGCAGCAGCAGCAGCAGCAGCTGCGCCTGCCCGCGAGAGTTTCCGACAGCAACAAGGAGGAGAAGAACAGCAAGAGCCGGACGATGAAGACGATGGTGATGATGATGCTCGCGCGGTGCTATGATTGTTGTCGGGCGCGGCAACCGACTTCCTCCTCCGGCGCACCAGACGAGAAAGCATGATAACTCAGCCGGCCGTCGACAAGAAAAAAAAACACACACACGCGCTTTATTGCGTCGTCGTCGTCGTCTCTGTCGTCTTTGTCGACTCCCCCTTCTCCTCCTTGGACTGAAAGACAACTGACACTCAAATGCGGGCGACAGCACAGGTCGTAGATGCCGTAGATCAACGGAGCCAACAAATCATTCGGCCGGAGAAACACGCGGACGAACTCCAGGGGAGAGGGGATAGGGGTGCAGGGGGCGCGGGGCACGGGGGGCGGGGGATGGGGGCGGGGCGGGGCGGGGCGGGGAGGGGAGGGGGGGGTTCGGGGGGGGGGGGGGGGGGGGGGCGGGCAGGGGGTTGGACCCGCCACGGAAAGACTTCGAACCAACTCGGCACCCGTCACATTATACCGGTGTGATATACTGCAGCTACTAATAGGTACCGTACACACTTACTACTAGGTAGAGAAAACGGACATGTCATTCCCCCCCGGGGTAAGGGGGAGATGACCGGATGACTGGCCGGGTGACTGATTGCCCTAAAGCTTGGTTGAAATCACTCCAGCCGAGGGGCCACATCATCACCAATCCCCCGTCGCTCGCTCGCGACACCCGCCGGCCCTCTCCCCTCCCCTCCCCTCTCCCCCCGCCCGGCCCGGCAGCGCCCTCTCTCTCATCGACACCGCCCGCGGACTAAGCCTAACTATCTGAGCGCACCCGCCGTCGACTGCAAACCCGCTTCTCGGTAATAACAGGCGAGACGGCCAGGCACTACATCAGCAGCGGCAGCAGCAGCGGCAGCGGCAGCGGCAGCAGCAGCGGCGGCGGCGGAAGCAGCCGGATTCTCACGGAAAATCGGAGAAAAAAAACAACCATCTCCATCTCCCTGGCTGGTGAGCCTCCCCGACGTGCCGGGTCAAGCGAAACTTGGTGTTCCTAAGCTTGGTGCCGCCCACGGTGGCACACACTACGTACGGTAGTAGACCCCTTTTTTAGGGGTGCAGTCCCGTTCCGGGGACACACTACTTATAGTTTGTGTGGTCTGCCCCGAAAACGGGACAGCAGCACTAAAAGGGATAACTGATCCGACCTGCCGCTTCTTCAGCAGAGCGCCGGAGCCGCAGCCCAACCGGAACCGCTGCTTGCTGCTCTGCTTGCTGCTGCTGTGGCTGGCAATACGCTCGTCTCCCGCTGCGCCTTCCAAGTGACGTGGCGAGGTGAGGAATATGAGCACCAATCGACCGCAAAAGCAACGAGCAACAACAGCAATAATAATTCGATCGGCAACTTCGCATTCAACAGTCAGCCCCTCTTGTCCATTTCTGACAGAAGGAAGGCATTTAAGCTTGTATCCTAACGTCATAACTCCCCTCACGACTCGACTACGTAGACCACGCTCGCACAGCGCGTCCAGTTTGCTGTGACAAAACGTATCGAGCGGGGAGCCGGACTTCACAATGCTCCCTTTATGCTTCACCCCTCAAATTTCCCGAGCACAACGTCAAAGAGAAAAAGAGAGGAGACAAGCAGAAAATCTCTCTTGCTAATATCGTACGCACTGATAAGTTTAGGCGGGCCGGGGTTAATTGGCGGTGCTACTGCGGCTGTCAACAACGACTGTTGATGGTAGGATTTAGCTTCCACTACAAGCATCAGCAGTGCTGTAACCCGGAATACTCTCACCACAACTTGGGTGATTATTAATAGTAATTATTAGGCCATGGGCAATGCCAATCTATCAACGTACCGTAATTCGATTACTGTAAATTATCGTACTTCCTTGGCGGGCGGGGGTAGGCCCATTGTACTCTTACGGGCATATCTACTGCCGTCAATACTGCTGGCCACAGTATATCATATACTGGTGCTGCTGCTGTAGCAACAGCAGTCCGTATAATTATTTGTTAACACAACTGTCATCATTTATAGATATAATATACCAATCTTTATAAGGTCATTGATATTTTCCTTCCAACTACTGGGATTATATTATTACGGGGGACCATAGTTAATAGGAACAAATATTGTTAGTAGAAATGGTTAAATATATAGATTTTTATGTATACCATAGGTCCTATTAACTATGGTCCCCCGTAACAATAGGATGACCCAGCATCATAATCCGCATCACTTTTCTTCTTCTCTGCGAAAATGTTTTCCCCTCTTTGATGTACCTGGCACTCTGGTAGGTGTTTTTCTGGCGGGTTGGGGCTGGCTGGGAAAACTTCAGATGGTTCGCTGGTTCGCTGCACATGCATCAGTATGTAGGAGAATTACAGCAGCAGGTTCAGCCACTCGTATTAATATTTTAGTACGTACTTTTGCTGTAGTACCGCTTGTTTATGGTGTCATCGTTGTTGTCCGCCTCCAACAGCGTATCATGTACGTAGTACCTGGGTACACAAAATATGCTACGACCTGATCATGACGTATCGATACCGAATACCGAAGACAAGGTACACTACAGCACGCGCCTCCGAAATATGAAATACCTACTACTATGATTTCGATAAGAAACAAACGCGAACATCCAAAACAGCGCCATACGAATGGATATTCCAGCACTAAAACCGTGAATGCCCCACGACTTCAAATCCACCAAAGACAAACGAAGCGGCATCACCAGCGGGACTAACTCCTCGGAAACTCCCAGTCTCCCCCGCGGACAAGGTCAAGGGCAGAACATTTCGGGCGTCAAGCATGATACGTAAAGCATCATGATGAGCTAATGAGGGGTTGACCGTTTTAGGACTGCAGTCCCCTTTTTTTGGGGAAAAATCACTCAAAATCTAAGTTGTTTGTCCCCTAAACGGGACTGCGGTCCTAAAAGGTGGGGTTCCATGCATTGGGCAGCGGTAAGACCCAGGGTCGAGGACCCGTCGGGGCGCAAGTCCTAGGGCCCGCAGGGCGTTCGCCCTCGCATTTGCTCCACCTGCCTTTATACTGCTGTGATTACCAGGTATACCCACCCGCTCACGGTACGTTTCTTGCCACGTGGAGAGTGGAAAGCGGATCGGGGCCGTACGTCGACTTTTCAGAACCGCAGCAGCCGCAGCCGCAGCAGCCGCGGCAGCAGCAGCCACACCCAGCAGCAGCAGCCGCAGCAGCAGCCACTACAGGCAGCAGCAGCAGCAGCAGCAGCAGCAGCAGCAGCAGACGTAGCAGCCAACACATTCAAGAGCAGCAGGAGCAGCGGCGGCGGCGGAGGCGGCAGCGCAGCCCAGCTGAAGCAGCGGGCACCCCACGCAGTCCGAGATATGTCGACATAATACCGCATGTAGCACGCCCGGCCCACAACAAACAAACACCGAATGTATACTACTGTAGGTATTACGAGATAAGTATATTGTTGTATGAAATCACTTTGTATCTACAAGGACAAAAGGATACTGGTACCATACCAGGTACCAGGTATATACTTCGTATGTATCTGGTACCAAAGATAGCGGTACTTTTATAGCGTATACCAGGGCTATGATTAGTGGTCCGGTGTCTGTTGCGCGCAGCGCAACAGGCGCGCAAGCCCCCCGCAGGGCCCCCCCGGGAGAGCCGCCGGAGGACCCCTGGGAGGCAAAAATGCGATATATTCGTGAATATATGCCCGAAAACCAAGTAACAAGGTGCGTTTAAATGCCTCCCGAACCTCGAAAAGGCGTGTATCGGGATCAGACCCCAAATTTCTTTTGTTCTCCTATAGAAAAAGGGCCTAAAAACAAAATCGCCTGCGGCGAATTCAAAAAGGGGGCCCATTTTGTTTTTCGCCGAAGGCGAATTTGAAAAGCGGTTTCATTTTTTTTCTCGCCTACGGCGAACAAAAAAGGCCGCAATTTTTTTTGGGCCTGCGGGCCTGCGGCCCAAAAAGTAGCGCGTCCAAAATCGCGTGTTGCGTTGCGCGCGCAACCAGGCTCTCCGCGCCCGTTGCGAAAAACGGTCACTCAAACCAAAATGTTGCGCCAGCGCAACAGCGCAACATATTAATCCCTGGTGAATACGGTGGTATACTAGGAGAAATAAACAATCGTATTTGGCAGTATCATGTCTAAGTAAACATGATGGGTATGTACTTACAAGTATACATACACAAGTCCAGTTTGGATTTGCAAACAGTAAGTTTTTTTAGAAATATTGTAACCCGACGATCTCAGTGGTTGTGAACCCATAAAACCTGGCCTGAAGCTTTAGTTTGCTACAGCATACCTGGTATATAATACCTGGTACCTTTTTTATCACCGGGGGTGGTTTCCTGTCGTGGGGTTGATACCTGGTATCTGATACCAGGCTGCCAGGTGGCACCATCTGAGAGCTCGCACCGCCTGCTGACCGTTTATCGTCCCGTCTCCCTCCATGCCTCGTATTTTGCCTCAGAAGCGTTATTTTTTTGTTTTAAAACGTATCCACGAGCAAGTGAGCGAGAGGGCCGGGCGGGCTGGGTTGGGCTGGTCGGGAACGGCGGCAGCACGTCCTGGCAGACCGTTCACTTGGCGCAGGGGTGGTGTGCGCTGAGCGGGTACGTACCGCACTGCTGTGCACGGCTGCTGGCACCCGTGACAGATGGGCGTTGATGCCGCTTTGTTCTTGGCATTTGTCCGTTGCGTATATGCGATAACTGGCATACACCAGGTAGCCCATATATATGCCTTGTACTGCTGTACCCAGTACGTGGTACAACAGACACTACCCCTCCCCCGCCCGCGCGAAGCCGTTCGCTACGTCGTATGCTTCCAGAGTTATTGCTCATACAGCAGTACTTTTAAAATCTCACACTGCTGTAAACGCCAAGGAGTCTTGGGTCCAACATGCATGGTCCTTGTACAACAGCAGTACTGCCTTTTTACACACGTAGCAATAACTGCAGCAATCGTAGGTGGATAAGACTGCTGCTTGTATTCATGACTTGTCCCCTGCCTCGCCGCTGTCTCTCATGCTCTTCGCCCGCACGCGCAGCTGGCTGCTGCTGCTGCTGCTGCTGCTGCTGCTGCTGCTGCTGCTGCTGCTGCTGCTGCTGCTGTGTCGATGCGTCCGTGCTCATCGTTTGCACACCAACTCAAGGCTCAAGGCACTACTGCACATGAAAAAAGAGAGGCTCTTTGTTGTTCGTTCAGAAAGATGACGGGTGAGTGGGCGGCACACAACGAAGTGATTCACGGCCACAGCAAATACCCAAGGCTCTGCTGGGCTGAGAGCAACGGAGCGGATGGAGGCAACGGCCGGCGGCGGCGGTGAAATTATTGCATCGGTCATCATCATAGTCACGAGGAGAGTGCACAACGTGCACACGTGAATACAAGGAACGGTTTTGGGCTTCACCAAGGTGGTGAGGTGCAGCCTCTCGGAGACATCGAAAAGAAAAAGAAGCCTGGTGGACGAAGACGGCGGTTGACGGCACTCTTGTCCCTTGACGGATAGCCGTCCGATAGCCGTCAAAGAACTTGAGATTTTGTATTCAAGATATTGATACTTGAAAATTCTTGACGGGTCAACACAATGAATAGACCGTCAACCTGACATCTTGTACACAATCTACGATTCTTTCGAAACACATTCATTAGCTCAGGGTTCCTACGTGTGGTAGACACAAAAATTGCGTTGGTGCAGACCCCCTACCTGAGGTCTCCCCTAGCTGTTCCTCCTTCTCGCTCTTCTTGGAGTCTTCAACGGGGTCGTTCTCTTTCTTCCCTTTCTGCGACTGCACGGCGCGCTGCCGGAGCTCGTCGGCGTTGGACACGGAAAACATTGTCGTGTTGTTGGTGTGGTCTGTGCTGGTTGTTTGGGTCGATCTCCCGTTTGGCTTGAGCCCACAACCCCCTAGTTCTTGGACCACAATGAAACAATGTAAGCAGGCCTTGCCTGGTTGGAGGCTTTGCAACTATTCTGCGATAGAAACAAAGAGGGTCTGCTCCAACGCACTTGTTGGCAAAAGCTGCAGCGGGAGGAGGGGTTGTAATGGTACTCTACTTTGAAAGCCTGTGAGCGGAGCAAAAAGCAAAAAGTTTGACTTGATTAGAGTTCATAAAGGTTTTGAAGGCCGTTCTCATGCGGGGTGGTGCTGAATGTTCTACTGAAGCCCAGTCACTTGACGTCACTGGGAATAGCCTGAAGCCCCACTTGTGCCTCCGAGCTGAAACACGAGAAGGATGATGCCGGCACTAGCGAAAACTTTGGCAGCAGCTTGTGCTCTGTCCACCGCTAGAGCTTTCTTCACTCCTCGCGCCGCCCTTACATTCAAGATTTCTACCTCAGGGGCATTATCAACAGGAGTAGCACCTGATGACGCGATCCCTTCGTGTCGACGAGTTTCGCCACCATCGCCTGCACGCGCCGGCGTGCCTCACATAATGGCCATGCCGGTGGTGAAGCGCGTAGCGATTGTGGGTGCGGGGATAGGGGGTCTGACGCTTGCTAACGCTCTGTGCTCGGAGGGTTCGGCTGTGGAAGAGGTGAAAGTATTCGAAAAGTTTGACGCTGTCAAGCCTGGGATTGGCGGCGGGGTTCAGATTAACAGCGGCGCTGTGATCCTCGCGAGGCTTGGACTGGGAGAAGCAGTGAAGGCGAGTGTAACATTGGCACAGCAGCAGAGCGTCAGCAGCAGCAGCAGCAGCAGCAGCAGCCGCGGCAGCGGCAGCATTGGTGCCAATGCTTGCCGGGTCCTTGCGGTAGAGATGCTAATCGCCTCGTGTGATAGGCATGTCTGTACTCATGGAGGTCTCCAGCGGGCTTGAGGTTGCTCTCATGTAAACATGACGACGATGGCACTTCGAAAAAGGCATATAACCTATCTGAACAAGTGCAATCCCGCGCACAGACTACTTCCGAGCACACGATTCCCGCGCGCATTCATACACCTCGTTCTCGCAACCACAAGTCCCGCGCGAACACTCATTCCCCGTTCCCGCACTAACGAATCCCGCGAAAATGCTGGTATCCCGTGAATAGAGGTAAGAGGAATCCCGTGCGTAGCAGCAAGTAGGAGCGTTATTACGGCAGTAGTGTTAATTGATACCAGGTACCAGGTATTAATACAGTAGTTGAGTATTAGTGTTAACTCGTGTGTCGGATGCTTGTGGCTGGATGCTAATCGCCTCGCGTGACAGGCATGTGTCCGCACTCATGCAGTCGGTACTCGTAGAGGCCCCCCGTCGGCTGCAGTTCCGGTAGTATGATACTGGTATGTTGGCAAGCCTCTGTGTGTTGTCTTCATATTAAATCGTCTTTTCTACCCAGCTTTCATCAGTGCACCCAGTGTCCGTCCTGATTCCTTATCCTAAAGAGATACTGATTCGGACAGACGGTGAGACAGAGGAGGACCAAAGAAGAAAAAAATCGCAAATTCAAGTGGCAAGCAAGCAAGTGGAATGCCAGCGTACCGGTCACGAGGACACAAGAACACATGCAAGACCAAAAAATGATACCAGGTACCAGGTAACAAATACCTGGTAGACAATAAAACGAAAAAAAACTGAAATTAAACAGAATACCACTGACGCAAGGAGATCAGAAAGGCTACGTACTCAGGAAGGATAGATATCTGCTGCACGGACGAAGCAGCACGAAGGAGAGGAAGATGCCGGCATAAGGACGACGGGGAGGGGAAAGGAAACTAAGGGAAAGACAAGGCAAAAAAGAAGGAAGGAAGAGAGACGGGGGGGGGGGGAAAACATCGTGATCCAGGCTGTGATAGTAACATGGACGCCCGTCTGACCTAGAAAACCGAGTGGGGAACCTAGCCGCACCCTTTTTTGCCGCCTCCTTCCCACTCTCGCCAATAGTGGTGCCAAGTGTCAGTACTGCCGTTGTCGCGCCCCGTCCCCATTGAACAACTCAACAAGAAACAAACATAAAACTGCTAGACTGAGAGCTAGTCGAACCGATACCTCTATGATATGAAAATGACAATTAAGGTTCATTCTTATCGGAGTTCGTTTTTTCCATAATTTTCAAAGTTTGGAAATAATTTGAGATATGTATCAATATACGGAGGCGTTCTGTCACTATTCGTGAAATTCTCCAGAACCAAAAATATCAAGTTCGTTAGACCTATGCCAATGGTACAGCGAAGTTGCAATAAAAAGTTTGAATTTCAAAGATACCCGCCAAAAAAAAATCAGAACACGCTTCCTAGGGGCCACCTAAAAAAAAAAAAAAGTTCCTAACTTTTGGAAAAGCCCAAAAAAAGCAAATCTGGGGCCGATATTGGGACAACATCGGCTTGAGAAAAACTCAGGCCGATCTTTGGTTCGAAGCGGCGAGATTCCGAGTCCTCGACAGACATCGATCAACAAAACCTACGATTGCGTCATGAATTCTGAACGGAGTGCGCTCGTTAGGGGCTCCGACCCACCCTAGGGTCACCGTCTTCACACCATGGGCGGTGTCATGTGGCGGGAGCTGACCAGGCGTGTGATAAAAAAACATTTGGCCGCTGGTTTGCACAAAACAGGAGACAAAACTTCTCCATCCGTCTCGAATGGCAAAAAATAGACTTTTTTTCAGGTTTGGGAGGATTCCGTAGGACGCCGCCGGCAAGCTCTCGCCCCCTAGACCATGGATCCGCCTGATATCTTCGAGTCCGTCATCTATACTCGTTGGGCTTGCCAGATACCGAGTGGGTTGGCCGTGGGCTGAGTCTATGTCGAGATCGAGCGTCGATCGTCGCACGAGCTGGTTTCGATCACCGTGTTGACAATTTGCGACCAAAAAAACACAAATTGCGCCGCCTGCAGCCGTTGGGGGGAAAAAAAACAAAACAAAACATTTTTCTCTATTTTTCCCACAGCGGCGGTACGAGAATTTTTTCGGCTGTTTTTTGAAAGCGATATATTTGAAAAAAAACTTTTGAACTTCGCGTTTCCATTGGCATATCTTTAACATTCCAATAATAAAAAAAAACAGGAAAATATGGACGATTGAAAAATTACGCGAAAAAAATGTCGAAAATTTGGACAAAAAGCTCTCCAATAAAAAGAATATGACCCTAACACTCACTGCGAAAAAGGCATATTCTGTCCAAACAAGAGAATTCTTGCGAACGAGAAGGGAAGTCCTGCGCACGAACGATTTCCGCGCATACGGTTCCCGCGCGCGTTCTTATATCCCGTTCCCGCACAACCAATTCCCGCCCAAACGATTCCTGTGCGCAGTCTTTTGGGGCAGGTTCAAACAGCATCGTAGTCGTAGAACGAAACTCGAAATACATTCGTCTTCGAGAGCAGTTTAGACCTCGTTGAGGTGTCCAAACAGAAGCGAACGTGAAACTAGAAATCCAGGCGAAAATCAACGGAGAGCTCAACCTACGGGCCGTTCAGAACTATGTACACGCGCCGACAGTCATTGGCGCTCGGCAACACAAATCCACCAGATAAGCAGGCAGACACGACGACAGTTCGATCCCGGGAGGTTGTTGGGCATCCCGTGGAGTGGTGGCGCATCCAATGTTGACGCTCCGGGATCAAACTTTGAATTATAGCACTGAGAACGAAATTCCAGCCTCATTTTCTAGGGCACCAGCCTGAATTATCTTCAAGTCTCTTCGCTATGGCTCGAACGCCGGGAAACAAAGACCCGGAAACGTTGGGGCTGGTGTCGTGGTTCGCCTGCTGGCTATATACTGGGAAGATGTGCGGCTGTGTTGCCGTGCTTGTTGTGGATTCCGTGCTGTGTACGACATTCCTGATGCGATATCTCGACGTGGCTGCACTGACCAGTAGGACACGCCGAATTGTTGCTGTTCGTGTTTTCGATTTTATTTTCGATTTTCAGCCGTCAACGTTATGATTTTGACAACACAACAGGTTTGGAAATCGTTCATTTTCTCGGAACCTCAAAAACGAAGGGGAACACACGTTTGCGCCGGGGACCAATCATCGCCCTGTTTATTCTCATCTCGATTTCCGATTTCGATTTTCGATTCTGGTTGGACACGCTCTTTTAGAACATGTACCCGTTCCTGCACAAAACGAGTCCCGCGCGCAAAATACCCATTTCTCCGTTCCCGCACACACGAGTCCCGCGCAAACACTCACTCCCCGTTCCCGCACAAATCGCGTGCCGCGCAGAGTGTCAATATGCCGTGAATAGAGGTATGAGGAATCCCGGAGCCGCGTTCACCGCCCCCCCCGTAGAAGTAGAGCCTGAAGGCTGGGTGAGCGGAGAGTCCCTCCCAGAACCAGAGGCGTTCTACGATAGATCTTCACTCTAATTTTTCTGGGGCTCCTCACTCAAGGAGCTCCATACCATACCCGAAAACTGACTTCAGTAAAAACCAAATTGCATCCCGACGAATAATCCCATGACCCAAGTATACGAAAACGTCATTTCTCGAAAGAAATTTGGCATTCCGACGATTTTGGGTTAAGGCACCCCGTCATCCAGAAAACTAAATAGCGGAAATGTGCTACCTCTATCGTAGAACGCGTCTAGTTTACCGTCACGACTTGCCTCAGAGGGCGTTGCTATGTTACGGGTATGTAGCTCCTTTTGGAGCAGCATCTCACGCGAAAAGACGACTTCGAAGAAATCTTTTTAATTTTGCGCTATATACGCACGTACGTACGTACGTGCGTGCGTGCGTCGCTCTGGAAAATAAATACACCACCGGTGAAAGGTGTCGCGCCACTGCTGTAAACCGGTACTAATCGAAGATGTCAGGAGAGGTGATCTAGCAACGCAAAAAAGTGCGCTGTCAAGGGTACACATTGGGCCGAGTGTTCCGCACTAAGACGTACCTGGTATAATAGTAGCTTGGTGTCAGTTAAGGCGTGTCAAGAGCAAAGTTGCTGTCTGTCAAGGGGTGAAAGTGCTGTCTCCTGACATCTTCGATATGAATAGTTGCTCTCGCTCGGGGAGCTCGGATCGGCCAGTGAAAAGAAAAAAAATGAGCCAGAAAAGTGCAACCCCTTTTAGACCTATGCCAATGGTACAGCGAGGTTCAAAAGTTTTTTTTCAAAAAAAATCGCTTTCAAAAAACAGCCGAAAAATTTCTCGTACCGCCGCTGTGGGAAAAAAGGAGAAAAATGTTTTCTTTTTTATTTTTTTTTCCCCAACGGCTGCAGGCGGCGCAATTTGTGTTTTTCTGGTCGCAAATTGTCAACACAGTGATCGAAACCAGCTCGTGCGACGATCGACGCTCGATCTCGACATAGACTCAGCCCACGGCCAACCCACTCGGTATCTGGCAAGACCAACGAGTATAGATGACGGCCTCGAAGATATCAGGCGGATCCATGGTCTAGGGGGCGAGAGCTTGCCGGCGGCGTCCTACGGTATCCTCCCAAACCTGAAAAAAAGTCTATTTTTTGCCATTCGAGACGGATGGAGAAGTTTTGTCTTCTGTTTTGTGCAAACCAGCGGCCAAATGTTTTTTTATCACACGCCTGGTCAGCTCCCGCCACATGACACCGCCCATGGTGTGAAGACGGTGACCCTAGGGTGGGTCGGAGCCCCTAACGAGCGCACTCCGTTCAGAATTCATGACGCAATCGTAGGTTTTATTGATCGATGTCTGTCGAGGACTCGGAATCTCGCCGCTTCGAACCAAAGATCGGCCTGAGTTTTTCTCAAGCCGATGTTGTCCCAACATCGGCCCCAGATTTGCTTTTTTTGGGCTTTTCCAAAAGTTAGGAACTTTTTTTTTTTTTGCAGGTAGCCCATAGGAAGCGTGTTCTGATTTTTTTTTGGCGGGTATCTTCGAAATTCAAACTTTTTATTGCAACTTCGCTGTACCATTGGCATAGGTCTTTACCGACCGAAACATTCGTTGGAATACAGCTTGTTTCGTGTTTTAAGCAATATTTTACCCCGATAATCGTTCCATCGGGTCAAGTTTGTCTTTTTCTCAACGTCTCAGTTTGTTTGTTTTTACGGGTGAGGAATATACGAAAGCTCCTCTGAGGAGGAAGGGCCCTCAGAAAAAATGTGGGCGCAACCCTTTTATACCGGAGCATAAAGCATGCGTCCCAGATTGACACTACCAGGCTCTTGTGAAGGTGTTACCAACTGAGCTATAGGGGTAAAAATATCGATCGAATACCCAGCCCAGGGTACCCTCTGAACGGCGGGATATTCGAGGCGTCGGTACCGTATACGGCCGTACGACCTGCCCGCTTTGCTTCAATACCTGGGGAACCCGAGGGAGATTATATGTTTTTTAGGGACGCACGCGCAAGCGTTTCTAGGAAAGAAAGAAAAAAGTTCGAAGTGAGATTCGAACCTGTGTCCTCGACGACGTCAAGTAGTGTGAAAAAGGTGCTACCTACTGAGCTATAGGGGTAAAAATATCGATCAATTACCCGGCCCAAGGTAATCCTTGCAACATAGTAGTACCGTGGGCCCGGCCCGGCTTCGACATAGTTGGCTGATATTTCCACACTTTACTTATCTCCTCGTCACACAATCATTCAGTTTTTTTTTTCCAGGTGGCTGGGGTTACGTATTTAGCTCAAGAGGTATGTATAGTAGCACCTGATTGTTCCGAGCCGCTCCTGACCCTTTTAGAACTGCTGCCCAGTTTTTTTGGGCACCAGTCAATTTCTAAGTAGTTTATCCCCGAAACGAGGCTGGGGTCCTTAAGGGGCCAAAGAAAGCCAACCAACAACCAACCCACCTTCCGGGGAAAAGGATGAAGTGTGTGCTACTGTACACACGATAGAGAGAGGGAGGGGTGGCATCATGTGTGTGTGTTTTTTTTTCAGAGAGAGAGGCCCCTCGCCTGAGAAGCTCTCTCTACCAGAACCCCCCCCCGGCCTGATTTTTTAGTTGAAGAAGTTACGGACGCTTAACATCGGCCTGTTGTACGTATATGCTGTTGGTGTTGTTTGTTTTAATGTGGTCAATCGACATTTACATTTGTATTCCCAGTGGCGTTGGGTACGAGTCCCTCAGTGCCCTTATGGGACCCACCCCACCCGTCAGTCAGAAAGGTTTCGGCTAAAAAATGCTCGCAAACCCCCTTCGTAGCATGGGTTAAAAAAAAAAATCAGCTAAGCTAAGCTAAGCCCGGGCTATTAATGCACGAAGCCAAATCTGCAGGTATCGAAAAATCATGAAAATATGAAAATTGCAAATACGGACCCCAAACAACGATATGGGGTGCGTGGGTCCCTCAGGTTATATATACGAGCGCTCGGTCACAGTGCAGTGAGAAATGTTTGCCCCCCCCCCCCAAAAAAAAAGTGCAGCCCTTATCTTGGTCGTCTAAATTGGCGCGGACGCACGAAATACTGCTGCAGCTACTGCTGCTGCTGCTGCTGCTGCTGCTGCTGCTGTCATGGCGATGTCTTCTTACGCGGTCTAATTGTGCAATACTCTTTTCGTCGCGTCATGCTGCTGCTGCTGCTGCTGTTCTGTTTCGTTTCGTTGTTGTTGGCTGGTCTTGGCTCGCCAGGCTGGGGGCAACCAGGTGGAGCGTATCCTGAGCCGGACGGTGGGGGGGCGGGTGATTCTCGACCTGGACATCGTCAAAATGGTTCGCTCCGACCCCAAGAGGGAGTCGGCCATGATCGACGCGGGCACGCCCATGGTGAGTGAGTGAGTGAGTGAGCCAGCAAGATGAAGAGAGAAAACAAAAAAAACGGTTTTCCAGTAGAAAGGAGCTAGAAAGAGTAGACTTTGTTGGTCCTGCCTGCGACAGGTGGAAGGAACCACGCCCAGTCAAGTGTATTGTTTTCGCGTGAACTTAATATGGAGGGCGCGCGTCTGCCCCGAAGGTTGTTTGTTGTTTGTTGCAGACGGCGGCGGGGTGTTGACATATTTGGTGTTGGCGGTGGTGGTGGGGGCGGTGGCAGTGGTGGTGGTGGTGGTGGTGGTGGTGGTGGTTCTTCCTGAGGCTAAAACAGGTGACAAATAGTCCCGTTTGCCTGTGAAACGCGCCCAACCCGGGAGTGAGTGGTGTGCGTTTAGAGGCGTTTTTCAAACGGAAAGACGACGGGAAAGAGAGACAGCGGTTGAGTGGGGCGGGATCGGACCGAGTGGCCCAGGAAGCAGGGTGGCGCAGGAAGCACAAACAACTGCAGCGGCGCTAGCCACTCTCCGGGACAAGCGTAACGCTCTGGCGCGTGTTCAGGATGTTTTGCTGTCGGCAGTGCCAGCCGCCACCGCACAGCACGCGCAACGGAAGCCAAACCGCCAAGCGATGCCGCTAACCAGCGCTCCATCTCTCCGCTCCCTCACATTAAACCACCCTCCCCTCCTCCGCCCGTCCCCTGCCCCCCCCCCCGTCCCGGCATTATAGGGATGCGAGGGTCTACGGTTATACGACTACGGCCATGCATTATATCGAGTACACCCCACCCGCCCCCAATCCATCCAACTCCCCCTGTCATCCATTTGCAAGTCCGCCTCACAAGCGGTTCTTAGTAGGATGCAGCTCACCCTTCATGCGACTCACCGAATACCTCGCGGCGCTTCGCGCTTTTATGCAAGCAATATCTGCCTGGTGGGTGAAAACTCGACGTGCTCCGTCCCGGTATTGTAGGGATGCGAGGGTCTACGGTCATACGGTCATGCGTGCTATCGAGTACACCCCACCCCCCTACCCCCGCCGCCCACCTACCAACCCCCCCCCCCGTACGACTACGGCCATGCATGACAATGAGTACCCCCCCCAACCCCCCCTCCCCTCCCCCCAACCCCCCCTCCCCCCAACCCCCACCCCAGATATTTACCATAATGCGCGACCGCCTTATGCAAATTTTGTCGGAGGGCCTTCCCTCTGGCGTGATCAACCCGAGGCGCGAGGTGGTCTCCGTAGACGAGTCCCCGTTGGGCGCCACGCTTCGGTTCCAGGACGGTTCCGCAGACGGCCCGTTCGACCTCGTGGTGGGTGCGGACGGCATCAAGGGGGCCGCGCGCAAGGCGGTTAGGGGGGACCAGGGCGGAGGAGGGGGAGGTCGGGGTGGAGGCGACAGCGAGGCAATCTACTCCGGTATCCGGATACAGTACGGAGTGGCGCCGGCGGGGCAGCGGCCGGAAGGGTACGTACAGAAAAACGCGCAAAAGAGAGAGAGAGAGAGAGAGAGAGAGAGAGAGAGAGTCGCACTTTGTATGTTGCGTTGCAGATGTTTGCGTTTGCTCTTTTTTTATTCCTTCAATAATCAATGCTGCTCGTGCTGCCTGCTGCCGTCTGTGTTCCACTTATTCTTCTTATTACGGATGTTGTTGCTGTTGTTGTTGTTTTATCTACGAACTTGTTCCTCAACACGTTATAGACACCGTCGGCTATCGCTGGAGTCCAGGCGGGGCAGAGATGATTACGGGGGGCCATAGTAAAAATATCCTAATATTATTAGTAAAAATGGGGGAATACATAGGTTTTTGTCCGCACCGTAGGTCCTGTTTACTACGAGGCCCCCGGGAAAAGTATTAAACACGGGGGTAGACAGTGGCCGAGGTGGGCGAACCCGTGCTCGTATGATATCATCTCGGCAAAGACGCCCGTTTGACGGCTAGATATGTACGGTGCGGGCAATTATATCGACCCGCTGCCCCCGCCCAACGGCCGTGCCCTATTGTGGCAAGTTGGTTTCTTTGTGGTATTGTCGATGTGCCGACAGAGGGTCGTACGACCGTCACAGTGGTTTTGGTTGCCACTACAGTAGTGCTTGGTAACGAGGTTGGGATTTTGACCACCTTTTTTATTTTACAGTAGTTTTGGTGAAGTCATACATACTCTAATACACTGCTGTTGATAGATGTACTGCATACCGTATGCACGTTGCGAGGCTGTGGTGGCTTTTTGCTTCAACTTACGTACGCGCACCTCCTCTGTGCTATGGTCACAGCAGTAGCACTGCTGTGTGGCACCGAGCAATGACTGGAAAGGCCGCGTAAGGCGTATGTATGGGTATTGTTTGATTACCTCCCTCAAACGAAGGTTGCCCTCCCTGCGCAACACTGCTGTCCGTCAAGTCACTCAATACTCTCCCGGTACTGGTATGTATGACAAGAAACCCGCACAGGATCGAACCGGTCTTGACAAACTCCCAAAGCAGATGTTACTACAGTCGATTAGATGCGCTACTGTAGTAGGACTAATCACGCAATGCTTCTGAACTACCGCTGTTGTGGGCTCAAAAGTGCTGCCCCCCCCCCCCCCCCCCCATGTTCTACGAGTTGAAAAAAATCCAACAGAACGCACTTTTCAGTATTTTCGAGAAGAGCGAAACTCAACCGCGTGTCCAAGGGTTTCATACGGTGCCTCCCGCATTGCAGCAGTAAACGAAGCGTTCGTGCACCCCGTTTTTGGCGCGTGCTTCAATTATTCCGGGAACCCTTTCAGAGACGCTCGCGGTCGAACGCTTCCGTAACGTGTACCTGCGACAACAGGACAGCAACGGCAAGCGCGATCACGATCATGTCGCGCTGTATCTCCGACGCCCCCTCCCTGTGTCTTGCGCGCTTTAATATCTCCAACGTCCCCCTCCCTCCCTCTCTCCCTCCCTCCTTCCCTCCCTCCTTCCCTCCCTCCTTCCCTCCCTCCCTCCCTCCCTCCCTCCCTCCCTCCCTCCCTCCCTCCCTCCCTCCCTCCCTCCCTTCCTCCCTCCCTCCCTCCCTCCCTCCCTCCCTCCCTCCCTCCCTCCCATCCCACCCCCCTGCTGCGGTCCAAAAAAAAACTGCCGTGTTGGTGCATCCCCTCAAAACTCAACCCGCTGGCAGGTCGGACCGGGAGTTGCACCAATGGTTCGGGGGAGACACGTACGGACTGAGCGCCACGTACCAGGGCGTGGGGGACGAGAAGTTCGAAATGGTGGCGGCCGTTTATCAGGACCGTGACAGGTAGGTGTGGTGTGGCATTCATACATATGTAGGGCGGTCGACCCTTCCCTCGACCCCCCCCCCACGTACACATTACGGATGCCAAAAACAACGCGAACGTCGTGGTGCGGGAGATCTGCTCTGAAAAAAACAGTGGGTTTCGCCTTCGTGCGACGTACGAATAGCTGACTCCGCGTCGGCGGGCTGAAGTTTTTTGTTCTGCTCTTTTTTTTTTCAAGGGTATTCTACGAGTATCACCCGCGTGTGGTGGTTTTCCGTAATTAAGGTAGAATTATCTCAAGAATGCCGAAGAAGGGGAATACAGCAGTACACCCCTTAATGCGTGTTTTTTTTTTTTTTCAACTTTTTTGTCATGCGCTTCGTGTAAACCAGTATACCATACCTACGAAGTATATATCTATATATATAACCGGAACGGATGGGCTGCGCACAGCTTGCAAAATACCAGGTATGAGTTTCGAGGATTTTTCAATCTCACAGCGGACTTCATTCTTTGTTCAATTGTGTAACTCGGAACATCCCGGTTGAGATTGAGAGTTTCGGTCTCCCCCTCCCCCCCCCTCCCCCCGTCTTCCCTCCCCCGCATCTGCTTCGACGACGGCGGGCAATCGTTCATTAGGAGCGACAATGGTTGGACTCGAAAACGCCCCCTTCTTTTTATTTTTGGAAAACCACACCACCTTGGGCTTTTCGTTGAGGCACAAAACTTTCGGTTGCCTCAAAAAGAGGCAGCCCCGCGTGCAACTGGGGTAGAGGGGTGTGTCCGAACTGAATTAGTTTGTTGTGCGACACGCGCGCCCGCGGGGCGTCATGACACTCGTTGGTGCTCGTTCATGCTCTTCCTATTACGGGGGACCACAGTTAATAGGACCAAATATTGTTATTAATAGTAGAAAAGGTTAAATATATAGTTTTTTATGTATACCACAGGTCCTATTAACTATGGTCCCCCGTAATAGACGCTGTTTGATGAGCCTAGCCTCGCACTGGACGTTTTTGTGGGGGGTATACTATAATCAAGGTATATCCCCCCCCTCCCCCTATTTTTTATAGGTTGGGTTGGCGTCGGTTGGCAACGACACTGTAAAACATGCCTCTCACTACGTGAGCTAGACAACCAGGGTACCGTTTTTTTTGGGTTTTTTTTGGCGGTCGCCCACAGCTGGTTGTCGAGTTAGATCATTTGTGCCAGGTAAAGAACCTTTACTCCGCACAATTGGGATTGATCGTATCACGTAGTGTTCAAGGTAAGGCACCCAAGAGGCAGTTACATAGTACTCCCATTGCTGTCTCTGGAAATGCCTGCACCGGAAATTAAATGAACTTATTGAAGCTATCGTCATTATGCAAGTCCGCCTCAAAAGCGGTTCTGAGTAGGATGCAGCTCACCCTTCATGCGACTCGCTGGACACCTCACGGCGCTTCGCGCTTGGTGCAAGCAATGTCTGCCTGGTCGGTGAAAACCCGACATGCTCCGTCCCGGCATTGTAGGGATGCGAGGGTCTATGGTCATTTGACTACGGCCATGCATGAGATCGAGTATATCTCTTCTATCGAGTACACCCCCCCCGAGAGTTGGAAACAGTCCACATAACAGCAGCTATAAAAATCTCAAGATTCTCAAGTGCGACTAGTGGTACAGTATTGACAGCAGAACTGGGAATGTACCCACTCTGGACGAATAGAGACATGATAATATTATGAAATGGCATTATGAAGTAAGGAACGTGCCCCAAAAGAGGTTGCCAGCCATAGTTGATAAGAGCTGTATGGGAGAAAGTAACAAAAGGGCGAACTGGAATACGGTGGGATGCGTAGTTGAGAAGTATGCAAGGACATACCTGGTAGGGAGAAACCAAGAAGTGGTGATGTCCGTCCGCCGGGAAGTTTGGGAGGTACAAGGCAGAAATAGAAGAAAGGATGAAAGGAAGGGAAAGGCTAGCGCTAAGGAATTATTAATAGGTGGAATCGGAAAAACCTTTAAAGATATACGGGGGATTGAGCGAAGGATAAGGAGTGAAAACATATTTGCACGGCCCAATGGGCTTCGCGATAACGCTGAAACTGCGATTTCGTGTAGATGACCTGGACCTGCCAGAAAGAAAAAAGAGGTATAACAGTAGCTGGGAGGAGGAGGACGTAGATTCACGGATGTGCCCGTGTGGCAAAGCACTAGAGAGTAGAAGTCACACAGGAGAATGTGAAATGTACAAGGAGGAACGGGATGTGTTAGACGGGATGAGTGAATTAGACGAATGTGACATGGAGGAGTTTGGTACACTAGACAGCAGCGAGAAAACGTTCGCCATCCTCGGAGATAGATGGTGGCCAGAGGCGGCCAAACAGGAAGGGGGTAGGATTAGCAAAACGTTCCTGGGTATTATATAGAAACAACGTAGTGAGCGCCCAAATGTTGGAGGTGTCTCTATTAGGAGTAGGAACGGTGCTCCGTCTCGAAAGGGATGCGTGGCCAATGGCCAAATGAACTAGGCAAGCAACAAATGAGTACCCCCCCCCCCCCCCCCGGCGAAGGGGATTAAGTTCACGCCTCTGCTGGGCATCGTCTGATGGCAAGACGTGACCATATCAATATTAGCACGCATCGGACATAAATTAGACTCCCGATTTGCATGATCTAGATACTTCAGGGCAGATAGATAGATCGCAGATAGATAGATCTCTGATCTGTATGATCTTCAGCTTATGTTGCCGGGTGGGAGGAGCTGCATGATCTGTATGATCTAGGATGTGTTTCCTGGGTTGGATATGTACCTACACAGGTTCTTCAGAACATATCATAACGGCAAGTTGGGATCCGTCTGATCTGTCTGATGCTATCTGATCTGTCTGATCTACCTGATGTGTCTGATCTATCTCATCTATCTGATCTATCTGATACGTTTGGTCTATCTGATATATCTGATCTATCTGCCCGACATGTACAGTATTGACGTTGTTCATAGCGCTACATGTATGCTTGCTTGTCATGTCTTGTACGTTGATCGGTCGCCTGCAGGAAAGAGGAGAACGCGGTGTGGAACCAAGTGGAGGCAAAGGATGTCTGTCTGCGCAGACTGGACGAGAGGGGTTTCCCTCAAGAGATGCGGGCCTTGGCAGAGGCGAGCGACCGGTTCTACGAGCTCGGCGTGTACTACAGGAACCCCCTGGAGGTTCGTACCACGCGCGTTGAGAGAACACGTGTCCGTTCTGTGCAGCAGCGGCAGCGGAAGCAGTAGATGCAGCTGTAGATGCAGCCATAGCAGGAGCAAGATAGACTATAGCGGAGGCAGCAGAAGAAGCGGCAGGAGAAGAAGTAGTAGCACCAGCAGAATAATAAATATTGTAGCAGTAGCAGTAGCAGCGGCAGCAGCGGTAGTATCAGCAGAGCACGAACGTCGGCTGTGCGGCACATGCGCCATTATCCGTCGTCCTGAAGTTCCGGTTGTGAAGCCGGTGCAAAACAAAACGAACGCCACCTCTCGGAAATATCTCATCTTGGTGCCGCCTTAGATGGTGCATCCGGCGGGCTTATGTCGGCGGACAGAGTGGCGGGGGCAAGCCTTGGTGCCCGAACTTTTAACCAGAGGTGTCGGCTCTTGCGCAGCTCTCCTGGTAGTTTCGCCCCCCCCCCCCTTTCTTCGGTGTACGGTGCGGTGCGCCCGGCTAGGAAGGAGCGGGGTACTACGTACAAGCACAAGCTGTGTCTTCGCAGAAATTGTGCTGGCGCTCCTTCATTAAAATGCCTTCGTCATGCCGTAGTTATCCTGCGTATACGAAGTATGTAGCTAATTTGGGACCCAGAAAAAAGCGTTGCCAACCAATCGATATGTTGCGGCCTCATCAACCCGTTTAGTTTTTTTTTGTTTCTTTTTTTTTTTTTCCATCGACGAACATCTACCACATCAGATTGTTTTATTTTTCCCTACGTCTCCGGCCCCCTCTCTATCGTTACTCTGATCCGGGGCCACGTAGCAGGCGCTTACCCCCCCACCCCCCCTCCCTCATACAACTGCAGCTGTCATCCACTGCAAGCTTGCGCCTATCAGGCGGCTCTTCGTTCTTCGTAGGATGCAGCTTTCTTACCATTCATGCGACTCGCCGGACACCTCACGGCGCTTTTGCGTTAGGTGCAAGCAATGTCTGCCTGGTCGGTATAAACCCGACGTGGTCCGTCCCGGCATTGCAGGGATGCGAGGGTCTATGGTCATACGACTACGGCCATGCATGATAAATGAGTACACCCCCCCCGTCCCCCCACCACGATGCGCGTCTTCATTTCTATCGCGAGAATAAGCGTTCAGTATTTTCTGCCCTTGTCGACGCGCGTCGATATCGTGCGCATCGTACCGCGCTTGCTAGTCGCTGTTTTGTTTTCAGCGTGTACTTCGAAGTATACGGCGCAGCCGCATGGTGAGTGGTACCGTAACGCTCGCGTCTCGTGCAACTCCTTGTGTTGTAAAATACATGGGATGTACGTGGTTCGGAAGGCGAAGTGGCCTTCCCCCTCGTAGCGCGGCGTCAATCAGCCCGCGTTGCTTCGTGCGATCGATCGATGCCGCAATCGTAATGTTTTTTCGTCGAGTTGGAGGGGTCTCCCATTTTCAAGCCTCAGGCGGGCGAGGACCGTTCCTAACGAACCAAAAAGAAAAAAATGCGGTTCGTGTCTTTTGTGGCAGGACAAACTTACAGTATGACGATCCGTGACCTTTCTGTTCAAACGAACAAAACCGAAAAACGTCACGTTGTTTCGTGATATTTTCAAATTGTAAAAATTACGTCATCTCGGATCCAGTGGGTTTTTTGCGGGTGGAGCCAACTCTTGCGAGTGGGGCACGGCCAGGCCGAGCCGGGCCGACCGCGCCTGGTCCGGCCCATGATATATTTGAATCACGGGCCGAAGCCTGACCCAGCCTGCGATATTCCAATCCCACCGACCGTCGGCCAAGTCCGGTCCGCGAGATTCCATCGCACAGGCCGTCTGCCCGGCCTGGCCTGTGACATTCTCAGATATTTTTCCCTTTTTTGGTCTTCGAGCTGTGGCTCCTATTCGAAATTTCGGGGCCACAACGTGCTCGTTAACCCGCGCCCGGTGGTGTCTTCGGGTAGCCACCCATCGTCCTGTCCACCAGCGGCGTACGAGGCAGAGTCTGCTATGCCCCTACGCCGGCCTTCGGATACCGTTGGTGCGCGTGGGTTGCGTAGTGTCTCGGTCAGGCGTATTTCGAGACACGACAAAGAATCACGAATCGTGACTTTTTTTTCTTTTTTTTTCAGGATATGCGAAAAAAACATGGCGTCATGAATCGTGTTTTGTTTGTTTGTCATGATTCACGAGAAAAAAAAAACACGATCCATGACGAAAACCTCACGAATCCTGTTTTTTCTCTTGTTCGTCAGGAATATATATCCCCTACTGTAGTGTCACCGCTGTCGCTTATCTCTCGACCCGCCGCGCTCTACCCGTGCGCTTTTGGTGTGCCTGTTTCTTCCCCCAGGGATGGGTGAGCCGCCGGCAAGGCCAGGTGGTGCTCCTTGGAGACGCCGCGCACGCCATGCCGCCCAATCTCGGCCAGGGGGCTAACCAAGCCATCCAGGTGAAGCAGCGTCTGCGATATAGAACTGCAGTAGCCACAGCATGAGATGTAAACCTGCTTGTTTGGGTTGGTCGGTGTTACTTTGCACGGTGGCTACTTTTTGTTTTGTTTTCTTTTTTTTTCGTCCCTGCCCGGTGGCTACGCACGAATAGCTGGTACGAGGAACGAAGAACGCCTGCTGCGCTCCCCCTTTCCAGCTTGCGACGCCCCGGAGATTTCAAGCCAACCACATTCCCGAAGGGGAACCTTGTATGTGTACATATATATATATACTTCGAAGTATGTACGTAGCGGGTTGTCGTTTGATACTCCGGAGGTTATCGGGGTGGGGAGGGGGGGGGGGCGGGGGGGGGGGCGTACTCATTTGTTGTTTGCCTTAGTCATTAGACCATTGACCACGCATCCCTTTCGAGACGGAGCACCGTTCCTACTCCTAATAGAGACACCTCCAACAATTGGGCGCTCATTACGTTGTTTCCATATATTACGTAGAAACTTTTTGCTAATCTTATCCCCTTCCTGTTTGGTCGCCTGTGGCCACCATCTATCTCCTAGGATAGCGATCGTTTTCTCGGGGTATTTTCCTTTGCGACTGTACATCCACGTGCCGTTGTTTATCGTAGTTCTTGGTTGCTGGAAACATTGTCGGTTCGCGATTTTACGGAGGTAAGGCCAGGGGAACAGGGAACTACATCTACGTACCGTTTCTGCCGTAAACCTTGGTTGCTGGTAACAGTGTTGGTTCACGATTTTACTTTCCGTAGTCTTGATTTTCTGTTATTTCCGTCATGTTCTTATATTGTTGACACTTTTTAGCGCATTAGGGGGCCCCTGAACTACCGGCAGGTACCTGCGATCGATCGAGCGTGCTCCCTTGTATACTCGCACACTCGTCCACTTCTCTTCCCTTCTCCTACCTCCTCATCCTGTTCTCCTGGGGACAAGACCGACAATCAACGCTTGGCCTCGAGCGCCATTTTTCTTCCGTGTGTTCTTCTGAGAGCTGAAGCTTGAACAACAACCAGTCGGCTGACACCGGCTAATAGCGCTTGCTTCCGCTGTGGGCTGCCTGGTCTGGCCCAGGAGCCGCACGCGCGCGCACACGCCCACTACGGGGATGCCCTTGCTAAAATACAAATCGTGTTACTCTTTTTGTGTATTGTTTTTTTGGGGTGTTCTGGGGAATGTGGGGTGTGCCGGGGAGTGTTCCTTTTGAACCGGAGAACCTGGCGCGGGCGCGGCCTAGGCGCGGTGGCGTTAACATCAATTCGGACGGCTCCGTATCTCGGCAGCCGCGACGAGAGCGAGTTTGAAACTGCCGCGAGAGGATAATGCCTGGGGCACTTTCTACGGAAGCCCTCCGGCCGTGCCGGCTCCTGACATTTTTGGCCGAGCGAAAGCTCGTCGTTTTTGTTCGCTCGATAAAGTATAAAGTGCCGTGAGAAGATTCCCGAAGAAAACGAGAATGCTCCGCATGCGGTGCCAAGGTAGCAGTATCCATCCCGCCGAGAGTCGGCTTACTACGAAGACAAATGAAAATAAAACCGAAGCTGTGAGATCGAAAAATCGCTCAAAACTCTATATTTGCAAGCCTATAAGCTTGGTGTTATAATTCGACCGCGCGTTCCACGGGATTGTGTAGTTTTTAGAGTTGTCCACGAATCATGACAGGTTTTTAAAGCAACGGAATCTCTCTACCGATCAAGTATGCCCATAAAAGGCGACTGCTGTAGTACTCGCCGTGTCCCTGATGCTGACCCTGGCACAACAGAGTTTTTGCCCGGAATGTTTTCGAGATTTGCCGCACGCATCACCCCGTTAGTTTCATTCGCGCGAGCGAAACTACTCAAGCGCTCATTCTATTTTGTCGTGCGGCTTCTCTTTGTTTCTGCATAACTTCTTTTTGTCGTTGCGCTGCCGTTTCACCCCGCGTGCCCCCGCGACGAAAAACGCGTTTCCCCCCGTTCCGCCCCCGCAGGACGCATACTGCTTGTCGGAACGGCTGGCTGAGCTCAACCGCGGCGCTTTCGATGGTAACCTTGCGGCCGCTCTCCGGGCCTACGAGCGCGCGCGCAAGCCCGACACGGCCTTGGTCCTCGCGAAGAGCGTGGTGGTCGGGGCAATCGAGACCCTAGGGGGTCCCCTCGGGGAGGCGTTTCGAGACAATTTTTTCTTCGGCATGTGGAAGGGCGGTGTGGCGGAGCAGGTGTTCATGGACGGCGCTATGCCAAAGGTGTAAAGCAGAGCCCTCGGGACGTAGTGTCGTAGTGTGATATTTTGTCTTTTGTTGGCTTGCGCGTTCATTGTGTGTATGTTTATATTTCCCCCCTTCTTCCCCCTTTTTTTTTTTTTTTTTTTCTGCTTGGCTCGTCTTAAGAACTTTTTTCTTCTCTGTGGGTACTGTCCCGGCGCCCAGAAGCTCTGATTGGTTGACGACCTGGCCCAGAGAGCAAGCAGCGGGCCATCTCTATTTGTAATTAATAGTGATACTAGGTCGTAGTAGATTGTAGACAGGCATTTTTAGAGGGGCACTATGGCTGTGACGGATGAGAGTTACCTTGACGGCGTACGCGGACTTTGTCAGCCGGGAGCGGAGGCCCTCCAAAGGCGCGGTACCAAAGCTCTCCAGCGGCGGGTTTAAACGTGTCATAGGCATGCTGTTGGAATCCGATTGCCGACTGAGCGCCGCTTTTAAATAGACTTTATAGAATGTCGGGGTCGGACGAGAGGGGTGTTGGGATGTTTGCACTGCAGCAGTGCAAGAACTCGACATTGCTATTAGTGTTACTATTATGTTCGCTGAGGGGTGTGGGGTCGAGCTATTGCCATCTACGGGCGTAGGAAGGTGGTGCCCGGACTTGCCCCCGTTTTTTCTGCTCCGCCGCTCTCTCAGGCGCCGTAGTCGCCTAGGGGTCCCGCGTTTTTTCGCGTTTTTTAGATCTCGAAAATGACAGGCAGCCGGTGGTTCGGTAGGAACGCCAACTTATGTGGAGGCCGTGCACAGCAGTGAGATCCGATAACGGCCCGAAGAGATGAGAAACAGAGGGTGTGATTCGGTCAGGGCACGTTCGAGCATGGTTATGCTTCGTTTTGAGGGCGTGAAGCGCGTCGCTTTTTGCGGAGAGGTATCGCACCTCTTGGTTCGTCGAGCATACGGGCTTATTTTTTTTTTACACCCATCTACGATAGATACATACTGTCGCGAGCAAGCCACACCTGGGGTGCTTTGCGTCTTGTTTTGCGGTACCTGCTATACCTGGTACATGTTTTGGGAGCAGAGATTTGCTCGGGCGGCGGTGGCCGCGTGGTACCCTGTTGAGCGGCCGTGGGGACGCTACGGGCTTGCACCGGAATCGGAACGGGTACGTTCGCACGGGTTGTGTGTACTCGCTATTATAGGGTGTGCTTTGTTGCTCACGGCGCAACAAACCTGGACGAGAATACCCGCAGACTTGTCTCCGCTCTTATCGCGGCAGGGCTCGGAACTGCGACGAGTAGAAACGTGACATACATGAAGCGCAAAAAGTTTGCATTACCGTAGTACTTTGGCTGTGTGGTGTAAAACCCTTGAGAGATGGGTACCAGGCATCGCTAATTGCGTAGATATAGTGGACACACCTCCCCCTGTATTAGACCTAGCGGACAGGCAAGGGGAGGGGATGGGCGGCGACCGAGGGTGGCGGGTTATTTGCGGCGGCAGCGAGAGCTTAGTTGCTTGCATGCGTGCGATGGCTCTCTTGTCTTGTCCGAGAAACAAATGTGTGTGTGCGTTTGGTGCGGTTGCCGTTAAGGTGTTGTGTGTTGTATGAGCACCCGTTTGGTCTAGACTAGAAGTATTTAAATATTATCATCGGTTGACTCTTCTCATACAATACATCCAGAGATAGATGATAAACTCGGATATCTTGTTGTGACGTTTGGTGTAACTACCGTGCGTACGCCTATATTCTGAGTTCCTCGTAATGTATCTGGTATAATATGACGTGATGTATATAAGTATGCCCACGACACGCGTGTAGTATATACTTGAAAGAGCAGAGTAGTAGTAATGATTTATATGATACCGTGCTTTGTAGCTGCTACCGTACTCTGTAGTTGAGGTATGCCTGAACAGTTGCATGTCTCAATGCGCATGCAAACCGATATCACATACCAGGTACATATATTACGAAGAAGGCAATGACTGGCTGCTGGCTGTGTATTTAGTCTAGATCCCACTTCAAGAACATTTTGAAGCCCTTTCGCCCACTGATATGTGGTTGTGTAACATCATCAGCCATCGGCGAAGTAAGGAGTCTACTACAAATTTAGTCCCACAATATGATAACCAAACAACATTTGTTTGTGTGTTTTCAGCCGTTCGCGCGCAAGAAAACATAATCTACCAGGTATATATACAACATCGCCTGCCGTCACACTCACAATATACAGCACGTCCTCCACCGCTCGCTGTTTCTGTTGTTGCTTGTTGCCGTTTTTACTGAATAAAACTGAGACTGCATTAAAACAGTAGTACAGCTGCTGTATGCAGTACGTACTCGTAGCTGAACAAGACTGAACACGAAAACAAGCCATCATGCTGAAGTCTTAACCCTTTTAGGACCCCAGTCCCGTTTTGGGGACAAATCACTTGGAATTATTGAGGTTTGTCCCCAAATCGGGACTGCGGTACTATTTTTTCAGCACGACGAGCTGTGACGAGTACTACCCTGGTATTTATTATTAATACCAGTACCATTTTTTTTTTTTTTTTGCCTTCTGACTATGTGCAGGGCGTTATCCATTCAAAATGAAAAAGCTGACATAATTCATCGAATACCACTAACTTCATCGAACCAATTCTCCTTCCCTGCGTGTACTCACTTGCACCCCCACCATTTAAATTTTACCATTAATTCAGAGAGGAAAAGTGACGATTGCAGCAACGAGCGGCCACTGCGTCATTGGGGGTGAGGGGTGATACAAATGGGTGTCCGAGGGTTACTGTGCAAGAAGGGGTCATACGGCACGGAAAGCAGTCGCATTAAAAGTGTTTATACCAGGTACAGTAACAACTGTAGTACGATAGAGTTTTTTTTAGGTTTTTGTCTGCTACCATGGTATTATTTTGTCTGCTATTAATAGTCTCCTTTTTTTGCTTCCCTGGTGTCCGCAGTGGTGGAGTGCGTATGCTTGTTTTTTTATTTTTGCCTCTGTTTTACTTGAGGTTTTTCTTCCACTCCAGAGTTATTGGAGCCTGTCCTGCGACCACGGACTGCATTGTATTGTGAACAACAACAAGAGTACTATTACGGGGGGCCATGTATTAAATACCAGGTAGGGCCTACGGTACATACAAAAACCTACCAGGTATATATTTCGCTATTATTACTAACAATTTTGGTCCTATATTTTATGTGGTCCCCCGTAATACCACGAGTACGACCAGCAGCATTTCTACTTCCACAATACTCTACTACTACTTACTACTACTTGATGTAGCACTATACTCTCGTACTACTGCGAGTACTACTACTGCTACTATTATTACTACTACTACTACTACTACTACTACTACTACTACTACTACTACTACTATTAATACTACTACTACTACCACTACTACTACTACTACTGCTGTATTATAATACTACGAGTACTTACTACTATTAATATTAGTATTTCCCTTGCCATCCGACAATGTGCAATGTGCAGCATGATCTTCAACATTGATCACTCATAACTTTCCCGAAAAAAGAAAACCTCGGAAACAAAAGGAAACCCATGCACCAACGTCTACCTCCCTTCTGCGCCAACTTTTTTAGCTTAGTCTACTCCATTTATTTGCTGTCCTTGCTTCTTCCTTCTCATTACGTTCTATTCCTAAATCCTAAGCTGCATCCAAGCTCCATCCCCACGCCATCGGTGTGGGTCTGTCGTCCCTCCCCCCCCTGTTCCTTCTTCCTTCTTGGCGGTCCCTAAGCTGGAGCTTGAACCTCGACACCCCCTCCTCGAAATGGCGACCTGTGTGGTCACCGAGACGATTTGGAGCAGGCGTTCCTTTTCACCACCCCCTTCCTTGCCATCGACCCACCATCCCTGCCCCCCACGACGCTAGCTGCCAGCTGGTCGATGAAGTGGCTGCCCTCTACCCCAAGGCGCCCGAAGCTTTCCAACGCTAAGGTGGCTGGTATGTGGCTCCGCTTGTCGAAGGACACATGTCCCGGACGCGCGTAGTGTTGGCGCTTGCGCGCCTGGGAGGTAGAGGCAGCTGATCCATTACTACTATTAATACTACTACTACTACTACTACTACTACTACTACTACTACTGCTATATTTAATACTACTACTTCTACTACTACTGCTGCTGCTTTACTTCGAAGTATATATAATGCTACTATTAATACTATTAAACTATACTTCTACTACATTATTATTATATACTACAGAGACTATATACCTGTGGTACGTTGTAGTATAAGTATAATATTAATAGTACTCTGTGCTGTAAATTACTTACTTACAATACGACGTCGGTTGCTTGTTTTCCGTTTGACCGTTTGACCCGAGACTATATCCCGACCGGGGGATACTTGCTTGTAAGATATATTAATAATCCGGTTGCCACCACCTACTACGTAGTAAACTACGGTATACGCTTTATGTACCTGACCTACTGTTTGGAGTGGGTTCCCAATATTAACGAAGCAGCGCGCTGAAGCGTACTACTACGACTATTCGCCCAGCAGTCATTTTACCCGGCGGCTATTTTTATTTGGACAGCGGATTGTCCTTCGACGTTTTTTTGGAAGAATTGAGGCCGAGAGGACTTACTTGGCTCTTCTTGCAGCACAGCAAGGTTGCGGGGTGGTAGTACATATAGTATAGGCACAGGGGGCTGTATGGCGGGAATTACAACAGGGCAGGGAGGCAGAAGGAGTGACTGTGCAGCACAACGTGAATGAAGGTTTCATAAGGAAGGGGGTTCGTGGTCTGTCTGTCTCTGTGTATTTATTATGCATTTTCGGCAAGTAAAAAAAAACTAAGCCGGTTGTTTGTTGTTGTTGTTGTTCTCACATTAACTCACAATACAATGCAGTCCGTGGTCGCAGGACAGGTTCCAATAACTCTGGAGTGGAAGAAATACCTCAAGTAAAAACAGAGGCAAAAACAAAAAACAAGCATACGCATTCCACCACTGCGGACTCCAGGTAAGCAAAAAGGAGACTATTAATAGCAGACAAAAACCTAAAAAAGAAGATGAAGCTAAGCAAAAAAAACAAAACAAAACAAAAACAGAAGCAGATAGCAAAACGCAGCAAAAGGCAAACCGTGCCCTTCGTAGAATGTCCACCCGCCACGTCTGACGGCTCGATGTCGTCGCCAACAACCATGCTAGTTACTTGGGTCCCAAAGAAGGGAGTGCATCATGACGATGATGGCCATAACCAGGCTTCAGTCTGTTGGGCAGACCGCCTCCCCCCCCCCCCCCCCCCGCCATTCCCCCTCGTCCCCCTTTCGCCCCCCCCCTCTTCCCTGCCATTCTGCACACTCGCGTTGGCGTCAACGGCCGTGGTAGTTGTTGCAGCTATTCTATGCCGTTCTGCCGATGCCTCCTTCTCATCTGTATGCAATTTCCGCATGAAGGCCTCCGCCCCTTCCTCGACCCGTCCGAACCATCTGCCGGCTTTCTGTGCTGCCTCGCGCCACCCTTCGAGCTTGATGCCGAGCTGACCTCAAGGTACCTCATCCAGTCCCACTCCTGTCCTCCGGAGTAACCCTTATACCCCCAACCATCTCCCCAAACATCGCCCTCTTCGGCAGACGCTCCTCTCCCATGCGTGTCACAAAGCCCGCAAACAAGAGCCTACGTCTGCGTACCGTCGTCTCAACGCTTTCAGATTTTGTCCTGAGAAGCGCGCTAGCATAGGATAGAATGTGGTCTTCGCGCTTTCGTTTTCGCCACCCGATGCATCGGAGGAGCATCTTGTGGTGGACCTCCCGTAGCCTACCGTAATCACAGTCTTGCTCGGGCTCCAAGTAACGCAACCGTAAAGCAACGTTTCGATCACCTCGGCTCTCAGCATTCGCACCTTCAGGCGTCGGCGCACACCCGGGCGGTCATAAATTTCCATCTTATACCGTCCGAAGCATGCCCGTGCCCTCTGGAGTCGACGCGTTACCTCGACACTTCTGCCCGTCCAATCTGCGCTGATAGCCCCGCCCAGATACACAAACTCGGTCGTTTGTTTGTACACTTGGCCGGCGGCGGTGACGGTGAACGGCACGTTCCCCCCATCTTTCGTTTGCAGACACATTATCTCCGTCTTGGCCTCCGAGACCGTCAGGCCGAAGGCGACACATGCAGACACGATCACCGTCATCATCCTCTCCAGACCGTTGGGTGATCTCGATACTATGCCTGCATCGTCAGCATAGAGCATAGCCCACAGTGTCTGGGCCTCTTTATCATTCCCCTGTCCGTCGGCGTGCCCGACCCGTGCCTTCCCCTCCTTCTTTTCTTCTTCTCCTTCTTTTGTTGGAGTTGCACCAAGCTGTCCGTGATGGCTTTATCAGCAGCGAAACGTTTCTCCGCCACACACACGCAGCACCGCTGTAAAAAACATGTTGAGCAACAATGGCGCGAGCACACACGTACACCCTTGCCGTAGGCCCTGTTTCACGTCGAACATATCTGAGCACTCGCCGTCATCCAGCCGCACGCATGCTCGCATGCCGTCGTGGAATTGGCGGATATAGCGGTATGCATTCTAGGTGGCACGCCAAAGCGTATAGTCACAGTGACAGGTCTGATTGGTAAACATATTTATTTACATCTACGAGTAATACTATTCTCACGATCATCGTAATTAATTACTCTGTCTGAAGTAATTGCATTCTGCAGGATTCCCTTTTTTGATAATAACATGATGTGGATATGGTTATATTGGTGTGATTAGAACACGCACTACTATTTACAGGGGGCCATATTATATACTCCCGGAGTAGTTAATAGGACCTATTATTGTTATAGTATGTGGTATACATAAAAACCTACCAGGGTACCAGGTATATATTTACCCATTTTTACTATTATTATTGATAATAATACCAGGTAATATTTATTTGGTCCCCCTGTATATACCAGGTACCTGGAATTATAATAACACTGCTGTATAGGCGAATCAAATACAGGGCAAACAAAATAACACAATGAATGCACCCAGAGAAATAATGAATGCACCCGTCGTGGCCGGAACGAGAGCGAGGGAGAGTTCGGTCCTGAAATGCTCAGTCACATACACCATTGTACCTGGTACGTACCAGGTATCTGGTAGCTACGAGTACGACAACACAAATAGAGGGTCTCTCCTGTCACAGACAGGCAGAGAGACGTATCAAATCTTAGATTCAATGATGAAAGCTACCTACGGGTACAACCATCATCACCAAACGCAAAACTACTGCTGTGTGAATGAATGATGTGATATACCAGGTATACTTCACGACTTTACGGCCTCATACTTGATGTTAGGCAACTACAATGTACCAGCAGTACCGCTGCTATTGTGGTATTATTGTTAGTAGTTGTACGTACTACAGACAGCAGTTGCATGCAGCAGTATACGGGTGGTGCGATGTAAAAGTTTGTACGTATGAATGTATGAATAGAGTTGTTCTCGTCTTGTGCTCGATCTCTCGATAACTGACGCTCTGCCTACCTCAAGAACGATTCTCAAACGTTTCAGAATTCCCTGACTCTCACCTGCAAAATGCCTCCATATCAAGTTCTCAAAATTTCTGTGTGGTTCGTTCGCTGCGTCGCCTGTGGGTGCTATTCACACGAACCTGTTTCGACCCTTCAAGAGGCAAGTCAAACCCGTAACCTCGCCGGTGCGGGGTGTCCACCACCCTCACCCCCCACCCCAATCCAAGTCCCTCAGAAGGGTCTTGTTGTTCTCACTCTCACCATGTGCTGAACCGGATACTTGGGGTAGGGGCCCCACGGGCTTAGGCCGGCGGGTTGCACTGTTTGAGCGACCTCGTTTGGTCGGTGGTAGTTTTCGTAGTATTTCAAACCTCGGCTTCGAGGAGGAGGGTGCAGGCTCCGAGGACAGCGCTGCCACTCCGATGGTAGCCTCTGCCAACTGGGTCCCGTCGTCGTTGGGTGGACGGGGCCTGGTGCCGCCTTGCGGCGGTGACCACCATGAAACCAACTTCGGGGACGAGGAGACTATGCTGCTGTCAAAAAACGCGCCCAACCACCACCACTACCGCAACGACGACCACCACCACCATCAGGCGGTTCCGCCGGTTCCGCCGTTCGCGGGGGACCTGCTACACATAGATGTCGACGACTCGGACGAGGAGATGGAGCCCTTCGACGCGGAGCGCTTCGTCGACCGCCTCGTCGAGGACGATCCCTCGCCGTGGCGCTGCGACGGGGGCGGCCAAGGGCAGGCCCACCTATGGGAAGCGCCAGCAACCGACCCCGGAACGGGGATGACGATGACTGGACACTCGTCTCGCTCTACCTCGGCAGCGGCGAAACTATTCCTCCAGCCCATCTACAGCTGGCCCCTGGCTTCTCAGCCGCAGCTGCCGATGCCGCAGCCGTCGCTGGAGGCCCCCGCGCACAGCGTCTTCGAGGAGGGGAGCCGATGCGTGCCCTTCGTGGTGCCCCACGACCCCATCCTCGACGCGCTGTTCACCCCGGCCCGGGCAACGTCCCCGGAAATTGTGCCGACAGTTACTTATGGGCTGGTGGGGGTGGGGGTGGCCGCGCAGCAGCAACAGCAACAGCACCAGCACCAGCAGCTTGGAGGGGGAAGTTCGAATATCCCCAACGACGGCGTCGTCCCGGGGTTTGAACCCGCACCTGTCTACCATATCCCCCCCCTTGTGGACGTCTTCCCCGCTGCTGTGCGCGTCCCGACAGCCCCGCTGCCGCTGAAGCCGAGCTTCGGCGTCGGCGGTAGCGGCGGCGGAGGCGGCGGTGGCGGCTTCTGCCTCCTAGCTTCCCCATCTGGCGCCAAAATAATTTTCGGCTCAGAAGAAGGCTTTCCTCCTCATCACCAGCAGCAGCAGCAGCAGCAGCAGCAGCAGCAGCAGCAGCAGGAGGAGGAGCAGGAGCAGGAGCAAAGGCAACCTCAACGATCGTTCCCGTTCGCGACTATCAATACTGTTTTCCAGCAGCCGCAGCAGCAGCAGCAGCAGCAGCCACAGCAGCAGCAGCAGAAGCTAAAGGAGATTTCTGGAAAAGTTTTCGGCGGCGCTGATGTTTTTTCGGCTACCACGACCACCTCCGTCGCTTCCGTTACCACCATTTCTTCTGCTACCGCTACCATCGCCGCCGCTACCAGGGCCGCGGCTACCAGCGCCGTCGCCGTCGCTAGCGTCTCCGCCCCCGCTCCCCCCCAGCTTACGGGGGCCGACGGGTTCTCGGACGAGTACGACGATCAGCAGCACGCCTTCCTGCGCCGGCAGGAGGTCGCCCTCTTCGTCGGCCCGGGGTACCTCGCCGGGCCCGGACGCCCGGGGCTCGTGACTCCGGCTGAGAGGACCTCCGTCGTTGCGTGGCTCTGCGAGGTGCACGCGGCCGCTCCCGCCGCGTCTTGTGGCGGGGTCGCCGGCGTCGGCAGCAATGGCGGCGGTGACGGTGGCAGTAGCCCACCGCTGTCTCTGGAGTCGCTGTTTCTTGCCGTGAATCTGCTGGACCGCTTCCTGTCGACGGCGGAGGGGGCGAGGACGTCGTTCGCCGGGGCGGCGCCTTTGAGGGTTGCCGCCGCCGCGTCGCTGGCCCTGGCCTCCAAGTACGAGGACACCCAGGCGGCCTCGCTGTGGGGCGTGGCGGCTGCGTCGGCTCTGGCAAACAGCGCCTGCTGTTGCTGCTGCTGTTCCGGCGGCGGTGGCGGCGGAGGCGGGGAGGGCTGTGATTGCCTCTGTGGCGGCGGTGGTGGTGGTGGCGGCTGTGGCGGCCGTGGTGGCGGTCGTGGGGGTGGGGATGTGCGCGCTGCGAGGAAGGAGCTGGCGGCGATGGAGCTAAGCGTGGCCTCGGCGCTGGGGTTCCGCCTTACCGTCCCGACGGCGCTGTCGTTCCTCGGCGTGTTCATGCGCCGCGCGGACGCGCTGGGGTACCTCGCTAGGGGAGCCGGGTCCGAGAGGGTTCGCGAGGAGGCGCAGCAGATTCTTCTCTGCGTGCTGCGCGACGCCTGCTCGCTGGAGCACCCGCCCTCCGCGCTCGCTGCGGCGGCCCTGTACTGGGCCTCGTGCGTCACCGCCCCCGGCGCGGCCGCGCCGGCGTCCTTCTCGTTCTTCGCCGTGACGGGGTACCAGCTGGATCGGCTCTGCCGCTGCTTGCGCGACATGGAAGGCGTGCGGACGGGGGGTGGGAGGAGGCACGGCCTGTCCTTGGGCGGAGGTGGCGGCGGTGGCGGTGGCGATTGGGCCGGCGCGGCTTTCCCCGAGCACGCTGAGAGGAGTCTGTTTGATGCCGGCGGAGGGCACCCAGCCATTGCTGCGCTCTGATTGGGCGGACGCTCTGATAGGGCACACGCGCTGATTGGTCGGTCGCCGATGGGGGGGACACTCGTTGGACCGACGGAGGCGAAGCCGGAATGGTGGTGCCCCCTGCGATAAAGGGGACGGAGCTGTAGCGAAGCGGTGGCACAGCGCTGGCACGGCAGTGACGGAGCTGTAGCGGAACGGTAGCGGGAAATATCATGAGGGGGGTGTGGGCGCTGGCGCGCGGGGCGGCGGTGGGGGTGGCAACGAGGGTGGTGGAGACGGATACGGAGACCGACAAGACCGTGGCATCGACGAACGGGCGGGCCAACGAGGGTATGGCGGCGGACGCGGAGCATGAACGCCGACAAATCACTGGGCGATGCGGGGAGAGGCGCGGCGGGCGCGAGCGATTTTTTTGCCGGGCGGTGGGTGCTTTGAACGGTGGCCGCAGGCGAGGGAACCAGAATGCACGCGAACAGAGTCAGAGGAGCGGGCGGGCCATCTGACAGTGCAAGGTTTTCGAGGAAGGGGGGAAGGAGGGGGGCTGCCGCCGTCTGGAAGCAGGGGTGGCGAGTGCCGGGAGGCGGGAGGAGAGGGGGGGGGGGGGGGGGGCAGTCAGGCGGTGGGTGCAGGTGGATGGAGCAGGGAAGAGGAGGGCAAAAAACAAAAAACGACGCCATACAATTTATAAAAAAGGCGGAACAATGCCGGCGCGTGAGAATGGAGTGCGAAAGCAACAAAGCGCGGCGTTATATCTACTCGGGCGGTAGGGAATGTTTGTTCCCTTTTCCTCAGGAGAGGAACAAGAATGGGAGAGGGGGGGGAGGAGGAGGAGGAGGAGGAGGAGCGCGGCGGGAGGGGGTGCCAGACGCGGGGAGGGACACATTTGTGGACGGGCGAAGTCCCTACAGCTTGCGCGGACTAAAAGGTTTTCGCGGCAGGGCGGGGGGGGGCGAGGCGGAGCGGAGCGGTGCGAGGAGGGCGGTGCGCGGTGCGGGAGAGCGGAAGAGAGGAAGGGAAGGCGAGCAAGGAGACTTCGGCGGAAAATTTGCGGCTCTTTTTTTTTTTTTGTCAGGCTAGCCCGCGCGCGGACGGTGAGCACGGGAAGAGGCGAGCTCTGTCGGGCCGTCCGTTCGTTGTCTGGCGAGGCAGCCGGAGGTACCACACCGCTCTCGGAATTTACTCCGCGTGTGCTGGTATGGTGCAGTGGCCATTTCTGCGTGCAGGAGGGAGAGAGGGTGAGGAAAGGGAGAGTTTGGGAGCGGGGGGGGGGGGGGGCATGATTATGATTTCGTGTTTTTGTTGTGCCTTGCTCGAAGGCAAAGGCAGAAAATAGCCAGGGGCTCCCCGAGAGGAGACGTTTTGGTCCCTTTTTTCGGAGCGACAGGGGGACGGGAGGCGGTTTGGGGGGGGCGGGGGGGGGGGCGGGGAGGCGGTCGTTGTTGAAGTAAAATTAATGCATGCCGGGTGGAGATGACTGGGTGAGTATCTTCTGGGTATAGGGCGAGGGTTGTGGTTTTGTATGTGTGTTGTTGACACCGAAAGGTTGTTGACCTGAAAGCGCGAGTTGAATTATGCGAAGTGAATGTGAGGGAACTCTGTGGCTGCTTCCCGCAACGGTGCAAGGGGGGTGGGAGTTGTATTTGTAGGTGAGGTTGTGTCGTGGGGCAGAATATGGTTCGACAGCGGCAGCGGGGAGATGGGGTGGGGGAATGTGTGTGTGTGTGTTTTTTTTGGAGAGACAACACGCCTAAAAAAAAAAAACACCCCTCGACGAGGACGGCTCGGCTCGGCAGCTCCAGAGCTACCAGGCTTAGGGCGGGGCCTGCAGCGCCGTTTTGTGTGTGGATGGGTGGGGGTGGGTGGGGTGGCGTTTTGTGTGCGGCACGCTATATAGCCAACCCGAACCGAACCTGGAGCAGTTTTTTACGTCTCGCTTTCTTCCGTCTTGCTCACCTTTTCGGTGAGTAGTTGTGTGCATTACGTGCCCACGAAGAAAAAGGAAAAACTGTTTTTTTTGTGTGCTCTGGTGCTGGCAGAACTTCGATTGCCCCCCCCCCGACCCCCTCCCTTCCTCTCCCCGGGCGACCCCCCCCCCCCCCGCTCCTTTCACTCACCCCCCAATGATTCCACGCCGCCACGACCCACGCGGCGTCGAAATTGCGAGCTCGCCCATCCTCGATTGTTTTTGTTTTGTTTTTAACGGTGTTGCGGGGGTGGAGTGGGCGGCATAGAAGACGGCACGCTTTTTTTTTTGTCACGCCGCGCACGGGAACTCCTTCCTTTTCCCTCACAGGATCCTGTCTGTCCGCGTCGGTGGCTACTTGAAATGGCGAAAACGTTTTTGTTTTCGTTTTTTGTTCTTTGATGCCGCAAAAAAACGACAACTACTACTTGTATTGTAGTCTATTGGGGGATGGATTGACTTGCTGTGATCAACGGTTCGTAGGAGTTGTATATCCTCGAGGGCTTTTAGATCCCGGGGATGTATGTATGCGGGCAGTGGGGGCGGGTTGGCGGCGGAAGGGGCGAGTGGGTGATGGTAGAACGTGTGTACCAGTAGACGGTGCGGGTTCCGTCCTTTTGAGGCAAACTTAGTTGTGGTAGGCCCGAGCTGGCACGGACATCAAATGTTCGATGTGAGGCGAGAGGGGAGCGAGCGCGTGAGGGAGAGAGGAGAGGCGGTCGGCGGGAAGGTTCGGAAAATTGGAGGTTTAGTTGGATCCTTGCCAACTGCTGTAGTTGAATGCTGAGAAACGGAAGTCGTGAGTTGGGGGGGGGGAGAGGTTGCTTGCATCTTTTGGGCGTTGGCCGATGAGCTAGGGGGGCGGTGGGTGGTATTCTGAATTGGAGTGTTCCGCCGCCGAGTAAAGTGCGCTTCGGAGGGATAAGGTGGCTGACTGGCTGACGATTGCGTTTGTTCCATGCTTGGGATCGCTGGCTGCATGTGTTCCCTCTTCTTTTTTGTTTGTTAACTGTTCTGTTCTGTTTCCTCTTATTTGTGTCTCTTTTTTTTTCTCGGGGATTGAGGGACGGGGGCATGGGGGGGGCGGGGGGGGGGGGGGGTTCTTGGGCAGCTTTTGATTGAGAGAGAAGTTGAAAGAAAGAAGAGAAAACTTTGAAGAGCAGGATTTGTTTGTGGGCAAGGTTGCTCGTCCGGCCGCCAGGAAAGAGAGAGAGGACAACGGTTTGAGAGAGAACGGAAGGAAAGAGGGAAAGAAGGAAAGAGGGAAGGGAGGAAGGAAGGAAGGAGGTTATCGCTCTTTTTTGTTGTTGTTTGATGTTGCCATGTGTTGTTTCGACACATTCGATACATGCACGACGATGCTCGACGATGATGGCAGATCTCATGCGCGATCGTCTTGTCTGCTTTGTGTGTGTTTGATCGGTCGGTCGGTCGGTCTTGACCGCGCACATTTTTTTGCGGTCCCTGCTCGGAGCCACCTCCATGCGCTTTGTCGTGGTTTCAAGAAGAAAACAAAAAAAAAAAGTTTTTTTTCCCCAAAAATATCACTGACTATTAAAAGTCGTCGTGTACATGTTTGTATACGATGATATTACTCCGACGTTTTCAGCGAATACTTCAAACTAAAAAAAATACAGTGTGTTTTTGGGCTGTTTGAATCAACTATTACTACTATTATTTCTCTTGCCATCCGACAATGTGCAGCATGATCTTCAACATGGATCACTCATAACTTTCCCGAAAGAAGAAAACCTCGGAAACAAAAGGAAACCCATGCACCAAGTCTACCTCCCTTCCGTGCCAACTTTCGGCTTGTCTACTCTATTTGCTGTATTTGCTCCTTCCTTCTCATTACGTTCTATCCTTAATTAAATCCTGAACTGCGTCCAAGCTCCATCCCCACCCCTATTGGTTTCTTGTGCTCGTCTACGTTTGTACGTGTGAAAGTGCACGATTATTTTCATTCGCATGCCACCAAGATACCAGGTACTCGCATACAGTACGTACGTAATAGTTTCTTTTTCGGTTGGGCCGCGTACTGTTACGAGTAGGGGTAAAGAACAATCTCTTCTTTTTTTTTCGTTTTCTGTGATGAGTTGGTGTGCGCTAATGCCTACCAAGTCGTCGAAGCTCGGGCCGGTTGTAAGCACTATTTTTATATTTGTGACCAAAGGCGTGATGTTTTTTTTTATCGGTGCATCTATGTGGGTATTTCAAGATCAACTGGTCTCCGTCCTATGCAACGAGTGTGTGTGTGTGTTCTTCACATTAAACCGTTCTTTCTACCCGTCGACATCCAGCACAACCAGTCAGTGTCCGTGCCGATTCTTCAATCCTAGAAGAGATACAAGTTCTGTGGTCACAAAGCTACGCCACAGAGATACGAGTATGCGCGACCGTCTTGAGTGTTTTTATAGTGTTGGTTTGGTCAGTCGGTCGGTGTTGACAACGCGTTTTTTTTTTGCGGTCCCTGCTCGGAGCCACCTCCATGCGCTCTTTTTGTCGTGGTCAAGAAAAAAAGAAGAGGGAAAACCCCCCGAAATATCACTCACTACATACAGCAGTACAAGTAGTCGTCGTAGATATGTTTGTGTGCAATGATAATACTGCTGTACTCCAGAGTTCAGCGAAAAACTTTTCAAATTCAAAGCACAGCAGCAGTAGTGTTTTTTTTTAGCTGTTTGAATTGTTAATAACGATACCAGGGTACCTGGTACCAGGTAGGTCGTGCTCGCCAACGAGTACCATGTACGTATGTGCGTGAGAATCAACACCAGGTAGTGGAAGGAAGAAACCAGGTACTCGTTGTGCCTACGTACATACGTGCCAAGGTAGTTTTTTTTCGGTTGGCCCGCCTACGAGTAAAGCGTAAGAATGTTGTCCTTTTTCTTTGCTTACTGCTGTGACGAGAGGTAGGAGGAGTTGGCGTGCACTGCTGTCTACCAAATCGTCGAACCTAAGGCTGGTTGTAAGATAATACCAGGTATTCAGTATTATTATTAGTACTGTAAGCACTTTATTTACAGCTATAAGTGTTCTTGAGGTAAAAGCGTGATACTTTTTTGATCGGTGCATCTATCTATGGGTATTTCAGACATCAACCGATCTTCTTGGTGTCACGTGGTCTTCTTCCTGTCACGTACTAAAAAAATGCCCACCACTTGCGTGGCAAGCTACAGACAGTACGTACAACCTCGGACCTAAAAATGAATATATTTCCACATATATATGATACAGGTACTACCCACTCCCTGAAATCTGCAGCTTCAGATTTTGTCTTCCTCACATTTATTTACGGGCGTGTATTTCCTCCATGAAGCCATATAATACCCGTAGTGAGCGCGATCGAAGTATCACACACAGCTTGCAAAGATGAGCTTCGATTTAAATAAAAAATCCTCGATCTCACGGCGCTGTTGTTTTTTAATTCGTTTAATGGATAGATACTTGAAACCTCGCCGCTTGCAGGGTCTACTCTACTAGTGTCGGTGCGAGTTCACCATGTCGATAACCCCCCACCCACCCGCAACTAACTCTCGTCTCGAAAGGGATGCGTAGTAGTCAATGGCCAAATGACTAAGGCAAGCAACGAATGTGTACGCCCCCTTCCCCCCCCCCCCCCCCTCGTCATACGACTACGGCCATGCATGAGATCGAGTACATCTCTCCTATTATTATTATCGAGTACACCCCCCCCCCCCCCCGGCCGCCGCAACTCTACATGTTGTAAGCACTTCAATACTAACTGTACCGGAATTTCCATAAATGTATACCAGGTACCTGGTATATGTTTTATTCGAGCCGGTCTCCCCGGTGGTTCAAGGGGTTAACCTCGAATTTTACTTGTGTTTGAGTCCTGGGTTCGAGCCCCAGGTGGGTCGGACTTTTGACTTTATTTGCAAAAATAAAAATCAAAAGGATTCATATGTTGAGAGCGCCTTGCAGCGTGGGTAGGCACAATTCGATGCGAGTGGACGAGGGAAGTAAAGGCTGAAATCTTCTCGCGATAAAAATGAAGGCACGTACCGTAGCGGGAAGGGGGTAGAAGAGCCTGCTATGTGACCCCGGATCTGAGTTACGAGTTGGAAGGAGAGAGAGAAGAAGATGGGCGAAGATAATAAAAGGGATGAGCAAAAAAAAACGAAAAAAAGAAAACAACTCACATTCATCCATCCATCCCCTTCGAGACACTGACAGGCCGCCCCCGTCCAACTCGAAACTTGGCCGCCAATCAGAAGATGTCAATGATGAAAAGTGATGATTAAACAGGTAAGAAAGAACCGTTCGTATTGAACAAATCGTGCTGCGCATACAACACACGTTTTTTTTCTTCATGCGTACGCTTCCGTGCTGCGGCTGCTGTGCTATTGATTAATACTACTGCTGCTATGAACACTGGCTGTAGTTGAAATCAAAGCCAAAAAGCTGTTCGCGCTGCGTACAGTAGTATTAATAGTGTATATATAGTGCGGCTGCAGCAGTATTCGTATAGACGAGAGGCTTTGGGTTTCTTCTCTCCCTGTGAAATGCCTTGCTTGGTATTCGTGTTATTATGGGTGTGTATATCGTACGTATACTCCCTTGTCCGATGACAAAAGAAAGTAACCAACAATTTTCACCGTGAATTAAGGCAGTATGACGCACCTCGTGTTCCGAATACAGTAGTCAAGATGACGTCTCTCCAAACTTTTCTTCCATTCTGTCCCGAATACAAGTTTCATTTTGATTGGATATTAGTATGACTAAGTTCGTTACATTTAGGGACAGAGTGGAATTGATACTACTGCTGTTGCTGTCGCTAGCTTCCTAGTTCGTGCCTTGCTTTGCTCGGTTTCTCCCGCCTCTCTCGTGGGCCTACACCGCGGATAGCCACGACTTGTTACATCGGGCCTACGTTTGACGGCCGGCCCTTGGTATTTCTAGTTTCGTATTCTACCACCACGGACATCTTTGTGTGTCGCTACTCTTTCGCTTCCTTTACGTTTTCCTTCTCTAGCACGAATGCTGCCCCTACCAGAGGCGTCTTAGCCTCGTTTACGAGGTGTGGGTTGGTCTATGGTCTCATTGGACTGTTGGCTGTTTTGAATAGCAGTATCTTCGACCCCCTCTTCCGATTTTCTGATGTCTAAGTAGCCATCTCTGTATCGTCGTGGGATCTGCATCTACAGCTATTCAGGGTGGGCTAATGTGATAGAGTACCTTGGCATATAGTATATAGACCAACCATCAGTAGGGACCGTTAGATATTATTCTGGCAATTGGATCTTACTCCTTTTACCGTCTGGAATTCCACAAGTGCTGTCCGTCTGTCTGTCTGTCTGCATAAAACTTGTCTGTCCGATCAGAATCACTCAATGGTCACCCGCGGACAAATTTCTTTCGAAACGGCGACGGCCACGCCGCGCGCATCAGGTCGAAGCCCTCGCGGAGGCGATCGTCATGGTGCAAACCACACCTCTTCGCGTGCCCTGTGTGTGGAGGAGTTATCAGAGTTGACTTTCAGCATCCCAATCGGGGAGATGGGTCGAGCAGCGGCAATCGCTCGCTCGAGGGCAGCGGATAAGATATCTCGTATTTGTAATACCGATACGCAGGCTAGCATCCCTTCGCACACGTACCCCGTCTACCGTCTGGAATAAGATATTTGTATTTGCAGAAAGGATACGCAGCCTAGTATCTAAGTAGTCGAGGAGACAGAGATGTACGCCCGTGGTATGTTCAAACGTCAGGTTTTACGGGGTGTCGTACTATTGAACTCGAGGGTGACATGGGTTCCCTTGCCAGTATATTATAGCCGGTTGAAGACAGATGATACTTCTGTCTTCAAAAAAACAGCTGCTCCCCCCCCCCCCCCCCTTCTTGCTCACTCGTCTCTTGCCCCTTCGAGCAAGCCGCACATCAAAAAAATAAGAGAACGTTAATACGAACTGCGTCTGAGTTTGGCCAAGCACAGACACCTGTGTCACGCTTCGCCTGTGGATCATCATGTCTGGCACCCTTGCCCGATCCCCACATCACAGGCATCAGTAGTAGTAGTAGTGTATGTGTGCATGACGGTTCATTATTTCACACATCGAACTGATCACGATCTACAGTTGTTACTCTACAGCAGTAGTACATTAGATCATATATCTATGTATGCTTGTACTCACTCGTAGATCCTGACCACGCCGTTATCTCATTCCACGAGTGGTAACTTGTGATCTCTACGTGTAATAGAACGAATTCAGAAAAGTTGTCTGTCTGTCCGATGAGGGTGACTCAATGATCACCTCCGGACAAATTTCTTTCGAAACCCGCTTCGCACATGCCGCACGCATGAGGTCGAAGCCCTCGCGGAGGCGATCGTCATGGTCCAAACCCCACCTCTTCGGCTGCCCTGTGTGTGGAGTTGTCAGACAGAGTTGACTCCCAGCATCTCAAATCGGGGTGATGGGTCGAGCAGTACTTATTACCATGCATCGTCTGTAACATGTATAGGATCTGCAACATGTGCCACAGTAGATCATGTACCAGGTAGATTACAACCCCTCCATCCGGCAACGTGATTGATATATATATATATATATATACTGTACATACACATTTAAACGTACATCAGTACGAAGATCATAACCAGTAACAGATCCGGAATATATCTGCCCTCTGAAAATGATCTAAACAAACCATCAAGCGGGGATGGATGGATCGATCTGTGATTGATGACGATCTGATCTGCATGATCCATATATCTATTTCTCCGATGTACGAACTACTTTGAGCCAATATATTTGTCCGCTTCACCCCGCCCCCCCCCCCCCCCCCGGAAAAAGGTAAGCCGCAATATTATATTACGCCACTCGGACCGTAAATATAATAACCATTTAGTCTTCATGTTAATGTATATACATTCCTTGTATTTCCTCCCAGAGTGGTGAAAGAGCTTGAAACGCGCGTTCGCCCCCCCGGCATCCCCTCACCCCGGATTGCCGCAAAAATGGCCAACACTAACAAGTGGCGCCGTCGGCAGGACAAAAAGTATCCCGATCTTGAACCTAACATCAAAATCCCTACGTTTACGGCAGAGCATTTATTTGTCGATCTTCGGATTCTGGAACTTCTCCCGTCCACTTAATAACTAACTATATGAGCACGGAAATTTCCAGATTCCTTCCCGCCTCTCGAACAATGGGGGCATTAAGCATTCACATTCACATTTCTTCCGGTGTAATGTAGGACCTTTCCGGGAAGTTTCCGGAGAATTTGCAGTACGCACACACACAAACGCCCTGGGTTCATGTGCCTTTCCCTTTACCCCCCCCCCCCCCCCCCGCCCCCCCTTCACGCCTCCCTGCCCCGCCCGCTACACCTCCCTATCTCTCTACCTCCCTTAAGTGCGAGGGAGGAGATAGTGGCCCGCAGGTTCGGAATGATCTGAATATTATCGCGAAAAAAGCGGCGCAGCCAGCCGCGTTTTTCGGTCTCGTTTCGGGTTCGGTCCGGGGTAAGGGTTGTTATCGTTTGGGGTTGGATTGGGTCTATGGCATGGTACTGCTCTGACTGAGGCTTGAAGACCGGTAATTACGTGTGGGTTCAGGTATCGGGATCGTATTTGTAGTACATGGGAGGCGTATCTTACTTATACAGTAGATGGAAACCCAGGGGGGGTTTTTCCCAACGGGGCACGAGCCTTGCTCTCAGCCTCCACCGTGCCCGAAAGGAATAGAACCGCTCTTCTTCTATTTCGAAGCAAACATCTTACTCGAGTCCCAGCGAGTACCTGATTAATACTGAACACTCGTAGGCAAACCTACTGTAATAATAAGGGGCCCAACCTGTCCCGACCTTGAACTCAACAAGTGGCGCCGTCGGCAGGACAAAAAGTGTCCCGATCTTGAACTTAACATCTGCTACGCCACTACCTTGATCCCGCCTTAACGTCAAGCGACGAACAGCCCCACCCGTGCTGTATATCTTACCGGACAATCGGTTAATAGCCCTCAATGGTAATTTCAAGGGTTTCGACCTTTCTGTGCGAAATTTCCAGGGTTTTTCCAGTCTTCCAAATTTCCTACCATTAATAATTAATAGGAATGTTCTCTTCACGCTACCTCGTACCAGGTATCTATTTGTATAGGAGCGAGCGGGCTTTAATTTATCGCTTTCTTTTAGTTAGGTGTTGCCGGCTTCCCTCGAAAAGATGGGGCAGGCTGTCACAACTAGCCAGTAGTTATCACGGGGGACCATAGTTAATAGGACCTACTGGTATATATTTACCTACTTTTACTAACAATATTTTGGTCCTATTTGCTATGGTCCCCCGTAATAGTGTGCGTTTAAAACGACCCGACGTGCACCTACCTAGCAATGCAGCGACTAGATCGTCAGTTTTTTTTTTTTTTTGTCGGCTTCTCTCCCCGCCGTCTTCCAGGCGCCCCTACTTTCACCACCTGTTATGTTCTTGTTTTCTCGATTGCCTGTGGTGACTGCTGTCTGTGTTGTTATTTTTACTTTTGCGGTATTGTATTACTGTATAGGTCCACGAACACGAAAGAGTGTTGTAAGGATTACCTTGGGCTGGGTAATCGATCGGTCTTTTACCCCTATAGCTCAGTAGGTAACACCTTCACACTTGACGTCGTCCAGGTCACAGGTTCGAACCTCACTTCTCACTTCGAACGTTTCTTTTACAGAAACGCTTGCGCGTGCACACCTAAAACACACACATCTCCCTGGTTCCCCAGGTAATGAAACGAAGCGGGTAGGTCAGCGTACGGACGTATATCCGGTTCCGACGCCCCAGAGACCCCGCCGTTCAGAGGGGGGGAGAGTGTTTCCAAGGATTACCTCGGGCTGGGTAATCGATCGGTATTTTTGTACCCCTATAGCTCAGTAGGTAACACCTTCACAAGAGCCTAATAAGAACAAAAGGCTCACCTTTGGGAGAACGCTGAGAAAAATCGGCTGAGAAAAACGGCTCAGTGGTTAACTCTACACTCAATCCTATACAACAGCCTATGCTCTAAGGTTTTCCAGGTGGCGGGTACAATAAGAATCCCAGGCTTGCTCAGAATAGGTGTTTCTTGTCGGCGGGCCCATACCGTATACAGCACGAGTATAGTGGTTTAAGTTTCATTTTTATTATTATTTCTCTTGCCATCCGACAATGTGCAGCATGATCTTCAACGTGGATCACTCATAAAATTCCCGAAAGAAGAAAACCTCGGAAACAAAGGGAAACCCATGCACCAAGTCTACCTCCCTTCCGTGCCAACTTTCGGCGTGTCTACTCCTTTTATTGTGAAAGATGTGGAAACATCAAGAACATAGAAATATGTTTTTGTGTTTTAAGATATATACCCTGGTACCTGGTATTGCGTAATTTTCTTGAAATTGTTACACTTACACTGCGGCATACCGGTATATTCATAGCACAGCGTTTTTCGTAGATATTTGTGAAGGTGTTACCTACTGAGCCATAGGGGTAAAAGATCGATCGGTTACCCAGCCCAAGGTAATCCTTATAACACTCTCCCCCCCTCTAAACGGCGGGATCTTTGGGGCGTCGGAACCGTACATACGTCCGTACGCTGACCTACGCGCTTCGTTTTTTTAGGTGTGCACGCAGCCTCCTTTAGAGAGTTTCCTAGTTTGCCAACCCGGTTATCGTCGTTCTGTACCCACTACCCAGCCCAAGGTAATCCTTATAACATGTTATACATGCATAAACCCGGAATGGCGATATGCCGTTTGATGTCGTCGTCGTTGTCTTCCTTTTTCAGTTTTTTTTTTGTTTAATTACAACTTTTTACATTCCAGATTTAACTCGTGGGAGGTTCCACCCCTCGACGATTCTTCTGGACAAGCCGTGGTCACAGGTTAGGAGTCGTTCCTACACCCCCCCCCCCCCCCCCCCCCCCCTCCCCCGGCACGTGCCTTTCTTTTTTTATCGCGCATAGGGTTCAACACTCCCACTGCCTGACGATTCTCATCGATTGTTGCTGACTCACGCTCTCCTCGCTCTTTCCGCCAATCGTTGTGCAGGATTTTCGCTGATACCAGTAGAACATAAAATAGCAGTCGTACCACCTATTTCCCGAAATGTAGGTACCATTTGTATACGAATGTTCAATAAAAACGATCCTTGTGTTTAGGGACAGAGCGGTACGTACGTATGTAGTCGATTTTTATTGATTTTTGCAATCCGAGAGGGAGAAAACAAAAGAAAAAGAGAAAAATAATCGTGATTTGCTTGCCATCCGCGACAATAATGTGCAGCACAAACTTGTCACACTTCGGACAGATCACCGGTTCCTATTTCATCATCTTCAGATCTTGCGGGGAAGATCGACAGTTCCTGATCTGTGGGATCTACAGTTCGCAGTTCATGTTTGCACAGGGTGGGAGCCTTAAAATCGGCACACGCGATCTACAAGCAGTGGGACCTCCTGTGGTCCTGTGGGTTGGGTCTGTACCGTACATCACACAGCACATACATCCTGCACAGCATCTATCTCGTAACAGCAGGCTATTGAGTGTTGCAAAGGATTTGCCCTGGGCTACTGGGTAGTCGATCGATCGTTAGTGTTGCAAGGATTTACCCTGGGCTGGGTATTCGATCTATCTTTCACCCCCATACAGCTCGGCAGGTAACAGTTCGGCAGGTAACACACCTTCACACTTGGCGCCGTCGAGGACACAGGGTTCGAATCTCAATTCGAACGTTACGCCTACAGAAAGAAGCGCTTGCGCGTGCTCCCCTGAGCACATGTATCTCCCTGGTTCCCCAGGTATTGGAACGAAGCGGGTAGGTCAGCGTACGGCCCTATGTACGCGGTTCCGACGCCCCAAATATCCCGCCGTTCAGAGAGGGGGGGGGGGGGGGAAGAGTGTTATAAGGAATACCCTTGGCTGGGTAATCGGTCGATGTTTTACCCCTCCCCATAGCTCAGCGGGTAATGCCATCACATAGTAGATACTCAAGATCCCGCCCGATATACCGCTGCGGGATGTTCTGCAGGATCTGTATGGTACAGATCCAACCCAAACAAATATGTGCTGATAATAAAACAACGAAGTACTGTACCGCTCGACAGCTCCCCATCTTCTACACGTCAGTCTGGCCGCTAGGATATAACGGCGCGACGTCTGCCACGTATTGCTTGCCAGCAGATATTTGTCAGGTACTGGTATGCATAATGCAGGGGGGCGCTGGCGGTCAAGTCGTAGGGGACCGAGTGAGTGTTCACGCGTGTATTGCCAGAAGGTAGGTGTCTTTTTGTAACAGTTGTGTTCCTGGACCTCTTCCTCCCCCGTCTCCTTCTCCTCCTCCTCCTCATCTTCCCACCCGCCCCTCCCTCCCCCCTCCTGTCCCCACCCGATTGGGGTAAGCAATATCAGCCTGGTCGACGGAACCCCGACGCGCTCCGTCCCGGCATGGTAGGGGTGCGAGGGTCTATGATCATACGACTACGGCCATGCACGACATGAGTACCCCACCCCACCCCACCCCCCTCCCTCGTCCTCCTCCTCCTCCTCCTCCTCCTCCTCCTCCTCCTCTTCCTCCTCCTCCTCCTCCTCCTCCTTCCTTCCCTCCCTTCTCTTCTTTATTTTTTCGTTTTCGGTGTCCCTGCTGTCCGTATCATGTCGATTACTCGTGGGATACTTTTGGCAGCGCCGGCTTCACTCCACGAGAGAAACAGACGCGATGTCCTGCACCCCCTGCTCCTCCAGCCGCTTGCGCATCAGGTCGTGGTCCGCGGGCCCGATGCCTCGCCCGTTTTCGATATCAAGGACCTGCGCGATTAAGAAAATTGGCGGGGGAAAAAAACGTGGATAGGTTGGGTTGGGTTGGGTTGGGTTGGGACGGGTTGGGTTGGGCTGGGGTGAGGTAGCGCATGGGTGGAGGGGTGGGTGGGTGAGTTAACTAATGGGTGGGAGGGTGGGTGTTCTCCCTTCCCTCCTAAACACAACGTGGGGCTACAGCTCGCCTGATCGGAGCTCCGCCTGCTTTACTCGGCAGACCACGCGTTTAGAAAAATCGGGCCAGCCTCCGTGTCCTGTCCACGCCAGAACCTTCCCCGTGCTATCGAGTACACCCCCCCCCGGTCCCCTCCTTTTGGAGTTGGAGAAGGGTTACACCCCCCCCACACACTGCTTCGTCTCGTCCCCCTCGCCCCCTCCTCTCTCTTGCCACTGCATTTGCCGTGTGATCAATTTTCCGAACATTTCTAGTTGGCACATTGTATCCCGCTCCCGCTCCCGCTCCCTCTACATACAACAGACCGCTGGCGATGCAAGAAATACACGCAAAGCACACAGACACAGACATAACAATCCCATTTTAGTTTAGTTCAGTTGAGTTTGTTCTTTTTCGTTTTTTTGTACCAGGGTAGCTTGTCTCGCCTCTTGGACACCGTCCGGGTGCGTGACGATGGCGCGGCAGCCGCTACCCCTGCCGTCGCGGGTGTTGCCGTTCCCTCGGTCATCTTCGGCGGGCAGCACCCAGGCGTCGAGGGTCACCGCTCTGAAATAGTCGTCGTTCTCGATCGCAACAGACAGATCTCTGTAGTAGTCCATGAACTCGTAGAAGTACACCTGGAGGAAGGAAGCAGCGAGCAGTCGATTCAAGCCGAGGAGGGTAGGGGGGGGGGGGGGGGGGGGGGGGGGGGAGGCGTACTCACTTGTTGCTTGCCTTAGTCATTTGACCATTGACCACGCATCCCTTTCGAGACGGGGCAGGGAGGAGGGAGCGGGGGCGGGGGTGTGTACTCCTTTTCATGCGTGGCCGTAGTCGTATGACCATAGACCCTCGCATCCCTACAATGCCGGGACGGACCACGTCGGGCTTATACCGACCAGGCAGACATTTCTTGCACCAAGCGCGAAGCGCCGTGAGGTGTTGGACGAATCGCATGGAGGGTGAGCTGCATCCTACCAAGAACCGCTTGTGAGGCGGAATTTCTTGCGTTGGGGGGGGGCGGGGTAGGGGGCGTATTTCCCCACTACTAGCCTTGACCAATTCCGAAAACGAGCAACATCGGTTCACTAGCCTAGACTACTTCATAAAACAAGCACATCGGTACAAACAGGCTTGCGAAGAAAAACGGAAGAGTTTTTTTTTTTTTCCGTTGAGGAAACCCCCCCCCCCTGTCAACCAGAAAAGAGTCGTTGGGTCAAGGATTTCCGTCGATCAGAAGTAGTAGTCGTTGGGCCCAACCGTACCCCCTTCAACCACTATATAGGTAGGTCACCTCGCTCTGCCCGTCAGCGTCCTGGTGACACAGAGAAGACGACAGGTCGTCGAACGCCTCGTCCGGGCTCATCCTTCCGCTAGACACGTCTGGGTGCGCGGCAGGGTCGTAGCACTGAGCATTATCGGGAAAAGAGAGAGAAAAAAAAAGAGGGGGGCCAAAAAAGGTAAAACGTTTTTTTTTTTCCACAGGAATATGCGGTGGATCGTGTGAAACTCTGCTGCGCGTTATGTACGGAATCACAGAAAGGAGCCCAACGTTATCACATGAACACAAGGTTGTACGTCGCCACCTCTAAAGCAAAAAACAAAAAAGTGGTGCTATGGGCCGTTGTTGTCGGAGAGTTCCCCCCCCCCCCCAGAATTCCCATATCTGTGAAATAATTTCCCAAATATGTGAAGCTTAACAGAGGGTAAAACACCAGGGAAAGTAAAATATGCATCAATTTTGAAACCATTTCACAAACATGGGAAAAACAGATTTCCGATCACAACGGTACTGACTCGGGACATCCATCAATCGATTTCATCCATCCCCCCCCCCCCGCCCGCCCCCCGCCCGATTTTTGAACGTTATATAAGCACCGAGCACCACGGGGGAAAGGAATAGAGCGCAAAGGGCCCTCCTAACCATGCCGTAGACATGAGCGTATGCAGAGAACGAGCGAGGGACAACTCGGGGCGAGATTGGTCGGCAGCCGGATCGAACAGCAACAACAGAGTGGAGGCTGCCTGCGCGCCGAACCGGAGCTACGTAGGCGTCACCTCGCCAAACGGCGGACCGTCGGATACGCCTCGCAGCTTTCGCCTAGGGCCTACAACCCTTACAGCCTCACCCCTATACATGCGCCACCCCCCCCTCCCGTGCGCGCGCTACACCCTCTTCAAAATACGATAACAAACCGTATACTGGTATATAGCTAACACGATAATCATCATCGTCATCGTCATCATCATCTCGGCATTTTTTTTCGCTAGACCATGAAAAAAAAAAAGTGAGGCGTTTTTACAAAATCGTAAAACTACCCTCGCTGCGCGTTTGGCTTTTCAACTTTTTTTCCCCCTTGTCCTTTTTCGTCTTGTCTCGTTTTGCTGCATTTTGCTGCATCACCGTTAGATGACACCCCCCCCACCCTGCTGCTGCTGAAGCTATCCAACACTAGATCTATTACGGGGGACCATAGTTAACAGGACCGAATATTGTGAGTAAAAATGGTTTGAGATATAGGCTTTTATGTATATCATAGGTCCTGTTAACTATGGCCCCCCGTAATAGTTAGGTCCCCCACCCTTCAAGCAAAGTACCCTCATAGCTGTCTTTGGAAGTGATCACACCGAAACATCAGAAACTAACTCATGGAAGCTGTCATCCATGTGCAAGTCCGCCTCACAAGCGGTTGTTAGTAGGATGCAGCTCTCGGTTCATGCGATTCGACGAACACCTCACGGTGCTTCGCGCTTGGTGCACCCGACGTCTGCCTGGTTAGGTAAAAACCCGACGTGCTCCGTCTCGGCATTGTACGGATACGAAGATCTATGATCAACGACTTCGGCCATGCGTGATAATGAGTACTCCCCCTCCCCCCCCCCAAACGATCGTGTGGGTGCAGTCCTGGAGGGGGTAACTGGGGAAGGAGGGGGGGCGCACGCACTTTTTGTGCTGCCTTCGCCATTTGACCATTGACCACGCATCCCTTTTTTCGAGACTGAGCGCCGTTCCTCCTCCCCTACGAATAATAAAGACACCTCCAATATTCGAGCGCTCGTCGCGTGTTTTCCAATATAAAATTTGCTTCGCTTATTTTATCCCCTTCCCGTTCCAACGTTTTATCCCCGAACGGCGGGCGGGCGGGCGGGTGGGCGGGGGGGGGGGGGGGGGGGGCACGGAGGCGTACTCATTCGTTGCTCGCCTAGGTCATTATACCGTTGACCACGCATCCCTTTCGAAACTCGGGGGGGGGGGGGGGGGGAGGGGTCGGAAGGCGCGCGGCGACAGACACACACAGGGGGGGGTATACCTCCTCTTACCTTACGAATATCGTCCATGGTAACCGGGCCCCCCACGCTCGCCGAGAGGCGCTCGAACGCCTCCTTGACGACGAGCTGGCGCCTCTTCGGCATGTTCCCCTGCGGTCGACGCGCCGAAGGCGATCATTGGTTAGGCGCGTGTACAAGCGGCGGGATTCACAGCACCACGACTTCGAAAGCGAAGGGCACCATTTATTATTTGGGCGCACAAACGGCACGCAGAGAGTTTTTAGGTGCGACACCGAAAAGTCTGAAAAATTGTGACACCACCACCACAAGGAGTGCCTGCCTCGCGTCTATGTATGGTGCTGCTCTCGCGAAGAAAATACTGCTGCGCTTCGAAGCATAATATATCATTTTTTTTTGCCTGGTATGGCAGGCACAGCACAGCGCGGACGGTGTGTGTCTAGGGTCGTCGGCGTTCGAACGGTAAAAAAATGTAGCGGAGATTTTTTTATGGCGCTGAATACACCCAATGACGCGATATATCACGACTCTCGTTTGTTTTTGTTGTTGCTGTTGTTGTTGTTGTTGTTGTTGTTGTTGTTGTTCTTGTTGCTGTTGTTGTTGAATTGTTGCCTGAGTTTGGTTCTCGGAGGCGTTCTACGATAGAGGCTCACCCTAAACTTTCTGAGGCTCCTCACTTGAGGAGCTCCATACCTGACTTCAGCAAAAAATCAAATTGCATCCCGATGAATAATCCCATGGCCCACGTATACAGTTGCGTCATTTTTTTAAACAAGAATGGCATTCTGACGGTTTTGGGTTAAGAGTCCCGTCATTCAGAAACCATTTTAGCGGAAAAGGGCTACCTCTATCGTAGAATGCGTCCTCTCAGCGCATGGATGGGACTCTCCCGTTCTACCGGTGTCGCTCTGTTTTAATAAAATCGGTTTACAACCGCTTCCGGTCGGCCCCCGACGCAACACTAAAAAACATGGGGGTCGTCACTCGAACAGCAACAACCATTGTCTCCATTTCTTCCCGCGGCGGCTGATTGGACCACCCCTCCCCACCCCACCCCCACCTCCCCCCTCCACACGCTTGTATGACGGGGACGCCGGCTTGCACATACAGTATAGTACATACCTGGTATGCACTATTTCTAGTCATGTATTCACATGTATTGTTTTCTTCACGTCCCTTCCTTCCGAACGAGCCAAGCGGACTCACCCTCAGGCATCTGTGGAACTCCCGGATAATGATGCGCCCTACCACATCTCGGTCGAAAAATCCCATGATCTTTTCGACGTCCCCCCCGGGACCATCGTCCACGTCGACGCCAAAATTCGCGAGGCCCTGGCAGAGCTCGGACCGCTCCAGGAGCCCCGACCCGTCCCCGTCCATTCGCTCCAGGTGCGCTCGGAGAACGCGCAGCCCGCTGACGCCACCGCGCGCAAAAATCTGAGCGTTGAACTGTTTGTTGATTGTAGGGCAGGGCGCGCCGGGGGGGGGGGGTGTATTCAATATCATGCATGATCATAGTTGTATGACCATAGACCCTCGCATCCCTACAATGCCGGGACGGAGCACGTCGGGTTTTCACCGACTCAGGCAGACATATGCTTGCACCAAGCGCGAAGCGAAACGTGAGGTGTCCGGCGAGTCGCATGAAGGGTGAGGTGCATCCTGCTGAGAACCGTTTTAGAGGAGGGTTTCTTGCATATAGATGACAGCATCAATGAAGTGATAAATTTCTGGTGAGGCCAGTTTCCAGAGACAGCAATGGGTTTACTATGTAACTACCTCGTGGGTGCCTCGCCATATGCCGGGGGGGGGGGGGGGGGGGTCGTCAAGAGAGGTGTGCGCGTGCGTGTGCACGTGTGCGCGTGAGCATGTGCGTGTGGAAATTTTAGTTGATTTGTCGCTCGGGATGTTTTAAGTTATGCTGCAGGGGGGAAAATTGATGTTTTCTTTTAGTCGCGCGGGCGAGAGTTATTTTCTTCTCGTTTGAGTCGTACACTAAGAAGGCGCCAATAAGGTGTAAAGTAGTTGATGACCTTGGTGTCTTGTGTGCGCGAGGCTGTTGTTAATACCCAAAGGGTACATTGGAATATTTGAAGGGCTGAAACTTTGAAGGAGGGGCAACCAACGTTCATGGGGTTTCACTGGATTTTTCCCTCTTGCTCTCTGTCGCCATGTGCGCGCTGCACAAGGGAAAATTGACCCGCGAATACCTTACGTAGTCGGGATTGGGCTTGCCGCGCCGGGCGTCGTTAAAGTTGAGGTACCTCGAGTGTGCAGCTTGTCGATTCTTAGACTTAGTTATCGATCACCGAGATTCATCCGTCCCTCCTACCTCAGAACAAAACAGAACGTGACGAAGGAGAGGAGAGGTTTGGTTGAGATACTTAGTCTGACGAAAACTAGAGCTATCTTGGTGTACCACAAGCGCGTACTATACTCCACCGACGGACTATTATTTCGGGGGACCATAGTAAATAAGACCAAACATTGTTAGTAAAAAAACGGAAATACAGTTTTTTTTTGTATAGACCGTAGGTTCTATTTAATATGGTCCCCCGTAATACTGTACTTTCCCGTCAATCGTTTAACGTAAAAGGGTCATCCCCGACAAACGCAAGCAAATCACGGAGTTATACCAGCACATCCTGGATGCGCCGCCAAGGGTCGCCAAGCGCGACAGGCGGCGTTATTTTTGCGCACCCGGTCGATCATAGACCGCGAGGTCGAGTTCATGGCGATGTGCTCCCCCATCTCGAAGAGGTGGTCGCACAGGGCCTTGTAGTCGATCGTGTTGGAGCAGTCTTCGTCGTAGCGGTCGAACAAGCTTTCCAGCTCCCGCTTCGCGATCGTGGCCCATCACCGGAACGCGAACAACGAAAAAAAGGGCGACCAACATGCGTGTAGAGAGGCAGAATCGGTCACTTGTCTACACAAGTCATTTAATTGTGCAGGTATTTATTATACCTGTAGCATGTAACCGCTCTTAAAGTCGCTGGGGGCAACAGACAAAAGGGGATATGAGTACAAGCACGAAATGTATTGTGATGGTGCATGGGTTTCCTTTTGTTTTCCGAGGTTTTCTTCTTTCGGGAAAGTTATGAGTGATCAATGTTGAAGATCATGCTGCACACTGTCGGATGGCAAAGGAAATGATAATTGTGACGGTGATGATGATAATGATGATGTTGTTCTGACGTCGCGGATAATACACTGCGTATCAAACTCAGACTTTTGTGGGTTGGTGGGACCACGCCTACCTTTAAGCTCGACCTGAGGCTAGTGAGTTGGACGTATCTACGCGAACTTTTGGAGATGCAGAACTCCCAGTCGCACGCCCAGCTCCTCCAGCCCATACGTGGACGGGCTACGTACGTGTTACGTGCTCGAACCCGTCACGCCGCATACAACGGCAGGGGAATGCCTTCAAACTACAGTATGAACTACAGTACTGTATCTGTGCTACTGTACAACATTTACAACAGCATGCGCATGTCGGGTGACCTCGTGCGAGCTTGGGGAGACTGTGGCCATGCGTGTGGGAATGACTTGCTGACACGGCAGCGGAGCCTTGGCCGAAATGATATGATGCCTCGACCGAGATCTGGCCCACCACAAGCGCACTTTCCCCTCTCCGCTCTGCTCGACGTACTGCGCGCACACAGGCCGAGAATAGGGGTCGCCGCTGGAACAGCATGTTGGGCGGCCCACACACGCAATGCCACAGAGCACCCAAATACATAAAATTATGAAATACGTCAGCTGTGAGTTCCACTGATTAAATAGTTGATACTCAGCTTTGCAAGCTGCGTAATAAGTCTAGTTTGCACCCCATTATAAAACTGAATTTCCAATTTGTATGATAAGCCGTTCGCGCGTATTCTATACCTACCTGGTATGTATTTCCTTGTCAAGCACATTTATACACGGGTACGCTGCAGTCAACCGAGGGCCACACCTGAACGCCGACGAAGTTCAGTCTTGTCATGGCAGCGAAAAACTGGTTGTAATCGAGCCGCCCGGTCAGCCCAACGTCGAAGTACTTGAACACCTGGACATGTCGGTGGCGAGTTCAACGCACGCGAACGTAGACGATAAGATGTCTGCCCATTCGTCGAAAACGTCTAACCATAATCTTCAGGGTGGGTACGTACGTGTTTCGTGTTACGTGTTACGGTGGTAATCCGAGGATCCGAGGGATTTCCAGAAGAAAGTGGACACGGCATGTGAGCAAAAATATTAATGGAGATAGCGAGTTAGCGAGAGCTTATTATACGTATACGTGTCGTACGTGGGACGCTTGTCCCTCGTTGTAGACGTTACGATACGTATAGGGAGCGATCATGCATGATGCATGATCATGTAACCTTTGGAACTGATCGGTACCGGGTTGGTTAATTTCGAGATTGTGGCTTCTTGATTTCTGGAACCTGCATCCGCTTAGTCGATGCAACACAGAGCAAGATCTGGATGCGGGCCTTTAGATTGTCGGCATGTGGGAAATTGCTTTACTGCTACGCTGTATATGCAGTTATTGTACGAATGCGCTTGTTCGAGGCGTTCGTGACGTCCTTCAGTACGCGCATACAACACACCCCTTTGACCGATCGGTCAAATTATCAACGGAAATATACAACAACGCTGAGAACGATTGGATATCCCACAAAACTATAAAAAGGATAATGGGCAATGGATGCCAGGTTATAAGGCGGGACATGTTGGTGACTGGACGGCATGGCACATGATATGACAGCGTTCTCGTGGAATTCATGAAGCACTCAACGTTCGCAACCGCTAATTTCCCTTACTTTGTGGAGAGCGCGGCTTTTCCCCTCCACGTCCGAGAAGCCTGTCATCGTGTCAATCTTAGCACGCATTTTCTCTTCCAGCAGATCCACCCGGTCCTCAGATATGTCGGCCATGACTTCCTTGTAAGGCTTCACTAATTTGGGTTGTTCCTCACGAGTTGCGACTGGAAGGTGGGGTCGGTCAACATCAATCAAGATGCGGCCAGAATGCGGTAGAATGCGAAACGTTTTTTCAAGAAAACGCCGCGTGTTCGCCGTGGAAACCCCCTAAAGACAACGCAACACCAAAAAACAACACAACGAGATGTTCCGATCATCTCGACGAGTTACACCAGGTGAAGGTTGGTCTCATAGCTATTTGCCATTGGGAGATGCATCGTGCATACATCTAGCGTGGAGCATGCACACGAATGGCAGGGTCGTTGATTTTGCCTGCCGACACAGCACAGGCTAAGTATGAGCACCAGTACCTGGTAAACAACAGTACTTTATGTAAGTACATTCCTTACTGATGAGTACCAGGTACGTACGTACGGCAGACAGCAGTAGTGCCCTGACCGTGTACCAGAGGCAGGGTATAGACGGCAGGATTCAACAGTACGACGTACCTGGTACCTGGTACGGCGTACAGACTGCGCAATCGCGTGACTTGCGGAGCAGGAGGCAGGCAGGAGGCTACTTTCGCAGCAACCGTCCATCCACAGCTTGGACTGCTGTTGTGCTGGTTTTCACGTTTTCACCTTGCACGCCAGTGCTGCTCCAGGCCGGCACGTTTGTACACCCTGTGCGCCCTGTGTGCCCCGGCCGTGCGTACTCGTGTACACAATGTAGAGCGTTAGTCGAAGTTGGTATAAGGTCTACTCTACCCCCGCCTTTGCACATGGTAGTTATTCCCTACCGAAACCTTGCCCGCGAGTTATCATCTCGAGATATTGTGCGAGATTCAAGTATAATCACAATCCCTCCACACACACCCGGAGTCTGCAGCCAAAACCCGACGTTTCATACAACGCCTCACCCAATCCCCCAATGTTTTACCCCTGTCTTGCGACCACCACGCCACCACCAACCTCAGGATGCGTCCGGATGTTTCGAGACGCCAATGAGGCATTTCGAGAAGCGCATGTCAACAGCACCTCCACCACCATCGGCAACAACAACAACAACAGCGGGGGAGGGCTACGCTGGGCTTCCACGCAACGGGATACCTCCATAGGCGAAACGGCGTTGGGTGGGCGCGGGCCGAATCGGCGGCGAGCTAGCGTCGGGAAGGCGGGGGGTGCGCTCGGACTCAAGGAGTTTATGCACCGCACCCGCGTCCTGGGCCTGTATCGCGGTATCTTAAAGGTGTGGGCGGGCACTACTGCACGTAGGGCACTCCTGCCGTACGAACAGACCTTTTCCTTGTGGGATGTTTTATCTATGAATTTTTCTGGTAGATTCCGAGAGCTGCATATAATATGAATACAGTACGGACGTGCATTACGTTTAGGATTATATTTGACGTACGTTACCTGGTACGTTTCTTGCTGCTGGTACGGCTGTGCATCGAGTAGTGTCTGTAGGGCTGGAGACTTTGTGTGCGTGGAAGCAAAAATATGAAGTCTCAACGTTCGCAGAATACTCGCAGTGTTTAGCTTTTTGTGGATTTTTTTTTGTATTTAATATTAATAGTACAAGTATAGTTTGCACATTTGCACAGCAGTCACGAACACACACGTATGTGTCCGATGCTGCTCTGTTGCTGGGCACAGTCAGCACGAACAGAACGAAAGGCTCGACAGGGTGGCTGTTATTAAATGTCGCGAGAAGGATAGAGTTCAAGGAGGTGCCTATCGGCACTCGTAGCTGACAGATTCAGCCAAGTCGATACCGGCAGCTGTCGTTGAAATTATAGGTGTCTAAGTGCCTGTCGACACGAGCCCCTCTAATACGATATATTCAGCCCAGTAGTTCGCAAACGTTATCGTAGGCTCGTAGAAGGACAGACTTCCTATCGTCACAACCAAGTCTATACAAAATGAGACTGAGGGATGCACTGATCGATTCGAGCTATGTAGGTTCCGGAAGGTGTCTATTATGTAGTTGTCGTTAAAACGATAGACCCAAGTGTCTGTCGGAAGCTATCGTTGGAACAATAGGCTAGGCAGGGTGGCTATCGACAGTTATTCGCTGGAACTAAAGGTCGAAGAAGGTGACTATTGCTAATAGTAGATATCGTTGGAATAATCGCTTCAAGAAGTTTTGTATCGAGGACCTTTAACAATCTAAGAGAAGGGATCTTTAGGTTGGTAGGCTGTTCAGATGTTTTGATTCCTGTTGGGACCATGGTACGGGCGAAGACCCAACCCAACCCCTGACTCTAACCCTAACCCTAAACCTGACCCCAAACCGCAGCCAAAACGGGCCAAAACTCGCCATAAACGCGGCTGCGCCGCGTTTGCATCGAACCAGGAAATTTCTCAGTTGCGGACGACGATTCCGAAGTGCAGACCACGCTACGCATTTTTCAAATCAAAAATATCCCTGAAGATCTTTTCTCCCAGATTGCTAAACCTACTCTTTGTATCGATAGTTATAGTTGGGATGAAAGGCTTGGCAAAATGGCTATCAAAGAGTTCACACCTCGGATAACGTAACACTCGGATAACACTTATCTACGCTATGGGGCCTAACACAGGAGCGTGGTAACGTGTATATAGTTGCAACACTGGAGGAGCGATCACGGTATCGCGGTAACACAGTGTTAACTGGAAACCCACGACGTGCACACGCCTTAACGTTATGTTGCTGCTCGATATCGTCCAGCTCTGGTACAGTAGCATTATGTTATGCCGTGATCAGACCTTGAACTAAGAACGTAACACAGTGTTAGGCTTTGACCAAATACTAACGTTATCACTCTAACATGCTCAGATCGATATCCGCATATTTACTAACACAATAACGTAGTGTTACTGTTGATGAAGCTTAGACATAACACACTAGCATAGTGTTACCCTTAGGAGGAGTGCTATACATAACGCCCTAACATAACATTACCATGTTCGCCAGCACTAACACACATATCATTGTGTTATTAATACAAATAACACACTAACATAACATAACGCAGTGTGGCCAGCACTACTAACACTACGTTATCTGGACCCCCCATCTGATTGCCTTGGGCTCGGATAACGTAACACCTAACATACGTTAGATACGTTACAGTCTTAGCCGGCCCATACGTAACATTATGGTGGGATGTTAGCCTAAATGCGGAGGTCTCTGTAACATTATGCTACGATGTTACCGTCAGTAAAGATCTGATGGTAATATTCCGTTACCGTGTTACCATAAAAGCAATCCGGGTCTGACATTATGTTACTGAGTTACCGTTGGGGCCGAAGTCGATCTAACGTAACGTTACTACGTTACCCTTTGGATCTTCCCAAGATCTAACATGTGTTACCTGTGTTAGTGGTAAAGCGGCGTGTGGGAGTAACATAACGTGGCCGTGTTGACCAATTTCGCCGACATCCCAGTAGGGGATACCTACAAAATATCTCCGGGGGGGGAGGATAGCATGACATCCCTGGTAAAAATAGGCCTCCATTTTTTAAACCCTCCAAACAAAGGATATTTAGGAGGAATCCCCGCTACAAAAACGCCTCACTTTTTTTCTGGAAACCCCGCCAGTACATTATCCATCTACCAGGCATAGCACAGTACGTTATCCATCTATAACGTAATCTGCACACTCGCACGCATGAGCTAACACGGCAGTAGCATATTGTTGATGTTAGATTGGGGGTGCAGGTCATCTGCCATCTTGCGTCACTTCATTCATTCACATACTAACACATTAACATAGTGCCAGTGTTTTATCGATCACATACGTTATCCGTTTGACGTATGTTATGGTAGCAAGACGTCCGTTAACACCCTCACATAACGCCGCTCGATGCGGACTGCTGCTGCGGCTGATACGGTAACATAACGTTAACATTGTGTTGACCATATACGTCATCTCCTCTAACACGTTTGTTACGATAGCCACTACTGGTAGGACTTTCACTAACACACTATCATAGTGTTATGTACGCGTTTATTTGGCCGTGTACGTTACACGTCTTCAGGGTTGTTACGGTAGCAAGAATCCCGCTGACACACCAACGTAGCGTTACTCGCTGTGGGCGGATGCTGCCAGCACGGCAACATAAGGTTAACGTTTATTTGGCCATGTGCGTTATCCCTTTAACGTGTGTTGCGATGGCCACAAGAATTTCCGCTAACACGCTAACATAGTGTTACTCGCTATGGGCTGCTTACCCTAACACCGTAATACATATGCTGTGGTCAGTACGGGATCAAGGTAACACTCCAACATAATGTTACGCGATCGCCCGCCAATATCATAACACACTAACACTATGTTATAAACAAAGTCCAGAAAGTAGTTAACGTAGTAACGTAATGTTACGGGGGGTTTTCGCTGATGCCAAACATAAACATAAAATGGTGAGTGTTACGTTATCCAAGGTGTGAAAGAGTTATGGCACTGCGCCTGAAGGTAGGGCATTTTTTATTTTTACCACGCATTCTTGTTGGTCAATACCCAATAAGATGAAGGATTTACCAAGCGAAATAGATTACGAGTTTTGATTGCAACGATCTTTATTGGGCAAGAGGCCGAAATCACCCCGAAATTCGACTCGCGCTCACTGGACTGTCACGTTTCGTGTACGAGCGGGACCGTCCCTGCGGCGCCAACACATCATCAGCAGCATAGTAGTAGCGGCACAGCAGTAGCGGCACAGCAGCAGCAGCAGCAGCAGCAGCAGCAGCAGCAGCAGCAGCAGATCAGGCAGTCAGAGCTCTCCGTGTCAGGCTCCAGACGCTGAAGAGAAGGAGCAGTGCCAGTAGGAGTACCAACAGCACCCAGCAGCACCCGCAAAGAGGCCGACTTCAAGGTGAAGGCTGTGGTGGACAGAAGCACCCGCGCCAACACCATAAATAGCAAGCAGGAGCAGCAGCAGCAACAACAACAACACCACATCAGCAGCAGCAACAGCAGCAGCAGCAACCAGGCAGCAGCAGCAGCAGCAGCAGGAAGCAGCCGACCAGGCAGCTCGAACTCTCCTACGAGACCAGGCTCAGAATCTACGGGGGCAACGGCTTGAAGCCGCCCATTCTGTTGAACTCACAGGTGAACCGCGGGTTGTATTGCTCTGTTTTTATGATGAACTCTTGCTCCAGAGCACATAAAAACAACTCTAAACATAGCAGTGTTACGACGGTGGCCAAGAGCAAACTTGCCTGTTTCTTCAGAACGATCGACGCATTTTTTTTTCTACGAGACTCGACATCGCCTCGACCGTCGTTCGTCGTCCGTCTCGCTTGTTGAACACCCCCCCAGAGGACTCCTGTGCTGACCGCCCAATACCTCAACGGGTGGTTCGTGAGCTTCAGGAGGCAACGGAGAACAGCTTGTACACGGAGAAGGAGCTGACCGCCGTGATCCAGCCTCACGGCGACGACGCTGCAAGTGATGCCAAAGCAGGCAACGAGTCCGTCTCGCCATTGGCTGGGACGACAAAGTCGCGAGTCTGATGTGACCAGGCGACAGGGATAAACAGGTGAGCGGCGGGTGTAGATCAAAACACGTGAAGGTTTTTGCAAACTTCGGTGCGTGTGTTGGCAACCTGCTCTCGGTCACGAGTCGTGCTAAGGCATGGGAAGTACTCTCGTTGGCAGGGAGATGGCTAGCTACAGTAGATTTTCATCAACAAATAGATGGCAGTACTAGTAATATAACTCCTATAATGTGATACGTAAATGGGGTAAAATGTGCGCACGTTTCGCATGCGCAAGAGGGGCTGCTCACCTAAATCGGCGGAAACGTTTCGAAGTCGTTTTCGGGTCACAACCAGTCACCGCTGTCGCGGCAACACTCTTCCTTGTCTTCTCGTTGCGTCCCTCATACTCAGGGCTACCGCCGGTATTTTTTCGCGCCCTCTTCGTCGTTTCCATCTACAGGAAGTTAGCCAACCAACTACAAAGCAATGCTTCGGTGTCTGCGAAACGCGCATGGCTCCCGATCATGAACGTCGCCGCGGGGTTGTCTGGGGGGTGATGCAGCAAGCACCGCCCAAGAGTTTGTGCACTGCCGTGGCCACACCTCGAATGCTGGCTCCCGACCCCCCAATGTGGGACTCGTTGGCGTCATCCAGGGTTGCGGCCGGGACGGTGGGGGCAAGGGCGGAGATAAGTCCGCGTATTGCGGGTGGATATCGCCAGGGGGGGGTGGGCGGAGGGAAAGGTCGTACACCGATGGAGAAATCCAGAGGCTGCCAGGAGTGCGGACACCGCAAGGGTGGATGGAATCAGATCGACCCTGAACCCCTCTTTGGGCGAGCGACGATGTATCATGCCTGCTGACCCTCGCCCAGGGACGGAAGACGTATCCGAAAAAAAAACGCAGAGGAAAACATAGTTTCCTCCCTGCAAGTTTCCTTTGGTCCGTGGGTCGTGCGAGGAATCTAGATAGGGTCGGCGTGGTTGCGGAGGCGAAAGTCTTTGGTTGCCGCTGACGTTGAACATAGGCTAACGTGCAGGGATGTAGTGTAGCGCTGCGCTGGCTGCTGACGGTACTTTTTGCGATTGATCTCGTCGTGTTCTTGACAAACGTCTCGGCGTTTTCGGTGTATTGCAGTATGTTTTCTTGGAGAGGGCCGAGGGCGGCGTAGACTGCGGTGTGTGTTCTGTCCAAAATGCGGTGAACTTCGGCATTACACCACCACACAAACTCTCCGTGTATCCGTGTCGAACATAGTGTTGTACGAGATACCAGCCCCTCCGTACACGTTGCGGTGAGTATCTCATGTATGATCGTTCTGTGTCGTCAGTCAAAGATGTTTTCTAGAGCAGCTAGCTGCAGTCGTACACAATCCTTTTTTTCTAGTTTTTCGTTGCTTATTGTTGCGACGCCACTCCCACAACCCTTCACCCGCAATAAATTTACAGGCACTGCCAGTTTATACTGGAAGTACGAGGTAGCCCAACGTGAAAAACCGTTTTGCAAACGGATTTTATCTCGAAGAGACACGCACTATTACTTGAAGTGGACTTGTAACGTTAGACAAAAAAATAATTTTCTTGCCCCGTACCAGTACTACAGGTAAAAGAGCCCCCTGTAAAAGTAAATGGCTGAAAAATAAGAAAGTTGAGGGCAGTTATACTGACGTCAGTATCGAACGTACCATTCCCGAATAAGAAATCCAGGCTCGCACAGCACTCTTGTTTCTTATTTTTCCCCACTAATATTCAATGTTTTGCAGTTCGCCACAGAAAAACGCCTTCATATTTTTTTCATACTTAGCGCGCACAATCTCTATATTTTTTTTTAACCCTACTCATGCTCCCTGAGCCAGTGAGACATGGTTCGAACGATGGAGTCACGAAACTGAAGAGTTTTTCGTCGTTTTGCGGGTTTTTTTTTCACGGCAAGCTACGATCGCTCTCTATTTCTCAGTTTGTAAAACTGAGTCTCTGTTTCGGTAACTGCAAATGTGTCTGTCTGTCTGTCTGTCTACATACCATATCACATACCGTGATTTTTCCATGTAGTGTATCCACCAAACAAACCGTACCATCATACCATACCAACATACGATATCACGTACCGCGCCACACCACACCACACACCGTACCGTACCACGTACCATACCACACCCATACTGTACCTACACACCAGAGGGGCTCAACCATACGAGGACACGAGAAGAGCATGCCCAATATCAAGGATAATGCAGTTGAACCGAGGGACTCAATCATACGAGCACAGCTCTGCAGCTATGCAGCAGGAGCAGCCACAGCTCTGCCACAGCTCTGCAGCAGGAGCGCATATATGTAGCACCGCCATACAATCCAAATTCCCCACCCAACCAAGTATAACCCGCTTCTCGGTGTATAGTATGAACTCGCAGCAATCACCCTGCGTCAGCAGCAATGCCGGCGGCGTTGAAAACAGTAGTCAGGCTGCGCAGGCTGAACAAGAGAGCAGCCACGCGACGAGCGTGTCAGGTCTCTGGGACCGCAGAGTTCACCGGGTGGGTCGCCATCGTGTGAACGCTTGCTATCCGCTAGTTGGCCTTGAGTTGGGTGGGGCGTTGGAATTACGGCCTATGTGTCGGGTTGTGCTGTGCAGTGTGTATGGTGTTTGTTGCGCTTCGTGCGCTCGATATATAGTCGGGGAAATATTGTGGTCGATCATTTCCAGTTCTTACGAGAGGCTGTCGGTTGAGTGCTGGATGCCCCTCAACGCCGCCGACATTGTTGCTGTTGCAGGTTGATGGCTGCGAGTTTATACTGCAGGAAGACGGTGCATGGAGACCCATGATCTGCGCGCACACTATCATCACGAGAGAAGCAGTCATAGTTTGTTTTTTCCTGGTATTGTTTTTCACGAGGCAGAATAGTATCTACCGGTACTTGTTATAAACGTCGTCACTGGTCTTTGTAGTTTAACGAGTTGTATACCCTTCATGGGGAATAACCTACGCAATTATCAGGGACGTGGTATCATAACTACTGTGCTGCACCTTTTTGTGTCAGACAGTCCAGGAAGAGATGGCGATCGTTGATATTCGTGTGGTAGTAAGGTTCGATTGCTCCTTTTTTCACTGCATATCCGCGAGTCTTCACTCTGACAGCACTCCAGATAGCAGGCAGGTGTGTTCCTCTTTCGTTTTCACGACTACCGTGCGTTTCGTACGGTGCAGGCAGCACTTCAGACAGCATCCGCTGTAGTCAGCAGCCACGAGTTGGTTAGTGGTGGGAACGGGGGTACTCTTCTATGTTATAGTTGAGAGGATATACCCGCGGCCATGTTAGTTCAGTTTTGCGCATTGGTTTTATCTTGTGTGCGCTTTTTTCGTCTCGTGTATTTTGAGGCAGCCGAATTTTCGATTTTTTTTTTTTCGGATCTTCCTAGGGCTCCAGCACCTTTGTGTGACCACGGACTCCTTCGTCAGAGAGTTATTAATGTGAGAACAACAACAACAACTGCACCGAGAGGCGGGTTGTACTTAGGTTGAAGGTTTGGATTGTATGGCGGTGCTACATATGCGCTGTTGCTGCAGAGCTGTGTGGCTGCTCCTGCTGCATGCTGCAGAGCTGCGCCGTGTGCTGTGCGTTTTTGCTGGGCCAGGATGTGCCACAATATGAACATATAATGCCCAGAAACTTGCTACCAAAATAATGTTCTGCCTTTTCCCCTTGGTTTTCCAAGGAAAAAAAAAAGCCTCTTCGTCGCACGAGAGTAGGGTGCCTCGCTCGTAGTTGTGTCACTGCTGTGTCATTGTGTGTGATTCAACATTGTTTTCGGCCACCTTTGTCCACCCCGCTCAACGCACACGGCACCAATGTCTGTCCCGGCGGGCTCTCTGCACGCACACACACAAACGAACCTTCTCGTGCTGGTGGAGTTGGAGTTCGTCCAGAGTTGGTCGAGCGACAGTAGATGCGGCAATGTGTATAGGCACATGACTGGGCCAAACAGAACCGAAAAACATCAAACGATTTTATTTTTTTTAGCTCTACCTATTAACGAGTACTCGTAGACAGACTGCGCCCGTCCACAGCAGCAACGTGCGGGCCGTGTCCTAAGGCATGCTGCAGGTGGTGTTGTCAGGCCCATCCTAATACTGATGAGGGGACGGAGAAGCAGGAGAAGATTTGCTGTAGATGTCGGGTACAGCAGTAGTAGTAGTAGTAGTGGTGGCACCTGTCATAACGGTTTTATTTTTGAGTTCTACTCTACGAGAATTCGTAGGCAGAATGTGCATGTCCACAAAACACGCGGGGGAAAAATGCTGTTGTTGCGGAACTGCTTGATGGGGATCACGACCCCAACCGACATCGCAGCCGCAGGGTCAACCAATAGAAAATACGTGGGAAATGCTGTTACTGCGGAACTGCTTGTTGGGGATCACGACCCCCTCCAGGTGGGCTCTTATATTTCGCGGTACAGAGATCTCTTGTCAATCCGTCGTTGTACTTTGTAATATCCATCGTGCGTGTTTCTTGGCACTACCGGCGTGTTTTTCATTGCACAATCGACATACAACCGACGTCAGGCAGGTGCATGCCAGTTCCGTCGAACATCCTACCTTTGATTGTGTGTCCTCCTCTCTGTGTGCCCACGACTTTTTCTTGTTCCAGAGGGTTAGTCAGCAAACCTCGATGAAAATCGACGAGCAGTCGGGAATTCTAAACCCCGTCTGGCCGATAGAAATACAGCGGAGAAGGGACGACATCACATGCGACCACGGCTTGTCCAGAAACTAGAATGTAGAAGGAAGTTACAACGTTAAAATCATTCAAACGAACACGAGATTAGGCTCTTTTGAAATCAGGTACCACACTCAGGACTCGCAACTGACACAATCTTCCCTCGTCGACTCGCATCGAACTGTGGTATGCGCAATTAATTGTGTTTTTTTTCACGCGGTAAAAAAACAAAAAACAAAAGAGCCACGACGAATATCCCATATCCCCGCCCAGTACGACCACAAGTAGTACCGATAGCCAGCACGTAGACGCTCAGTATGAGCCAAACCCCGCCTGCTGGGGTGCCGTCTGTGCCGATGTCGACTGGTCTCTCTCGTCACTCTCACCAACTCCAACTGCGACGTCACAAAAAAAAGACTAGCAAGCTGAGAACAGCGCTCGGATGCATTTCTTCGAGGGCAATAACAATACGCAAATGAACGACAGCTATTGAAAGGGCACAATGCTTCGTTCTATCGATAGCTCGGGCGCTTCCCTAAACCTATCGTTTCGACGTACATCAAATTAAATATCAGGGAAAGCGCCCATCGGTAGCTATATATCGTTTGAACGACCCGTTGACGAAAGCGCCTATCGACCTCTAACTGGATTACAGCTGGGTCGGCTTTGCCGCTGCTCTAATAATGTTGTGTTTTTTATTACCGTGGGTAGGTTAGACAAGCTCGCCCATACGCTTTTTCATATTTTTGTCATGCTCCGAGTTGCTTCTGCGTGAAGGAGGTTTTGTGTAGTTCGTACTGTAAAAAATCGTCCGGACTTCGCCCCGACGCTTAATCACCCCCTCAAAGCTCTCTGTTGACCTCTGCCCCCCTCCCCCCGCACCCCCGCTCCACCCCTACAACTGAAAACCTGTGCCGAAACCTTCCGGTATCCGTGTCTTGCTTGTTCGGAAATGCTATATATCTCCGAACGACAATAGCGAGCTCGGACTCTTGGGGATAAGGACGTCGCGGCTGATGCTCGGAGACAGTTTCAGTCATCCCGGGATGAGGCAGACCCGCTGAAGCTCCAGATGTTGATGGCGGACGCCACGAACTACCTTGAGGCCATGCAGGGCTCGACGAGGACGGGGCCTAGCGGCGGTGGCGGTTCATGGCTAGATATTGAAGACCCTGAGGACAAGAGGGGGCGGGTGGGAGAGGGGTTTCCGTGGCAGCGGTAGCGTTCCCTGTTTGGTTATTGACGCTGGTTCAATACGTGTGCGCCGGCGGTCACGATCCTGCCTGTTCTAGATAGGACGTGGGCGTCACCTGTTTTTCGAGGGGCACCGGCAGCGTATCATAGTGACAGTGCATCAAGTACACGCGTGGGCTTGTGCGAGTTGTGATTGTGGCCTGATGATTTGGTTCGATTCCCCGGCCCGGTGAAAACACTGCGGCATGAGGTGGCGAAAAGGGCAGGAATTGGGACGGGACCTACTGATGGTGGTGGTGCAGTAGGCCTCGATTACAGGTAGGTGAACGTGGCCTACACCTCCAAGTTGTGCTGTAGGTGCTAGTACTACTGTAGGTGCTCCAGCCGATGCTTGGCAAGCGACGCAAATAGATTATCGCCGTACGCCGTTGTTCCACAACGAGCTGTGTACGCTTGTGGGATCGGGACGTGAACGCTCGTCGCAACATCGGGGAAGTTTTCTTTCACGATAACACGCACCACGACCAGCGACCGGAGAGATTTTCGAGGGCCTACCACCGGGCTCCCTCACAATTTAGTTACACAACTATTCTTCGTGGCATGCCCTTTGTCATATCTCGCCACGTATTTTTTTATATTTTACAGGGTGCCGGTCGTCCCGGTGGTTCAAGTGGTTAGCCTCGAATTCTACTTGTGTTTGAGTGCTGGGTTCGAGCCCCAGGTGGGTCGGACTTTTGACTTTATTTGCAAAAATCAAAATCAAAAGGATTCAATTGTTGAGAGCGCCTTGCAGCGTGGGTGGGCACAATTCGATGCGAGTCGGCGAGGGAAGAAAAGGCTGAAATATTCTCGCGATAAAAATGAAGGCACGTACCGTAGCGGGAAGGGGGTAGAAGAGCCTGCTATGTGACCCCGGATCTGAGTTACGAGTTGGAAGGAGAGAGAGAAGAAGATGTGCGAAGATAATGATTGGAATGAGCAAAAAAAAAAGGGGGGGGGAAGTGTGACGAGAGACGGGAAAATAAGGGATGAAGTCGTCTCCCAGAGCCCGTGATATAATTTGGGGGTGGTGTAGGCGGTGTAGAGGTTCCAGGGCTTTTCTCACCTCTGCCTTGACTGCCTGCTCAAAAGGCAACCGGGGTAATAATGTTACAGTGAAAGATTCATAGCGTTGTGACTGTCGCGACCAGCGCTATGAGGAGGATAATACGGCGCGATCCTCCTTTCCTCCACGGCTCCCCGCCGCCTTATCACCCCCCCCCCCCCCCCCCCCCGGCCCATGTCAGCGTCGGTCCTAAGCGGGTCTTACGGCGGTTCACCGTTCCTCCGTTCCTCCTCGGCTCCCCGCCGTTGAAACTAGAAATGGTGTCACAGCAACAAATAAACAACATTCTCCATTTAACTATTCGTAGATTTGCCTTGCTGTTTCTACAACATGCGCGGTATGCACTCTGTTAAGTGTTTTGTGTATGGTGGAGAGAACGATGATGATGTTTCGTCCCAAGACAAAATTAACAAACAGCACGATAATATTTATGAAATGCGAAAACAACAGCTGTGAGATCGAGAATTTCGTCGAAAGTCATGTTTGCAAGCTGTGTGTAATACATCGATCGCCCGTACTACGGGGTTTATATGGCTTAATGCAAGAAATGCAGTCCGTAAAAAGACATTGTTCTACTTAGTAAGGGTTTTAGGAAGTATACCGGGCCACTTTTGGGCCAAAATCAGTTCCATACTAAAACAAGTACAAATCACAAGCCAGGACCCCTGCTATTAGCCAGACTGACATCGTACCTGATTTTGACTCGAAAAGCTTTCAACTGGCTTTGGCGAATTTTGAACCAATCAAAGAGGTCTTATGTACACTGCTGTTTTTCCTCTGCGTATGCGTGTGCCGTCCCTCGGTTGCAATTCCTGTGTCCTGGTATACATGTTCGATTATAAAGGATAGACCACTGAGCTACTCAGTCAGCGCTGACTGAGTAGCTCAGTGGTCTATCCTTTATAAACGAACAAAAGAAGTACCTTTGGGCTCGATACGGCCTCCCGCCGATAACATCCTCCGGGGTCGATCAAGCCCCTAATCAGCGCCTGGTTTTTCCTTCATATTGTCCCCCTCCCTCGTCGTGAGTTATTTTACTCAAGTGGTTCACTCCACTTCCGACTCTCTGGTCGAGTGTTCTTTTATCGTGGTTCTCTCCACCTGATTTCCCTTTTTCTACCCACGGCAGAAAAAGCGGAAATACGACGTCTGGCGAGACTCGAACCCCGGACTTCTTTTGTTCGTTTATAAAGGATAGACCACTGAGCCTTGTAGTCAGCCTCAGTGGTCTATCCTTTATAAACGAACAAAAGAAGTCCGGGGTTCGAGTCTCGCCAGACGTCGTATTTCCGCTTTTTCTGCCGTGGGTAAAAAAAGGGAAATCAGGTGGAGAGAACCACGATAAAAGAACACTCGACCAGAGAGTCGGAAGTGGAGTGAACCACTTGAGTAAAATAACTCACGACTAGGGAGGGGGACTATAGGAAGGAAAAACCAGGCGTTGATTAGGGGCTTGATCAACCCCGGAGGATGTTATCGGCGGGAGGCCGTACCGAGCCCAAAGGTACTTCTTTTGTTCGTTTTATAAAGGATAGACCACTGAGCTACTCAGTCAGCGCTGACTGAGTAGCTCAGTGGTCTATCCTTTATAAACGAACAATACACTCTGTACTTGAGCTTATACTTGTACGTAAGTATGTATGCATACGTACGTACGCTGATTCACTTTTTTTTCTTTGGGGTGTAAGATGTGCTTCACTTTTCAGTTGTTATGATGTGTACTCAGTTGTTTTTTATGGTCGCAGGAGTCATAATACAGCACCCCGTGGACACACAGGGCAGTTTGGCTGCCCCACCCCGCGTTGAGTTGGTCTCAGGTTTGGTACGGCAAGATAATTTTGGGCCGAGGAGGCGGTTTTCCGCGAGGATGGTCGAGGAGCTTTAAAGCTGGCAACGGGGGGGGGGCGCCAGAATGAATACTCTTGGTGCTCCCGCTGTGGTGTTTTAAGGATTACCCTGGGCTGGGTAATCGATCGATCTTCAACCCCTATAGCTCAGCAAGTAACACCTTCGCATTTGGCGTCGTCCGGGTCACGGGATCAAACCTCACCTCGAACCTTTCCATTATCGAAACGCTTGCGCGTGCATCAAAGACCTTGACCGCGTAGCGGCCTACCTCGACGACGTCATAGTTTTCGACCCCGACCCCGCGGCCCACGTCGCCAATATCCACCCCCTTTTCGAACGCCTTCGAAAACACAACGTCAAACCCTCGCCTTCCAAAGCCAAGCTTGGCGCTACCAGCGCCGACTTTTTGGGACACACCATTTCCTCCTCCGGCGTTAGCCCTAACGCCGACAAGGTTGCCGCCCTAACCCAGATGCCCATGCCTACGAACACCAAGCAAGTACTCACTTCTCGGAGGCATTGGATACTACCATAACTTCCTGGAGACCCTCTCCACTCGGCTCCGACCCATTATCGCCCTGCTCAAACAAGGCGTTAAGTTCGTTTTCAACCTGGAAATGGAAAGAATCGTTCCCCAGATCCTCCACGAACTCGCTACCCCTCCGATCTTAGTATACCAATACCCAGACTGGGATGCCGTTGCCGACAACTCCCGCCCTTTCCGCCTCTACTGCGACGCCAGCATCGACGGTTTTGGCGCGACTCTCGAACAAGAACAACCCGACGGCTCCGTCCGTCCCATCGTCTTTAACAGCCGCACACCACTCTCAACAACGAGCGATCCTGGACCCCCCTCGACCTCGAACCCGGCAGCATCGTTTGGGCCATCAAACGCCTCCGCGGCCACCTCTGGTCCACCAAATTCCACGTCTACTCTGACCACAAGGCACTTGACAGTATACCCAAAGTCGGCGAAGACAACGCTCGCGTCCGTCGCTGGCTGGAATTCCTCTACTCCTACACCCTGGAGTACCGAAAAGGCTCAGCTAATGGCAATGCCGACTGACCTCTCTCGACTCCCACAACCAGCGACCGATCTCGACCGCACCGGACCCAACCGCTTCACCACTCCCGACACCATCGGTATCTACCTTATCCAAGCCTGCGGTTTTACTCCGATCGACCCCTTCAACTCGGGCGTCGGTTTGGGTGGGCTCGTCCCAATTTCACCCATTCCCTGCGACACCATCCCACCACTCCCTTGCACTGACAATGACTTCGGCGATTTCCGCCGCCACAGACCACGTATGGACAACTCGGACTTGGTTCATACCCCTTACTCTATTGTAGCTTCTGCCGCCGTCCAAAATACCGCCGTTGGATCGTCTCGCAGACTTCCCGCCGGCCCCCGCTTTGCTCAAGATACCGCCGCTGGATCGTCTCGCAGCCCTCCCGCTGGCCCGCACTTTGCTCAAGATACCGCCGCTGGACCGTCTCACTGCCTTCCCGCCGGCCCGCACTTTGCCCAAGATACCGCCGCTGGATCGTCTCGCAGCCTTCCCGCCGGCCCCCGCTTTGCTCAAGATACCGCCGCTGGGCCGCCTCGCAGCCGCCGGCCTCCACTTTGCTCAAGATACCGCCGGTGGATCGTCTCGCAGACTCCCCGCCGGCCCCCGCTTTGCTCAAGATACCGCCGCTGGATCGTTTCGCAGCCCTCCCGCCGGCCCCCACTTTGCTCAAGATACCGCCGCTGGATCGTCTCGCAGCCTTCCCGCTGGCCTATGCTTTATTTTACCCAAGACCCCACCGTCGACTCGCTTCGCAGCGCCTTCGTCGGTCACCTTTTTTTCCTCGACCCCATCGCCGAATAGCCTTCCAGCTCCGAGAAAGCTGCCGTGACCGCTGGCGCTCCTGCTGGTGTGGCTTTCAGGCCACCCGTCGTCTCTCCCTCGCCCACCATGAGCGTCTCACTTTCGGCCACTCCTCGTTCCTCGTCGGGCCTAATTTCTTCTCGGACCCGTCGCCGTTCCGTCGCTGCCGCTGGGACTCACCTTACTCCTGCGGACTACGGATTTGGCCGTCGAACGTCAGCTATGGCAGCCCCAAGACCGTCACCAACCCACCGCCGTCCACCCGCGGTCGCGCCCAGGCCACTGCCTCGGCGACCGGACGCAGCTCGCCGCAGCGCCGCTCAAGACTCGCCCTCGCCAACGACTCCAGTTAGCGCTACTCCACCAGTGTTCCTGCCACCACCACAGTCCTCCATCCCAGGCGCTTCTCCCTCGCCGTTCAGAGGGGGGGAGGGAGTTGTAAGGATTACCCTGGGCTGGGTAATCGATCGAACTTTTACCCCTATAGCTCAGTAGGTAACACCTTCTCATTTGACGTCGTCCAGGTCACGGGTTCGAACCTCACGAACGTTTATTTTACAGAAACGCTTGTGCGCGTGCATCCCTGAAAAAAACAAATCTCCTTGGTTCCCCAGGTAATGAAACGAAGCGGGTAGGTCAGCGTACAGACGTATACGGTTCTGACGCCCCAAAGATCCCGCCGTTCAGAGGGAGGGAGAGTGTTATAAGGATTACCCTGGGGTGGGTAACCGATCGGTCGTTTACCCCTATAGCTGAGTAGGTAACACCTTCACAGTGGCGAAACAAACGAAGCCTGGTGACCCTCTTCATGTCCAAGTGGAGTCCGTGGTACCTATACCCTAACTAATACAAACCAAGCCAGATTTTGGAGGCCACATGTGCACGCTCAATGTTCAAGCGCAAAAAAAAGTGTATGGATTTTCATGGACAAAACATCGCTCGTGGCCCGCGTTCTTGGTTTCAGTATTACCAGATTTTATCCCAAACGGATCAGGTATACCTGTTTTTTGCCACAGCCCTTAATTCTCAGTTTGTAAAAACTGACTACCTGGTATCTATTTTGGAAATAGCAGATCTGTCTGCCTGTCTGTCCGCATCACTTATATTTTCGAATTCGCAATATTAATAGTTCGTTCCATTGATCGATATATTACAGTAGTTCGTTCCAGATGATATTCATACGACGCATTCGACTCTGACAGACCTTATAGGCCTTATATACTGAAACAAACCATACCACCAGGCAATATTAAGCCATATTTCATACCTACCACAACCTATGTACCCATCATACCATACCACCTACATACCATATCACATTTTGTATTATTAATAGTTCGTTACAGATGATATTACTATTATTATTATGATGATGATGCTTACCATTTGACAATGTATAGTGTTGTTCTAAAGAAAGACTATTCATACGACGCTCGCGACTCTTACAGACCTTATAGACCTTATATACTAAAACATACAATACCACCAGGCAATCTGTAGCCATATATCATGCCTACCACACCGTGTTTACCATCGCACGATATCACATACCGGGATTTTTCCGTATAGTATATCCATCAAACCGTACCATCATACCATGCCAACACACGATATCACATACCGTGCCACACCACACACCTTACTGTACCACGCACCATACCCAAACCCTACCGACACCACCCGAGGGGCTCAACCATGCGAGGACACAAGAAGAGCATGCCCCGAGCAGGGAGCACTCGAGAAAGAACGAGTATAGGTACCACACTGCTGTACCAACACCACAAGTAGTATGCACGCAAGGAGCAGGAGGCGTGGAGAAGATCATTGCGAACATGGGAAATGCTGTTGAAATTGGATAACACCTCAATATTTAATGTTGCTCGATACGAGTAGTGATAATGATGGTATCCAAATATATATATATATATATATATATATATATATTATATTATATATATTACAGCAGCAATACTGGTATGAAATAAACACCGCAGAAAATACCCACTCGTGACCAGTTACTGTGAAGGTATTACCTACCGAGCTATGGGGGTATCTTAAGTGTAGGGCAGTACGTACCTACTTTAGGGGCCGACTACTGCTAGCAGGTGTGCTTCTGGCTCTGCTATGGTCACTCACACAAGGTGCTTGACGATGTCTGAAGTTATAGGCTCTTGTATTAGTTGCTGCTTGTCCAGTCAGGTGTCTTCTGAACGAAGGAGCGAGACATTCATCAGCAAGGCAGGCGATAACGCCTGCCAGGTATGATGAGGGGACGCTTGCTACAAATCATAATGTCGCAATAGGGGAGAGGGGTACCGTAACATGTAAGAGCCCGGTCGATTACCCAGCCCAGAATAATCCTTACAACACTCCCCCCCCTCTGAAACGGCGGGATATTTGGGGCGTCGATACCGTATACGCTGACCTACCCACTTCGTTTCAATACCAGGTAACCTGGGGAAGCAGATGTATGTGTTCAGGGAAGCACACGCAAGCGCTTCTATGAAAAAAACGTTCGAAGTAAGATTCGAGCCCGCGTCCTCGACGACGCCAAATGTGAAGGTATTACCTACTGAGCTATATAGGTGAAAGACCGATCAACTACCCAGCCCAGGGTAATCCTTATAATAACACGACGCGCAACCTCGAGATTTATTTTTATTATTTCCCATTTATTAGACAAACCCACTCACTCCTTGGTTGTGCCTTCCTCATATACGGACTGTATTTCCTGCATGAGGCAATATAAAACCCGTAGCTCGCGCGATCGAAGTATCACACACAGCTTGCAAAGATGAGTTTCAACCAAATCCTCAATCTCACCGCTACTGTTTTTTATGTTATAAACGAGGTGATCTTTGCCGTAACGCACTACCAGGTACCAGGCACCAAAGTACCGGTACTGCTGTTTGTTGAGGTAATGAGGGTCGCGAGCGCGAAGCGCGAGTTTTTTTTCTTGGTTTTCCAAGGAGAAAACCCCTCTCCACAACGAATCGTACGAGAGTTGGGTGCCTTGTTTTCAGTTTATCTGTAAGTGTGTGTGTCACCGCGTGTGATTCAACTTTTTTTTCGGCCACGTGTGTCTGCCGCGCTTAACGCACACGGCACCAATGCCGGTCCCAGCGGGCTCTGTGCACGCATACACACTAACGAAACCTTCTCGTGCCGGTGCGATTGTAAGTCGTTCAGAGTTGGTAGAGCTAGGTGCGGCAACGTGTGTAGGCGGTATTGTCAGGCCAGCCCTCCTAACTGAAGAGGGGACGGAGAAGCAGGAAAAGCTCTGCTGTAGATGTCGTACAGCAGTAGTAGTAGTTGTGGCACCTGTCATGACGGCTTTTGTTTTTGAGTTCTACCCAACGAAACCCAACCCTATCTGCGAGTACTCGTAGGCAGAATGGGCCTGTCCACGGTAACTTCCCAGAGACACATGATGCAGGTGGTATTGTTGTCACAGGCCCACCCTCCTACTGATGAGGGGACGGAGAAGCAGGAGAAGTTCTGCTGCAGTCGTACAACGGTAGAAGTGGTGGCACCTGCTACGAGAAGCTCCGTTGGACACATGTCAGGATTCTCACCCTGGAATAGACAATAGTCCAATTGTCTATTATCAGTTTCCTCTTGCGATTGACTGTCTATTATGGTGGTCCCTGATCTCACCCAACTGAAACGCATCGAGCTCTGTTGTCCTGACAATTTCTAATAAATGCCCCCCACCTGGCCCTATTGTCCAGACAATTCCATTTTATAGGCAGCCTCCGTAGCCCTTTTAAAACTGCAGTCCCGTGAGGGGGACAGGCCACTCAAATCCCAAGTAGTTTGCCCCCAAAACGGGACAGCAGTCCTAAAATGGTTAATCAATGGTCAGGACAATTCCAATGTGTGGACCTTCTCCTAATCATTTGTCCGGCCATTTTTTTCAGTTAATATACCGCCTCCTAAACCAAATATCCCGATAACTCGAATTAATAGACAGTCTCTTGGAAATCGATTGTCCCGAAAATTCTAGCTAATAGACAGCCCCCCTAATCAATTGTCCGGACAATTGCAATTCATAGATTGTCTCCTAACTCATTGGTCCCAACAATTCCAACTATACAGTCTCCTAAATCAATTGTCTCGACAATAGACCGTCTTCGAAATCAATGATCCGGACAATTGCACTTAACAAACCGCCTTCTAAATCAATTGTCGGCAATTCCAATTAATGGACAGCATTCGAAATCAATTGTCCGGTCAATTTCAACCAACAGAAAACCTCCCAAACCATTTGTCCAGACATTGTCAATTTGTAGACAGTCTCCTATATCAATTGCCCGCACCCTTCGAATTATCAGTCAAGACGGACTGCTTTGTTTAGACGGGGGGGGGGGGGGGGCGGCATGGAGTTCGCTTACTCTCAGATAGCAGCAGCAGCACAGCAGTTTCTTGAAAAGTTTTTTAATGTTTCACATCTGAATACATGGGCTAGGCGGTATCAAACGTCCTACGTACGAACATGTAATTCGTAACTAAAGGTGATGTTTACCGCCCTGTCCTGCTTATGCCTTGGACAATAGAGTTATTTTTAGACTATTGCCCCTACAGCATAGAGTGACGAAATTGTCTATCAATTGGAACTTTCCGGGCAACTGATGCCAAAGGGTGTCTAGCAATTGAAATTGTTTAAGAAGTTGATCTCGGACTGTCGATTATCAGTATTTTTTAGAACAACACTACACATTGTCGGATGGCGAGCATAATAATAACTATTATTGGGATTTGTTCGGACAATTGATCGGAATGGTTTGAACAATTGATGTCTGGCGCTTCTAACAATTGGAGTTGTCCGGACAAATATTTTGGACTTGTAGAGCTACAGTTGATCTGGTCGGTGCACTACACTACCACGCTATAATAGAATCGCCTCTACAACAGGATCGGGCAGTTCCCTGTATACTCAATAATTTGCGAGGTACTTTATTGTGCCATATTACGACTAGTGTGAGTCTCGGGCCGTTACTCTACCATCATATGGCTATGTATATCTGTCATGCAAGATCGCGCATGAACAGCTTCTAGAAGGTGGTTGTCCGCTATCGTGGATATTGACTCTTGTACTAAAGTGGCCACATATCTTCGTAAATCTGATGGTAGTCGAGGCGGGGAATTTCCAGCCTCCGTCACCAAGTAATTGCTGACGACAGATAGTCGTGATGTGAGATGACTCGTGTGTCTTGTCTCATGGTCACTTCTGCTTGGCTTGCCGTGCCGAGCATCACCGGTACCTGGCGTGTCCTACACGCTACACCCCACGAGTAGAGAAGCTTGCTGCAGACCCGAGTCGAACCTGAGATACCCACCTGTCTCACATTGGCGTCGACGGCAGCCCTCGCGTCTATCTGCCGCAACGCACGAAGCGATAGACCTTACCGTGAGCCAGGACCGCGCGACTTCCAAGTCTCTTCACAAAACCTTAAAGATGCCGGCATTGTGCACAATGACAACGAATTGTTCGCCAGTAGTGCAGTGTCTCGTTTTCCGTCACTTGACCCAGCAAAAATGCTGGAAGAACAAAGTGCTGAGTTCGGTCCGTATATGGAATATCTGAAAGCACTTTGTTACCGTTCCTGTTCCGGATGGTAACCACTATTTTTGGAACGAAACCGTTTTAATCCGGGTGTATTTGCCGGGGTATATGCGCAAACACAGCTCGTTCCGTGACTAGCTTGTCTTGTAGTGTCTACCGCCTTACGGGAATTAGCGTAGTCTATTAATAGCCACGTTCGACAAAATCCGAGATTGTTATTGGTGGCACGCCATGTCGAAAGACGCAGCCAATCACATAAAATGCTGCTCATCGTGCCAACACCGCAAGACGTCACATCGTACGCCGAAGCTGCCTGTTGGTGACCGTCCCGTTTCCCGCCCGTTTCAATGCGTGGCTATTGACTTTGTAGAGTACAAATGGTCGTCGAATAACTCGAAATATGGTATGTCCGTAATTGACCACGTAACTCGTCTTCGCGTGTTGGTCACGTTTAGTGACAGATCAGCCGCCACAACCGTCCGAGTTGTTGTTGAATGCGTGTTCTCAGTTATGTCACAGCCTGCGGGAACTTTTCATTTGGACCAAGGTATTGAGTTCGAGAATGGACTTGTCAAGGAGTTGCAATCCGTATCAGGGTTCAAAAAGACGCACACGTCAGCGTACCACCGAGCGCGTAGCACATTGCGCAATAAGTTGGCGATGTACGTTAATGTTGAACACGACAATTGGGCAGAATTATTACCGTTTCTTCAGCTCGCAGACAACACAACATACAAAAAGACGCTCGAAGAAACCCTGCATTTTTTTTATGTTTGGCCGTAGAGTTTTGTTCCCCGCTGCCAGTCTTCTTGGCGTGTCCCCCGTTGTCCCCCGTGTACGTCCAGTTCTGGAACACAGTTGGGACACGCCCGTCGTACCGTTGAAAACCTGTAACTCGCTCACGAAATTGTTCGTCGCAATTTACAGGAACGTACCGAAAAGCAGACAGAATCTAAGAGGGGACACGCCCGTCGTACCGTTGAAAACCTGTAACTCGCTCACGAAATTGTTCGTCGCAATTTACAGGAACGTACCGAAAAGCAGACAGAATCTAAGAGAAATCGTCCTTTCCGCAACGCCAGCATGGAGATCAGGTGTTGGTACTACTACCGTACACCGTCCCCATACCGTTCCTGATCGACACAACCCCAAACTTATCAGCCCCTGGCGTGGCCCCTCCACTGTGCGTTCCCAACTATCACCCGCAATTTATCGCGTTGAGAGGGATGGCGAACTTGCGGAAACATCAGTTCGTTTAGGTCGTATGAAGGCATACCACAATGACGTGTCCAGCTCAGTACCGGATTTTACAGCACTTACTTGACGATTATTTTTTAGGAACAACGTTATTATCGGTACCTGATCTTGACGGCTCTGTGCTCATTGTGCACATCGGCCCGTATGCTATTGAAGATATTGATTGTCATAACGTGACCCTGGTGAAGTCTCGCTGACTAACTGCCAACACCACTTTATCGTGAAAGATAAACCATCTAGTTTGGGTAATTGGAGATATGACAATATCGTGCCACAATGTCATGCGCTTGTCAGAGCTTATTATCCTACGAGGATCCTAGCTGAAGATCCACACGCATGTGATCGTCCCAGGCGTAAGCGAGACGTTGTCGCCTCGTCACCCTGAAACATACCCCAGTACCGTTTGTCGTCTTCGTTGCTATAGCACCTGGGACTACTTGTTGTCAGAACCGTCGCACCGCACCCCACTAGCAGTATTCAAATATCCGGCCAGATCTCGTTCGTCCACTATCAATAGTGGATCGTTTATCACGTGACATTCGCAACCTTACGTGTGATATTGTCGTGTGGTTGCTTGGGAAGCATCGTTTGCGGAGTAGTGCCCACGAACCAAGTCATGGCTAGACATTTAAGTGATGCAACCCAACAGCCAGTGCCCCGGTATACCGTTGACATACAAGTGTGGATTGTGTTTTGTTACTTCGTGTGGATGAGCCTCACGCGAAATCATTTTCTGTTATTTGTTATAATTTGCTGCGGATAGAGTTGAGACGTACAGGTAGGAGAAAAAGTTCAACCAGTAGTTATGCCGGGGTGTGCATATACCAAGAGTACACACTTTTGCATTATTGTTGGGTTATTCGACTATTAATAAAACGCGGTAGCTGCGTACAGTATTCATATACTTTGGACTATACATTTGTGTGTGGTTATCAATCAAGTAATGAACGCTTTTTTTCTTAATCGTTTTAGGTGGAAGAGACACGGTGTGATTTCGACCTGTTTCTTTGTGCGAGAGACACGAGGGATTCCTGGATACATTGATAATGTGTCACCTGGTATCTAGTGTCGGGATGGTCACGTTGGATTTTGACAGAGGAAAGGCAGTCGAGCGCGTGAGCTGCTAAGTCGTAGGTCCTCGTCGGGCACATCATGAGTGTTCTGTCTGCAGTCAGCCGTCAGCAACTGTCAGAACGTCTATTATACGGGGTATTAACTGTATAGATACTTGTATACTATCAACTCGTTGTAAGCCGACTCCAGTATTGTTCGTTGAATCGCGGGCATGTTCTCGCTTGCGTGGCCGATGATGCCTTTTTCGACCGAGGAGATATACATGTCGTTTACCATGCACCCGCAGAGTCCGTTATACTGCATCGTTATCGTTACATCTACACCGTCGTCACATCATTCATATATTTTTAATGTACCTGGTATATCGTTGGAAAGCGTTGATCAATCAAATCGTTCGTTCCGTCCGTTGCGTGCTCTGCATGGACATTTCCTTTGGCGTAATCGTCGTTCAGCACCTTTTTTTTACTCTCAGTTTGTGTGTACCAAATCTTGTAAGCAATCGTCTCATGTACACACTGCTTGCTGTACAACGTTGAGGAATGCTCTGACAATTGTCAAAGGCATGTACTATTGTTCGGTATATATGAATGCTTTCGTATACCATTCCGGTACTACTATACTCGTACCATTGTTCGGTAATATGTATACCATTGTTCGTTATATAAAAATATGTACCTGGTCTGTGCTTTTGTATACCACAGTATGCATGGTTTCATATACCATCGATTACTCGTTATTATGTATGATTTCGGGTACGACAGCATGAGTGGTTTCGTACTCAATAATCAAGTATATATGGTTCCGTATACCATAGTATACATACATGGTTGGGTATACCATGGTATGAACGTTTTTTTTTACCATCATTAATTATACATGGTTCCGTATACCGTAGTGTACGTACATGGTTTAGAATACCATTGTGAGTATACATGGTCCCGTACACCATAGAATACATTGTTTTGTGTACCATCGTATAAATTAACATGGTTCCGTACATCATACTATACGTGGTTTTATGCATCGTCCATCGTAAGTATGTATCATACCAGGTACACGGTTCCGTATACCATAGGATACATACCTATTCATAGTCCCTTATACCATTGTTACTATTAATAGTATGCTTGCCATCCGACAATGTGCAGCATGAGTTTCAACGTTGATTACTCAAAACATTCCTGAGATAAGAAATCCCCGGAAACAAAGGAAACCTATACCAGTTTGCACAAGATCTATCTACCTTATATGTCTACTTCCCTCTATGATTTATCTACGATACTCTATTTGATGTATTTGCTCCCTCCTCCATCTCAATTTGTACTCTTTACGTTCTATTCTTAACCCTTTTAGACCCGCAGACCCGTTTTGGGGACAAACCACTCAATTTTCAAGTAGTTTGTCCCCAAAACGGGACTGCGGTTCTAAAAGGGTTAATCCTAAGCCGCATTCAAGCTCCATCCCCACACCATCGATGTGAGTCTGTCATCCCCCCCCCTGCTTCTTCTCGTTTCCGGTCGACCCCTATGCTGGAGTTTGAATCTCGACACCCTCCTCGAGATGGCCACCTGTGTAGTCACCGAGACGATTTGGAGTAGGCGTTCCTTCACCACTCCTTTCCTTCCCGTCGACCAACCGTCCCTCCCCCCCACGACACTAGCTACCAGTTGATCGATGAACTTACTGCCCGCTACCCCGAGACCCCCAAAGCTTTCCACTGCTGAAGTGGCAAGCTTGTGACTCCGTTCGTCAAAGGACACAAGTCCCGGACTAGCGCAGTGTTGGCGCTTGCGTGCCTCGGAGTAAAGGCAGCTGATCCATCGTGATCAGCACTGCCTCCTCGCAGATGTATCTGCGCTTGAGGGTCAGCATGGGTGACGTCCAGCAGGATGGACTTCTCCCTATACTCCTTGCTAGGAGCGTCCAGTAGACGTCCTCTCCTGACAATAAATGTCCATCCGCAGATTTCGGTCTGCGGTGAACGGTTCGGCGCTCTCCACTTGGTGTCGAATTCTTAGCCGCTTCAGCGTACGGGACATCGCGTGGACAAGCGGTTGGTGCTGATTTACCTGCGCCCCTGCTCTGGGACAGATACTCGCGCAGCGGGTGTGCACGTCAACTGCATCGCAGCAGGGGCACCTCATAGCCACGTGTTCCTCGATCCCCATGAACCGCCTTCCCTTGCTCACGAACTCTGCTGCGGGTATGACACGGATTGAGTCTGTTGGCCTCGCCCGAAGGCATGCCGTGGCTTCTGCTCCCTCTAGGCTCCTGTAGCGAGCCGGGAGCTTGCCGTCTCCGCTAGCTCATCCAGCGAAGCGGTGTGGGCAGGATGCCGACCTTGGTTCAACAGCTGGGCTGAGCGCGAGTTTGTGGTCACGGCACCGTGCGCAGCCAGCATGTCGGCCTCTGGGGGTCTTGGGGCCAGGTCCCCCTCTGCGTCTAGACTCCATTCCAGCCAAGACTCGGGGACGATTCCCGCCACCGCTTCCTTCGTTACCCCCCATGTGTCCCGAATCTCCAGCAATGATGCTCGGTTCTGGGAGCCCCCTCCTCAGTTTATCGCCTAACGGGCCTGTGAGGTCTGCTAGGACCTCCGGCAAGGTCCCCACCCTGCTCCCGATGGATGCCGACATTCTCCTTGCTTCTGTCGACGGCAGCCCTATCCCTCCCGCTTCCGTAGAAAGGCTTGCGTAGGCCTGCTGTTTAGGTTTCAAGTTCAGCCGACTATCCGGGCACCCCTCCTGGAAAAACGACTGTGCCTCCGCCTCTCCCGGTAGCTCGAGGATTTTCTCGTACGCCCACTGCGCCTCGTTATCTGCCCTTTTATATGCTTCGAGGGACAGCCCCGGGTCCAGAGCCCTTTCGAGGTAACTCGTCCGTTGCCCGAGAGATTCGACGGTGGTGAGGACCGCTACTTGTTTGTCGGGCATGCTAGCGAGGCAGCGCGCAAGGCGGTCCGCGCCCCCGTCCCTCACTACCTCCATTGCTCGCCCCGCATGTCTTCTTTCGTGCCGATCGGGACACCCACCACCGTCACCCCTCTTTCGTCTGCGATGCGGACCTCAACGTTTTCAAGGAGCGGAATCTCCTCTGCCTTCGGGGTTAGGGATGCTGTAACCGTGTTGGCCGTGATCCCTGTAAGGCCGAGAGAGACATCGTCCATGTACGCGAAGGCTTCCACTACTTCTCTCTCGATTTTTTGCCGGAATCGCTTCAACCCCGGTCGCAACGTCAGGCAGAACATTGCTGGTCCCATGGGGTCCCCTTGCTGGACACCGCTGGAGCAAGCGATCGTTCTGGTCTCCCCTGAGTCCATCTGGAAAAACACGTCGGCTGGTCTTGTGCCGTAGCACTTATTCCACTGTTGTTGTAAAAGGTTCTCGTTGGATGTATTAATTCGACGGTGCGGAAACATGCAAGTAAGTGAAGAAGAAATATACATACCGCAACTGGTAGTTGTAGTATACTAGAACGACTGATACTGTAGTAATCATGGTCACAGAAACCCGTAGTTTTCTCTACGCAGGGAGTGATTTGGTTTTGAAGATGATCCAGTTGAAACGTACACACCAACCACCACAGCAGTAGCACAAATCGTCTGATTATTAATATTAATAGTAGAGAGCTTAAAAAGCTTTCCGTCTAGAATGTTCGAAACCTTCACTGGGTTCTCCAGTAGGAGGCGTTGGGGGGCGATGTGAGTCTCAGGTCGTTCCTCTACCGGCATTTGGGAATGTCTGTCATACGTCTTGCAAGATAGTGCATGAACAAAATCGTACTTATATTGATATTATAAAGCGGCCACAGATCTTGGTAGCCAACGGACTAAGACATTAACATCTAAGGATTGTTGAGGTGGAGAATTTCCGGCCTCCGTCACCAAGTAATTGCTGATGACAGTCTTGATGTGAGATGACGTGGGCTTGTCTCATGATCACTTCTGCTCGGCTTGCCGTGCCGAGCATCACCGATACCTGGTGTGTCCTACACGCTACATCCTAGAAGAAGAAGAGCAGAGAAGCTTGCTACAGACCCAGTGTTACGGTATCTCCTCTCCCCTGTTGCGGCGTTATGGTTTGTAGCAGTCGTCCCCTCATCATACCTGCCAGGCGATATCGCCTGCTTTTCTGATGAGCGCCTCTCCCCTTCGTTCAGAAGACATCTGCCGAGGCAATCAGCAACTAATACAAGAGCTTATAACACCGTCAAGCACCTCGTGTGAGTGACCAGAACAGAGCCGAAGGCATTAACCTGCTAGCAGAAGTCGGTCCCTAGGTCCATACTGCCTTACACTTAACACTGGCGTCGTTGACTAGACGCGTTTGGTACCTTTTTGAGGTCTGAGTTTTTTCTCTGCAGACAATTTTGGCTTTTCGCTCTTGTAGTCTGTTCTTTCGGCTTCTTGCTGTTCATTTGATGTCTTCTCCTTTTGGTGCTTGCATTCGAGAGTATGATATCCGCCGCTTCCCCAGCGCGTTGCGTGGTGAGACTGATGCAACAGTCGCTATCGATTCATGCGCTGTTGGTCCAGTGTCCCCGTGTATTCGCCTACAGCCTTGTAAGTTAGAGGTGTGGGAGTGGGTTTTGAAGTGTCGCATCTTCGATCCATTCTCCGAATTCTCCGGATTGTTTTTGTTCATGCCTGAGTTTTCTATGAATCTGCATATACAACCCTTCAGGGTGGGCTAGTGTTATGGTATCCCCTCTCCCCTGTTGCGGCATTACGGTTTAGAGCAATCGTCCCCTCATCATACCTGCTTTTCTGATGAGCGCCTCGCCCCTTTGTTCAGAAGACATCTGACGAGGCAAACAGCAACTAATACAAGAGCTCATAACATCGTCAAGCACCTCGTGCGAGTGACCAGAACAGAGCCAAAGGCATCAACCTGCTAGCAGTAGTCGGTCCCTAGGTCCGTACTGCCTTACACTTAACACCAGGTCGAACCTGAGATACACACCTATCTCACAGCACTAGTACCGATTTCATTGGGGAGTGCCCATCAGAAAACAGTAACTAGGTGCAAGGCCATGACATTTCTGGAGAAATTTGTGTCTTCGGTGGCATCTGAAATGAATTGTGCGGACAATTCCATTAACGTTAAACCGCCGAAGTCCGCTTGGACAATTCCAATTAATTGACAGCACCCGAAATAGACAATTCGATTTAATAGGCGGCATCCGAAATCAATTGTTTAGAAAAATCCGAATAATAGACAACACCCGAAATCTTGTGTCTGGACATTTTCAATTAATCGACAGGCTTCCGGAATCATTTGGCTGGATATAATTTTAATTAATATTCGGCAATCTCCGAAGTTAATGGTTTAAACAATTAATTCCAATTCAAAGACAACGGCAACACTCGAAACCTATCGCTCACACAGTTCCAATTAATAGATGGTCTTAGAAATCAATCGTCTGGACAATTCCAATTTGGGCACAACCTCGCCGAAATCGGTTTTTGTGTGGACAATCTTCAGTTCATGACCAATCGCCGAAGTATGTTGCCTGGACAATTCTATTCAATAGACAGTCGCCAAACCAATGGTCAAGACAATTTCAATATAAACACAGCCTCCAAAATCAACTAATTGCAGACGTAATGGGCTATTGAAAATAGAAATTGTTGTGTACCTGGTATTAATAGTCAAGTTGTAGATTTTTCGCCTTCAAGTTATGCCGAATTTCGAGTTGGGGAACCAGTGTTAAGATCAACGTCGGGAAACTTTGTATCCTTGGACAGGTTCGCCGATTAAAAGTCGGTACTCGTTGGTACTCACGTGTGTTGCTTGCTTAGAGATAGAAGAAGCACAGCTTTATTCCTTTCGTGCACGCGGAGACTGAGAACCAAGCTCTCGTGCCTCGCTGGGAAAACCCCTGGTCCTCCATCTAAGATACGCCTCCCAGGTACTACAAATACGATCCCAACACCTGAACCCAGGTAATGACCGGGCTTTTACCCTCAATCAAAGCAGTGCCATAACACTAGCTCACTCTGATGAGCCGTATATATACGCAGAATTATGGGAAATTCGTGGAAACCCCGATTCGACGAGCTAGATCATGAGTCGATATGCGGCTCCTCAAAACCCACTCCCACACCAGGTCCTCTGAACGGCAAGGTAACGATGTTCGTTTATAAAGGATAGACCACTGAGTTACTCAGTCAGCGCTGACTAAGTAGCTCAGTGGTCTATCCTTTATAAACGAACAAAAGAAGTCCGGGGTCCGAATCCCGCCAGACGTCGTATTTCCGCTTTTTCTGCCGTGGGTAGAAAAAGGGAAATCAGGTGGAGAGAATCACGATAAAAGAACACTCGACCAGAGAGTCGGAAGTGGAGTGAACTTGAGTAAAATAACTCACGACTAGGGAGGGGGACAATATGAAGGAAAAACCAGGCGCTGATTAGGGGCTTGATCAACCCCGGAGGATGTTATCGGCGGGAGGCCGTATCGAGCCCAAAGGTACTTCTTTTGTTCGTTTATAAAGGATAGACCACTGAGCTACTCAGTCAGCCCTGAATGAGTAGCTCAGTGGTCTATCCTCTATAAACGAACAAACGAAGCCGGCAAGATATGTCAATTTGAAAGAAGAGAAATAAAGGAAGACGCCAAGCCTTAAGGGGCAGGAATAAATCGTCAACCAAAACCATTGCCATGCCACCCGCAACGTGGGTGGGGCGAGAAAGTGTAAGCGAAATTGTTAAGATCAGGAGCATGCGGGTCACTTTGTATCCCTGGACAGGTCTGCTTATTAAGTCGGTACTCGTTGATACTCACGTTTGTTGTTGGTTTATAGATAGAAGAAGAGCAGTTTCATTCCTTTCATGCACGACGGAGACTGAGACCACGCTCGTACCCCTCTGGAAAATAACCCCAGGTTTTCCACCTAAGATACGCCTTCAAGTACTACAAATACGATCCCACTGCCAGAACCCGGGTAATTACCGGGCTTTCAACCTCATACAAAGCAGTATCATAACACTAGCCCACTCTGATGAGCCGTATATATATGCAGAAATATGGGAAATTCACGGAAACCCCGATTCCGCGAACTAGAAGATGAGGCGAAGATGCGGCTACTTAAAACCCACCCCCACACCTCTGAACGGCAAGGCACATGAGGGAGCTGCTCATTCCAGTTGTTTTGGGGATCGTTGACGATCACCCCGATGTCGTCGCGGCCGAACGGGCTTTAACCGCCGCCGAGACCTTCGGGGGGCTGCCTCGGCGACAATCGCGCGCCGCCGGGCGCAGGCGCTCACGGCGGCCGAGCAAGAGGCATCAGCGGCCGCCGTTGGTACTCACGTTTGTTGTTTGCTTAGAGATAGAAGAAGAGCAGCTTTATTCCTTTCATGCACGACGGAGACTGAGACCACGCTCGTGCCTCTCTGGAAAACCCCTGGTTTTCCACCTAAGATACGCCTTCCAAGTACTAGTAACTGCAAATACGATCATAGTGCCAGAACCCAGGTAATTACCGGGCTTTCGACCTCATACAAAGCAGTATCACTACAAAATGTGAATACAAAAAACCAGACGGTCCTGTTTCCCAGTAGGTGCTCCGTCAATGTTATCCAGATCGCCCCCAGCTCTCGAGCGGGGGGGGCATCGGTAGGACGAGAGGAAAAGTAACACGGAACACGCCAAGAACTACCTAAACCCAGCCCACAACTCCGGAAACATGTCCTGTGCCACAAATGAGTGGCCCGATTACCCAGACCAGCCCCGACACTGAGCGGGGGTGTAGGCAGGACAAAATACTATCGCGCAAAACCACGCCCAACCTAACCCAAGAAAAACAAACCAGGAACATATCGAGCAGAAAAACGCCGACCCGAAATCTCGGAAAACGTCAAAAAGTAGGAAGCCACCCCCCAAAGCCCAGGAAAACGGCGAGAAAAAAAAAATCGAGTGCAGCCGAGAAGCGACTTACAAATATACGATACCAATACCTGAACCCAAGAAACTACGGGGCTGTTAGCCTAATTCGAAGCAGTACCATAAGACAAGGAACCACACAACACAATCGAGTACGTGTACGTGTACAAAGGGTTCTAGGGTGAGACAGACCGCAAACCAAGCGTACAGTGATGCTGACCCTGCCTTGTGTGTCCTATTTTGCTATTGCTGCTGCTGTTCTGCTGCTGAAGAAGCTCTGCTGTAGACGGCGTACATCAGTAACAGTAGTCGTCCTGCCGTCGACGCCATTTGTTATAGTCCGTTGGGGTACGTACTCGTACTGATAGAAGGTTAACCAATCGTCTACCCAATCTAAGCCTTATAGCAGGTAACACCTGCTACGAGAAGCTCTCTCTGTTGGACAGGTATCAGGCGCAGATTTTTGGTCTTCAAATTGGACCGATTTTCGAGTTGGGGAACCAGGACACACACGACAACAAAATCGAGTACGTGTACAAAGGGTTCAAGGTTAGACCGACAAGCCGCGTGCGTACAGCGACGCTGACCCTGGCCTCTCGTGTGCCCTACTGGTGCTGGTGCTGGTGCTGCTTCTGCTGTCGTTGTTGCTGTGTTTCTGCCGCTGCCCCGCCGTCTGCTGCTGCTGACGATTTTTGTTGAAACCGAACGTCACGGATACACACGACCGCGTAGTATATACCTGGTAGATGTTTTCGTTCATGTTGGTCCAGCACAACAATCAGTATTCGCCCAGTATTAGAAGGATAAGGATTACCCTGGGCTCGGGAATCGATCGATCTTTTACCCCTATAGCTCAGTAGGTAGGTAATATATGTTCACACCTAGGACAGATAAGATCCCATTTTCGGGATCTAGATCTTTTGGGGCAGATAGATCTCTGGTCTACAGCGATCTGCGGGATCTAGATCATGTTTGCCGTATAGGATCTGTGCGATTCAGATCCTATGTACAGGATCTGTATGATCTAGATATTATGTACATGTTTCTGTGTGTGTGGGATCTATATGATCTAGATCTTACACACACGTTTGCCCGGGCATGATCTGTGTGATCTGCCTGATTCGCACATGTTTGACTGGTGAGATATATATGATCTGCTAGTTCTAGATAATATTTGCCTGGAGGAATCTGCATGCGATCTACATCTTACATTTATGTTTCGGTGGGGGGGATCTGCATGATCTAGATCATACATACAGGTTTCGCCAGGTGGGATCTGCAGATCTGCGTGTGATCTGCACATGTTTCATAAAGTGGGATCATTATGATCTAGATCATACATACATGTTTCGGTGGGGGGGATCTGCATGATCTACAGTAGATCATACATACATGTTTCGCCAGGTGGGATCTGTATGATCTGGGTCATCTGCACATGCTTGCCAGGTGGGATCTGTATGATCTGCATGATCTGCCACATTGTACTCGCATATGAAGATGTACATGCTTATGTTTGCTCGCGGGTGATTATATGCGTTGGCTCGTGTATACCGGAACCGTTGTATACGAGATCTGACATAAATTGACGACATAGCCCACGGTGGTGTGGTGGCGGTTAGCAGCTCAAGTTCCTGTGAAGGTCGTAGTCCGTTGTCCTGCCGACGACGCCACTTGTTAAGATCACGGACAGCAGGACACTTTGTATCCCTGGGCAGGTCTGCCTATTAAGCCGGTACTTATTGGTACTCGCATACATGTGTTGCTTGGCTAGAGATAGGAGAGTAGCTTCATTCCTTTCGTGCACGACGGAGACTGAGACCACGCTCGTGCCTCTCTGGGAAACCCCTGGTTTTTCCACCTAAGATACGCCTTCCAAGTACTACAAATACGATCCCAGTGCCAGAACCCAGGTAATTACCGGGCTTTCAACCTTGTACAAAGCAGTTTCATAACTTTCCCCCTCATCAACCACATAAGCACGCCGTCGCTTACAAACCACGTACGGCATGACAACTGCGGGGGGCGGAAGCTCTGATAGTGGCACTGGGGCAGCAGATGATGTCGACAGTAGACCGGAAGTGTGTTCCCCGGCGGATCCCGGAGGCGAACCGATCGAGTTGGATCTTGCACACACATTTGGCCGTTTGGGATCAGTATGGTCTAGATAGTACACACACGTTTGCCCGGGTGGGGTCTGTATGATCTAGATCTTACATGTTCCGCCAGGTGGGGTCTGCATGATCTGTGTGATCTGCAAATGTTCGCCAGGTGGGATCTGTATGATCTGCGTGATCTGCACATGTTTCACCAGAATCGATTAGATGGGGTCTGTATGATCTAGATCTTGCATACATGTTTGCCCAGGTATGATCTGTATGATCTGCCTGATCTGCACATGTTTGCCTGGTGGGATATATATTATCTGCGAGATCTAAATATTATATGTGCCCGGAGGGATCCGTATGATATAGATATTACATACATGTTTCGGTGGGTGGGATCTGTATGATCTAGATCATACATGCATACATGTTTCGCGAGGTGGGATCTGCAGATCTACGTGATCTGCAAAAGTTTCAGAAGGTGGGATATGTATGATCTGCCTGAAATGCACATGTTTGCTGGATGGCATCTGTGTGATCTGCATGATCAGCACATGTTTCGCCGGATGGGGACTGTATGATCTAGATCTTGCGCACAACTTTTACGTATCAGATTCTGTGAAAAAGGATCTAGATGATCTAGATCGTGATCTCTCCTAGGTGTGAATATGTTATAGGTATCGTACGAGTACCAGGTAATATCTTCACAGCGTCGTCGGCGGGACACTGGACCCGGTACGAAACTCACATATATGTCTTGACCTGGAACCTTTGGAACAACAGATGATACAACTACACAGTCGCACAGCCGTGTGTGAATGCACGCTGCAGTCAGTCGAGTCTGTGTGTACGCACTCTGCAGTCGGTCGAATTCAGTCGACAAACAAACAACCAACTCTGCGACTGCGAGAAATACGGCTGTCTCTGCCTGCCTGTGCTACCTGGTGCGCGTGCCTACTCTCCTGCATGCAGCATCTTTCTTTGAGCGGGGTATTCTTGCGAGCAAACGTTTTTTTTCCTGGACGACGCACCTGTGTTGCACTGTGCCCACAAAACACAAAAACAAGTCCCGACAACATCTCGTAGACAATGGAAGCACGTCTGCCGCCGTTTTATTTTCGAGGACTTTTCGTTTTTTGCTCAAACCCCGACCGTTCCTTGCGGGCCAAAATTTGGCAGACCGGATATGAGCTCCTTGGTGCCCTCCCGTGAATGTGCCAAAGCGAAAGCACTTTTTCTGTGCTCCTTCCGGGCGGACCTCGTCGCTGAAGTTTGAAAATGTGGTTCCAGGCGCTTGATTTTTTTGTTTCTTGTACTCCAGCCCAATAAATATTTTTCTGCTGTAGAACGATTGTTAAGATCAACGGATAGCGGGGCACTTTGTATCCCTGGACAGGTCTGCTTATTAAGTCGGTACTCGTTGGTACTCACGTTGCTGTTTGCTTAGAGATAGAAGTTTAAGAGTAGCTTTATTCCTTTCGTGCACGACGGAAACTGATGAGTGTGTTGGGCGTAAGCTTTTTTTACCCAGATCTCCAAGGAAGATGAAAAAATAAATAAAAAAATGAGACCACGCTCGTGACTCTCTGGAACACCCCTGGTGTTCCATCTAAGATATTCGCCTTCCAAGTATACTATTAATATTAATACAAATACGATCCCAGTGCCAGAATCCAGGTTAATTACCGGGCTTTCAACCTCATAACACTAGCCCACTCTGATGAGCCGTGTATATGCAGAATTATGGGAAATTCATGGAAACCCCGATTCCACAAACTAGAACATATGAGTCGACGATGCGGCTCCTCAAAACCCACTTCCAAACCTACCTCTGAACGGCAAGGCAACGAAGCCGGCAAAGTACGTAAAAATAAATGAAAGGAAGACGTAGCCTCAAGGGGCAGGGAGAAATCGCAACGAACAACCATCGCCATATGTCACCCGCGACGGGGGGGGCGAGGAAGATGCAGGGAAAAGTGAAAAGTGAATTTAAAAAAAACGAGAAGAAAGAATAACGAGGAAGCCATTTTGATGGACAGCGGGTTTTCGGTAGATGCTTTTTCAGGGGTGCTTAATAAGGAGGGGAGTGGTCGTTTTTTGGTGGACGAGATGGAGGGACGTTGGTTGTAGTAGTCTTCATGAGCGTCACATCAGTTCTGATTTGTCGTAGGATGCTGCCGCGCTTTTGTTCTGGAGAGTTCTTCAATTAATTTCTGTTAGTCATTTATTTGAACAACACTACACATTGTCGGATGGCAAGCATAATAATAACAAGGAATATGTCTAGAACCACACAGAAAACCCAGCCTACAACCCGGTAAACGTGTCCTGTGTGGCCCGATTACCCAGACCAGCCCCGACACTGAGTGGGGGGGGGGTAGGCAGGACAGAATACCCGAACACCACCCCCATCCAAGCCCAAGAAAAAAACAAACAAACAAACAAATAAACAACCCAGGAATACACCCGCCAGAAAAACCCCCGACCCGAAAACTCGGAAAACGTCAAGAAAACCACCCCCCAGAGTCCAGAAAAACGTCAAGCAAAAATTATCGAGAACATCCGAGAAGCGAAAGTCAGCTATATCCACGGCGGCGCCTCGCAACGAGCAGGAGGAACCCAGAAGTCGTAACGTTCCTCTTTGCGTTCCACAGCAATTTGTTTTTTACAAGAAACTGAAAATTCAAGCGCATGGAACCACATTTTCAAACTTCAGCGACGAGGTCCGCCCGAAGGAGGACACGAAAAGTGCTGTCGCTTTGGCACACTCACGGAGGGAGTGCACCAAGGGGCTCATCTCCGGTCTGCCTAATTTTGGCCCGCCAAAGGACCGGTCGGGGCTTGAGAAGAAAAACGAAAAGTCCTCGTGAAAAAAAGGGGGGCAGACGTGCTTCCATTGTCTGTGTTGTCGGGACTTTTGGCAATATCAGCTTTTTTTCGTGGGCATTGTCCCCGGTGGCTTGGTAGGTGGTCCGCGTGCCTTCGTAGCACATCCATTGTATAAGAACGTATATTTCCGTATGCGGGTCGTTGCATGGTTGAACAGAGCTCTTTGCAGATACCAGACATACCTGTAGACGATTACTTATACGGTTTGTATGTAGAAACGTAGGAATATACCTGCAGGCGAATCTCGTGTGGATATAAATAACTCTTAGGGAATATTCTACGGAGCAGTTCAGACACCCCCTCTGCCCGCAGAACATTCTGTTATAGTTGGGAATCTTCTGTGGGACCACGTCCCGATAACCTGTATCTGCCTGCATACAGGTTGGTTTTGGTTGACATCTTGGCTGAGCTGTGTTCCGGCTCTTCTTTGCGGGGGGCGTGGCACGGCAAAGCAAGGAGCGATTACCCAATCGGGTAATGCTCGGGACGATAGCTGGTGGGGAGAACCCGAGACCAGGCGGACAGTGTAAGACTTGGCATAGATGCATAGTCGAAGACCTTAGGGAGTTCCGAGCCACCGAAGGGTCAACGGAAGTTGCCCCCTTGGTGTTTGGAGTTGAGACCGCGTTGTGGTCCACTGCAGCCAAAAAGGTGGGGAAGTGGTACCGGGGGATCCTTGAAGCAGCCGAACGGTTCATGGTGAGGTGGCACGAGGCTGAGGCTGAGATGAGTAGACAGCGCCGCGCATCCGCCGTGGATGGTGCCCAAAGGAACGGGGGGGGAGGGGGCAACAGGAGAAGTGGCATAAAGCCCGACCGAGGGAATGCGGAGAGGGGGGGGAACAGGAGGGGTAGAAGGGAAACGGCGGTAGACGAAAGTAGGAAGGAGATGGCAGACAGGGTAGCAAGGCACCAAGTCGACTAGGAAGTAGAATATGACCATACTACTACTACTAGTGCTACCAACTGGTGCAGCTGGCTCGAACGTGGTCTTCCCTTGTCTTCTCTTTTAGTTTAGTTTTTTTTTCTTTCTTGCGCTGACTCTCCGTGATTTTCATTTCATTTTTTCTCTTCCTCTTCCTTTTCTGATTGATGAGCCGTACTCAAGGAGCCGTGTGGCGTGGTTGGAAGACGAACCTGCTCTGCTCGGCTCGTATTGTCTGACGCCAAGGGGCTGGGCATAGTTGACGAACGCAGTGCGGAGACGGCAGTCTGGGTAGCAAGGTACCAGGCGGATTAGCAGGGAGAACCTGGCTATACTACTCGTACCACAAGCTGCTGCCGCCACCTGGAAGGTGCTTTGGGCTTTGGTCTGCCTGTTATTTCCCCTTTGTTGTTTTTCCTTGTTACTTTCTCCTTAGTTCTTTGTCTTACTCTGTTCACAAGCAGTGGTGTTTTTTGTTATTTCTTCTTTTTTCCAGCTCGTTCTTTTTCAAGTGTTGGCCACCTCGCCTGCGGGGGGGGGGGGCACGACAGATTGTTTCTCTTAGATTTTGCTTTCATTTTTCTTCTTTTTCTTTTTCGATTTGTCTACCTTGTTTTTGTTTTCTCTTTGATTGTTTCTTTTCGTTTCACTATTTCATAGATTGCGTATGTCGTGCCTGTCGTATCTAGTATGATGACATGGCTTTGCATTGCCCACCGCAGTTCACACTGCACACGTGGCAACGTAGTATCTCTGTGGCGTAGCTTTGTGACCACAGAACTTGTATCTCTTCTAGGATTGAAGAATCGGCACGGACACTGGTTGTGCTGGATGTCGACGGGTAGAAAGAACGGTTTAATGTGAAGAACACACACACACACTACCGCTCACTCGAGTTCTACCTCTTACTCTCAACTCACTTGAGGAGCAATAATAAGAAGTTCGTGAACTACAAGCAGCGTGTTCTGCCCAGCACCGACATCCCTGTGCCCCTTACCAGCTATATATCCGGAACCCTCTTCACATTTGGCGATGTCAGCAAGACTGGTCACCGCTGAGCTAGACGCACCTGCTTCACACCGCCTTCTTCCACCCTCCCCGACACCTGCCACGCTGTGAGCATCATCATGATGAGAGGCTTTCTATTTTTGAGTTCCGAGTCATTTTTTTTTTTTACATGTATGTACCTGGTACTATTTTTCGGGTTGCATCCGCAACAGCTTCCTAGCGCCGTTACAGCAGTAGCCTCAACGAACCGCAGTTTCTCGCTTGTAGCCCCGCTCTCTTTCCGTTTGCGCCGGTGCGATCGCCCTCCTGACAAGGTCGATTTATGACGATGATCGAAGAAAGGCCCATTTTGTACGGTAGCAAGATGAGATCCCTGTGTATCTCCTAGTATTTAGAGTATTATACGAGTAAGTCAGAGTCAGTGGCATGCACCTCTTTCTTTCCCTCTCGTTTGTGGGAAACCTTGCTGGATTTTAGGGATTTTGTTTTTGGCGTAACAACAGCAGTTACTTATTTAATACCTGGTAGCGTGTTCTTCACATTAAACCGTTCTTTCTACCCGTCAACCTCCAGCACAACCAGTGTCCGTGCCGATTCTTCAATCCTAGAAGAGATACAAGTTCTGTGGTCACAAAGCTACGCCACAGAGATACTACGTTGCCACGGGTGCAGTAAGCACTGCCGTGGGCAATGCAATGCCATGTCAAGCTACTAGATACGACAGGCACGACATACACAATCTATGAAATAGAGAAACGAAAAGAAACAATCAAAGAAAAAACACAGTAATACTGCAACATACCTGGTATATTTTTTCATTAAATTATTAAATACGTCAGCTGTGAGTTCGAAGGATTAAAAAGTTGTTACTCAGCTTTGCAAGCTAATTGCAACCATGCGTCGTGCCGTCGGCATGATACATACATACTCGTACTTAGATAGTACAGTATCAGAAAGGACAAAGCCGCGTGGGAGACGCTGAGGATGGCGTGCGCGAATCTACGAAGGACGATTGATGCAGCGTTGCACGCCTACTTCGAAGAGAACCTCGCTGAAACGGAGAGACTGCTCGTCGACAACGACCAGCGGGGTTTCTACAAACACCTGAGGGCCACGGTGGGGTCGGACGGTCGAAAGGCGAGAAGCGAACAGTTCATCCGGGACGAGGAGGGCACGGTACTAAGGGACAAGGTACGCATTCTTGAACGGTGGGCGAGGTTTTTTGGCACTCTTCTGACCACGAAGTCGTCTAAGCTTGACCCAACCATCTGCGCCCTATTTCCACAACGGCCGTTGGCACCATCGCTTGGAGATGAACCGACCATGGATGATATGACGGCGGTAATTCGGGGTATGCCAAACTGGAAAGCGGTGGGACCAGACTCCCTTCCGGCCGAGTCACTGAAAATCGACCACCCCGAGTTCATCCGGTATTTTCACAACGTACTTGCCAACGTGTGGAGAACGGGTGACGTCCCCCAGCAATGGAAAGATGCGACCATTAAGGCCCTTCATAAAAAGAAGGATCGCTCTGATTGCAACAATTACCGAGGGATTTCGCTTGTTGCCCATTCAGGCAAAGTTTTGCTGAAAACGGTCGCGTCCCACCTCAGTACCTATTGCGAGGCCAAAGGGATACTCCCCGAGGAACAGTGCGGCTTTCGCCCAGCACGATCAACGGTCGACATGCTGTTCGTTGTGCGCCGACTGCAAGAAGTTGGACGAGCTAGAAAAATCCCTCTGTACATGTGCTTCATCGATCTGCAGAAAGCTTACGACTCCGTCGACCGTGAGCTACTGTGGGTGGTGCTCGCACGCTTCGGCGTACCAGAGAAGATGCTTACCGTTATCCGCCAGTTCCACGAAGGCATGCGAGCCCGCGTGCGTACGGATGACGGCGAGCACTCGGAATGGTTCGACGTCACTCAGGGGCTGCGGCAAGGATGTGTCTTGTCACCACTTCTGTTCAATATCTTCTTCGCTGCTGTGATACACGCCGTGCTGATACGTTTCAGTGAAGACCCAGATATTTTGAGGGACTTGGTTCACCTCGAGGAGGACCTCGGCGAGGACGGGGTGAAGGTTGACCCACTAACTTATGTGCGGAGGGCAGTGTGGGGTATGCTGTACGCGGACGATGCAGGCATTGTGTCCAAGTCGGCGGAAGGCCTTGCGAAGATGATGACCGTGATTGTGACCGTTTTCGAAGCAGCAGGTCTCACCGTATCCGAAAAGAAGACGGAGACCATGCTGCTGCGGACACCGAATCAGGCACCCCGGACCTCACCGCTCGTCATCGAAGCAGCGGGACAGAGGTATAGGCAGACGATGCAGTTTCTGTACCAGGGCGGCCTTGTCGTCGCAAGCGCTGACATTATGCCAGAGATCATGCGACGGATCCGACTCGCATGGGCATGCTACAATCGGTTTAAACAGGAGCTGTACGATATGGAGGATGCCCCGCTCACCCTTAAAGTGCGCATGCTAAAGGTCGAGGTGATGGAGACCCTGCTGTACGGGTGCGTGACGTGGACTCTTGGTCAGGAGCACTTCGCTGAGCTCAGAACGGCACCCCATGAACTCCTCCTACGGATCATTGGCTTCCAGCGCCGGCAACGCACTGACCACCTCATGTCGTACGCCAAGGCCCTCAAAAAGGCACAATGCGAGAGCGTTGAGACGACCATCCGCAAACGACGCCTCCTCTTTGCGGGGGCCGTACAGCGGACGACCAATGAGCGGCTGACCCACCGGGTGATGTTTGGGACGATGGCTGGTGGGGAGAACCCGGGACGAGGCCGGCCGGAAAAGAACTGGGCCCAATGCCTAGCAGACGGCCTAAGGGCTTTTCAAGCCACGGAGGGGTCCACGGAAAGCTCCCCCCTGCTGTTCGGAGTAGAGACGTTGTTATGGCCGAGGGCGGCTAAGAAGAGCGGGAAGTGGTACCGGGGGTTCGTCGAAGCGGCGGACTGCTTCATGGCGAGGTGGCACAGGGACGAAGCACAGAAGAGCCGGCTGCGCCACGCAGCAGAGGACGCCAAGAACGGCGACAAGGGGAGGGGGGGAGGGGGGAGGGGCAGCTGTTCTGATACAGCTGTCGACGAATGCAGAAACGAAATGATAGCTCGGGTGGCTAGGTATCGGTTCGACTAGCTCTTTACAGACTTTTGCCTGTATCTCCCTCTCTTTCGTGTTGCTTCGTCCTTGCAGCAGATACCTGCCCTTCCTGAGTACGTATGCTGTCCGTCTAGCAGCCTTTCTGAAGTCCTTACGTCGTTTACATTCTGTTTTCTTCTTTTTTTCTTTTCTTCTTTTTTTACATTTCAGATTTTTGTTTTTATGGTTTTATTGCCTTTTTCTCTTATTTTTCCGGTCTTGCTTGTGTTGTTGTGTTTCTCGTACCCGATACGCTGACACTTCACTTGCTTGACACTTGAGTTTGCGATTTAGTTTTATTTTTGGTCTTCCTCTGTCTCACAGTCTGTGACCACATAATCAGTATCTCTCTAGGATAGGGAATCAGGACGGACACTGGGTGTACTGATGAAGCTGGGTAGAAAGGACGATTTAATGTGAAGACAACAACAGTAGATATTCATACGTATGAGGAGAGCTTGAAACGTTGACGCGTCTGCCCATACTCTGCACGACCGCTGCCCAACTAATTGAGCACTGCCCAAATCAATTTATACTCGGGAGTGTACAATGCACCTGGTACGTACAACCTCGCCCCGTTTTGCGTTTGGTGCCTCGCACACATTGCGCATGTTGCACCTTTTGTACAATGAACCGGCACATACTGCTCGTTTTGAAACCATGCAGTACATTTTGCACAAATATGTTGGCATGCTGCCCGTTTCGATAACTCGTTGTGTGTGTGTTTTTAAATGTGTCCCGGAAGGCTGCTCGTTTTGAAAATTCGCCGTAGTACCTTTTGCTAAATGGACCGGCATGCTGCTCGTTTGGTAAATTTCCACGGCTCTAACAAATTATCAGGGTTGTATGCATGACCGCGCGCTTTGTGCCCCTGCCCATGTATACGCATGCTGCTAAAACTAATGTGTTTAGAAATGTAAAAACACGATCCAATTTTTAGTCTCAAGTATATGCTGCGCAAACCGGTGAAAACTGTGTCCCGCACGATATGATTTTGTATCGGCGCGCTGTGCAAATGTTGATTTTAGATCGGCGTGCGGTGCAACTACTGTTGCTTTTATCTCGGTATGCTCCACAAATGCTACAAAATGTTCCGGCGCGAAAACGTTTTCTTTGTGCTGGTATGCTGCACGAATGTCGCAAAATTTACCGTCACCTGCCATATTTTTTTATTTGTGTTTCTTTTTTTGTGGGTGTTAGAATTTGGACTCCCTGTTTTCTCTCGTGGGCCTTATATTTACAGTACCTTGAGACCGTATCGACATCATAGCAGATACGCAACATTTTCCGACAATGTACTCACACGCTGCAGAATTTTTATTCTCCCACGTGCAGTAGTACTTGTTTCTTTATATTTTTGAGTGCGTTGGTAGCACCCGCTCCATTCCTCGTCTCTTAGATACATATACCACACTCTGTACCTATGTTTCGAACTTGTTTCATACTGACAAATTTGGGCTACACCCAACCTGATTCCGGACCACCATGTATCCCTTCAACGGTGCACACTCCACCCCCGGGCTTCCAAGCCCCGACATATGCGGCCACGACCGCGCCTGTACCTACCAAGGTTCAGACGCTCCCGCCCGCGACCACCGCGTTCATCCCCTTGCGCCCAATCCCCTCACTTTTCGAGCCCATAGCTCTCACCATTCCGGCTGCTGTGCATACGGCGCGCCCACGGCCTCGGTTGGCCAGCGTTCAACCACAGTTGGCCTGCGGCGACACCCCTCTTGAGCTTATTTCTGTGAAATTCCGACCTCAGCAGGTGAAAACCGCGACGGTTACCACAGAGTATGCCGCCGCGACGACAGCCGCGCCCAACCACCGCACCCACCATCCTGCACAATTTCTGGGGCTCGCTGTGCTCCTATCCTGGTGAATACGCCACCCCCGGCTTCCACAGGACCACCCATCGCCACAACCAATGCCCTTCTACCCGACGCCGGTTCCACGCCCCTATGGAGCCCGCGTCCACCACCTACCACGCCAAGCAACGCCGCACGCAAACACCGCAACACCACCCACTACTACCGCCGTGCTTCCACGTCTACCGGCTACATCTCCGACCAGCAGCAGCGACAGCGACTCACCATGCAAACGCTACCGCAACTGAGGTGGCCGCGACGACGGTCGCGCTCGCCCCAAACTTGTGACGCCCCTGGCGCCTACATCGTTCTCCCGTTATTTTCACTACCGGGGCGGCCTGCAACCGGTACACATTAGCGACTGCCCCTGAAGCCTGCACATCATCCGTGTTGACGCTTCTCCGGGCCTACTACGGGAGTACACAACCGACACCACCCCTGCTGGACTGCCAAAAACCATTCAGACATGAGCAACGCCGACTATATCTTTATCGAGTACCCTCGGTGGCCTTTTCGACGTGTATGGCGTGTTAACAACATATTTGCACAGCAGCACCACCTCTATTTTCGCCTCTGCTCGTCAGCTCCGCGTGCGCAGAAACTTTACGTGCTCAAGATGAACCCTGCCTCAGCTCTAGCAGCCTACACTGCAGCGTGAAGGCCTGTAGGCAACTTTGTTTTGCGCAGCGTGGGACAAGGCTGACGATGGACAGCAGCTACCGCAACGACAGGCGTAGTACCAGCGGCAGCATAGGCGGCCCATCACGACTTCGGCGGCACTACTTTCGACACTGCACGCTTGTTACCCACACCGCGCCTTCAGCGAAACGGCATTTCTTGGGGGCCCAGGACCAGCTTTGCCTTTCTCGGGATGAGCTTCCTCCTCCCTCCGCTCCAATGGCGCCACTACGTTCGACGCTGCACGCTTGTTACCGATACCGCACCTAAGGCGGAACGGTTATTCTTCAGGGCCCAGGACCAGCTTCGTCCTTATCAGGATGAGCTTCTCCCACCTTCCCCTCCAATAACACCTCCACCCCTTTTCACCCACTCCAACAGTAATCGCTTGACCAAGTATTGATCCCCTTGTTTAAGTGATCATCTTGAGGTGTGGGTGGGAGGAGGTTCAAACGTTGAGCCTTACAAGGACGCTCGCCTCGACATCTCTTCTCGATGAGAACGCTGAGACTTGCCAAACATTGCCGAGTGTCCCGCAGGAGTAACTAACCTGTCTGACGCCTCGACGACCACGGCTACCAGCGGTTCCGGCACTGTACACCGCTTAGCCGCCTCTTCAACCGGGCCATCGACCGAGCTGGCTTTCAACCGCTTGGGCCGCTCTGCTCGCGCTACGTTCGCGAGCCCCGCGGCAGCTTCTGCTGGATCTCAGGATGCAATTGACACCGGGACCCCCGCTGACCGCCAGGTGCTGACCACACCACTACCCCTAGGCCTAGGGGGTAGCCCCGCCCGATGGGCGGAAGACTCGCGACCACCGTAGACCAGGAGATCCGTAGAGCCACCTGCCCCGCCATCCTTCAAGGTGCCGTGCAATATGATACGACACCGCAGGACCCGGATACCAGGAATCGCTTCTCCTAGCGAGTGGGCCCCAGCTTCCCAGTCCAAGACCGACCCAAGCAGGGACCCTCAGGGTATCTCCGGCTACGCCCGAGACCCTCCGGGAAACTCGGCGATGCCGACCATTTCCCACGCGGACGCCGGGAGTGCAGCCGGGCCTCTTCACCCGGCTTCTCTCTCGAGGATGCCAATCAGCAGTGGCTCCTAGGGTATCTCCGGCTTCGCCCGAGACCCTCCAAAAGATTCGGCAAGGCCGATCATTTCCTCCGCGGACACTGGGAGCGCAGCTGGATCTACTGGCCCGGCTCCCCTCCCCACGACCCCATACGACGGTTTAAATGGCCGCCGCCCATCACCACTACCGGACAAGCCTGCACACACCCGGAGCCTCACGCCCAACCAACTCCACCTGTTCTGGCAACGCGACTCCGTCCTTTCACAGTGGCACATGCCGGACTTCGTACATGAAGGCACCGACTACAACTGCGCCGAGCAGTTCGTCATGGCGCGTAAGGCCGCACAACTTGGCGACACAACGCGCCACCACCAAATCATGGTCTCGTCCGACCCGGCTGAGCAAAAAGCCCTCGGACGCGCCGTGTCTGGTTTCGACGACAACGTATGGGTCCGGCACCGCCTCTCCATCGTTCGTCAAGCGAACTTGAGCAAATTCGGCCAAAACCCGGACTTGCTCAGATCTCTCTTGGGGACGGGCACCAAAGTCCTTGCCGAAACCAGCCCTTTCGACATCATCTGGGGCATAGGTTTCAGGGTAGAAGACCCACAGGCCTACCAACCCTCGCTCTGGAAGGGCTCCAACCTTCTGGGGAGGGTGCGGATGTCCGTCCGACAGGATCTTGCCCCACCCCCTCCCCCCCCTCCTTTTCCTTCCAGGCCCCACGAGCCGAGGGGCACCGCCCCACCCTCCACCCGAGTGACCCCCACCAACAACGGTATCTACGAGACAGTCGATACTCCCCTGCAGCTTCCACCGAGTTGCCTGCTATCCCATCTGCTACCCCCTTCCACCCCGGACGCATTCCCAGCGGACCACTTCATCCGACCGCCTACCCCTGCAGCCAAAACCTACCCCATCGCTGCCGCGCCCACGATACCGGAACATGGACCCTGCCTCTCCAGTGGCATCCTAACAGTCGACGACTCGTCCTTCACAACCAGGGTGCGAGTTCACAGCGGCCCCAATGCCGTCAAACGCTACATCACCGTCGCTCTATTGGGTGCGGGTTCGCCGCAGACTTTCATTTCCGCCGATGCGGTGGAAAAACTGAAGGCCTGCGGTGCTGCTACCGATGCGTGCGAACGACACGGAGCCCCCCGCTCATGGGGCGGCTTCGGCACCTCCGCCCCCCTCACCACCTCCGACTCCATCCGCCTTAGCGTACAGTTCCTGAGAGGAACCTCTCCCACGGCCGCCCTAGCCGTGTGGGCATGTATTGTCCCTCCGGGTACTATGCAGCACCCTATCCTTCTTGGGCGGGACAGCTGGATGCGCTTCCAGTAACGCTCGTATACCATGCTTCCCCACCAGCCACCCGGACCACTCCTTGGCGAGCTTTCCCTTCTCCACCACGACCCCAACCGAGCCGCCGCGTTCATTCCCGACGACCGTTTCACAGACGACGTTCACCACCTTCTATACGCCGGCACCCGACCAATCTCCCTTTCGACCACTCCTACTCTTGTCGAGGTCAACCTGGTGCGCCAGTCCGGCGCTCCAGCGTTCACCGGGCACTACTTGGTCGACATGCTTCCCCGCGATGATCCCCTTGCGGACACGGCGATTTTTGTCTCCGATGGGCGCCAGACGATACCGCTCTCCGGCTCCACCGAGCTCGAACCGGGGGACCTCCTTGGGACCTCCTCTGCTCCATTGGTGCAAGTAACAATTTCCACCCTGTCCGACCCTTCCCTGGAGCCCCCTCCGCCCGTCCCCGCCCCCGACGTACATGCCCTCCACGACAACATTCCAGTGGCTAACGAGGGTCCAACCTCAGCAGCCCCCCCCCCCCCGCCGAAGACGCCGTGCCCTGGCCTCCTTGCACGCCTCCACGCCGATCAACACGCGAGCTTTCTACGCCTTTGGGACCGTTTGCCACAACACCTTCGAGACATCTCCTTCGACCTCCACGGACCCGGCTGGTCACCATCGGCCATCGACGATTTAGGCGACGTTCTGCGCGAATACCAGGACGTCTTCTCCACATCCAAGACCGACTTCGGCTCGTGCTCCCTGATTCCGTTCAAGATCACCGTGCCGCCTGACAGCGCCCCCGTCACCTCCCGCTCATACCGGATGAACCCGATCATTGCCAAGAAGGCCGATGCCATCATCGACCAATACCTTGCGGCCGGGCTCATCCAGCACTCTACGCTGCCGTACTCCAGCCCCATGGTAGCTATTCCTAAGAAAGACGGAGGCGTTCGCATCACGATCAACTACAAGAAGCTCAGCGCCATCAGCTCCCTCGGACAACTCCCCAATCCCCGCGTCGACGAGATCCTGGACTCTTTGGGCAAAGGACGCATCTTCTCCCTGTTCGACCTCGTCTCCTCCTTCCACCAGATCACCATCGATAAGGACACGATCCCCCTCACAGCTTTCTGCACGCCCGATAGGCTATTCGAGTGGCTCGTCATGCCGCAGGGCAGTAGCGCTGCGCCCGGTTGGTTCGTCAAGGTCATCAACGAGGTCATCAAAGGCCTGGAACGCGTCGCCGCCTACCTTGACGACATCATCGTCTACGATACGGACCCCACCGCCCACACCGCCAATATCCGAGCCCTCTTCCAACGCCTTCGCCTCCACAACCTCAAGCTCTCCGCCGCCAAGGCCAGAATCGGCGCCACCAAGGCTGACTTTCTGGGACATACGATCTCCCCCGCCGGCGTTAGCCCTAACGCCGACAAGGTCGCTGCCTTGACCAAGATGCCGATGCCGTCGAACGTAAAGCAAATCCGCGCGCTCATTGGTGGAATTGGCTACTACCGCAAACTCCTCGGGAACCTCTCCACACGCCTACGCCCCATCACGGCCCTTCTCAAGCAAGGGGCCAAATTCCTTTTCACCCCGGCCATGGAAGCGACCGTCCGCGAGATTCTCCGCGAGCTCGCCGCCCCTCCGATCCTGGTTTTCCCGGACTACGACGCTGTCGCCGACAACTCCCGCCCCTTCCGCTTGTACTGTGACGCCAGCCGCGACTGCTTCGGCACCACCCTCGAGCAGGAACAACCAGACGGCTCCGTCCGACCCATCCTCTTCATCAGCCGCGCCACCTTGGACTCGGAACGTTCTTGTACCCCCCTTGACATTGAAGCCGGTAGCATCGTTTGGGCCATCAAGCGGCTACGCGGTCACCTTTGGTCAACCAAGTTCGTCATATACTCCGACCATAAGGCGCTTGAGAATATCGCCAAAGTCGGCGAGCACAACGCCCGCGTGCAGCGTTGTTTGGAGTTCCTTTCCACCTACACGTACACACTGGAGTACCGGAAAGGTACGGCCAATGGCAACGCCGACTTCCTCTCCCGCCTCCCCCAGCCAGCCACCGAAGCCGACCGCACTGGACCCAACCGCCTGACCAGCCCCGACACCATGGGCATCTACCTCATCCGTCCCTGCGGCTTCACGCCTTGCGAACCCTCCATGCCGGACATCGGCTTGGGTGGGCTCGTACCAACTCCCTCCCTTCCCATCCCGGTCATCCGACCAATCCCCTTCACTGACGACGATTACGGCGACTTCCGCCGCCTTGGACCCTCCATGGGTTCCTCCGGATCTTCCTCGGCCCCCAAAACCTTCGTCGGGCCTATTTCGACCCACGACAACGCCACCGGGTCCCTCACCAGGTCCGCGAACTGCGCCGTAGACGCTGGCACTCCTCCTGGTTTGGCTTTCAGGCCGCCCCTCGTCTCTCCACCGCCAACCATTGGCGCCAGAACGCCAGCTCCTACAGACCTGATCTCTTCGCGAACCCGCCATCGCGCCGCCGCCGCCGCTGGCATTCCCCGCGCCACCGCCGACTATGGTTTCGGCCGCCGAGTAACGGCGGCAGTACCTCCAAGGTCAGCGCCTTCCCGACCCCGCGCACCCGCGCCCACAGCCAAGAGGCCACCGCGTCCTTCCGAACCAACAACCCCCCAGGCCGTGCCGCCCGCGCAACCAGCGCAGCCCGCGCTGCGAGCGCCCATGGGCTCAAGATCGCCTTCGGTACTGTCTTCTTCCCCACCTAGGCCCCACACCCCCGAGCCTGCCGTCGCGCCCAACAACGGTCTCCCAAGACCGGGTTCAGCGCGACCTCTTCCACGATCTCCGGTGTCGCCCCCGCTTCTCCTGCCGGAGTTTGCCGACGACGACCCCCACCTCCTCTCCTGTGTGGAGCACTTCACGCACACGGACTGGGCGCGCGAACAAAGCGCCGAGCCCCTGTGCGCCGCTACCATACACTACATTTCCCTGCACTCCCCGGCCCCCCCGCCGCCCGACCTCCTGCACCAATTCCAGCCGTCCCGGCGCCCGTCGCTTCCAGACGTGCTTGCCCTCGCAGGAAAAAGCCAACTTCACCGCACCGACGACAACACTGTTCTCCTGGTTCGACAACCACTTAAGCCTCACCACACCGGAACCAGCTGCGCATCCTCCACCGCACCACCCCCACGCATCTACGTTCCGATGTTGATGCGTCCTTGGGTGCTGCACACCTGCCACGCCACCGCTTCCTGCCACTTGGGAGTCTCCCGCACGGTCAGCATCCCTCGCACGCTTTTTCTGGTGGATCGGCATGGACATCTCCGCCCGCTGGTGGATCCGGCGCTGTCTCAAGTGCCAGGCGCGTAAGACCTCGCGCCAAACCATCCGCTGGCCCACCCTTTCCCTGCCCCTACCTAACGGCCCCGGTATCACCGTCAGCGTCGACTACTTCGGCCCGCTGCCCCTTACCCCACGCGGCAACTCCTACATCCTCCTCTTCACCGACCGCTTCAGCCGCCGCGCCGACATGTACGCAGTGGCAGCAGCCCAGTTCACCGCCGTCGGTACCGCCGATATCCTAATCGACCAGTACATCCCTCTGTGGGGGTGCCCTGTCACCCTTATCTCCGACAACGCGCTGCACTTCACCTCGAAGCTCTCCAACGCCATCTATGAACGCCTTGCCATCAACAAGATCAACACCAGCTCGTACCACCCCTGCACCAATGGCGGTGTCGAGCGCGTCAACCACACCATGGCCCAAATGCTCTCCATGGGCAGCAACGAGCGACAAGACAGCAGGGACGAGCTGCTTCCGCACGTCGAATCCGCCTACAACAACTCGGTCAACGCCTCCACTGGGCTGGTGCCTAACGAAGTCCACATAGGCCGCCTTCCGCGTCTGCCCCTTTCGGTTTTGGACTCCCCCAACATTGGCGGCCACCAGAGCCTGGACCGAGACCACCTGGCCTACTGCAACCTCGCCACCGAGCGCCAACAACACGCCTACCGCCTCGTCCGCGAATACCACGCCGTCACCGCTTCACGTCTGGCCCGCCGCAACAACCTCATCATGGACACCCTTCGCCTTTCACCCCCGTACACCGTGGGCGGCTGGGCATGGGTCTACAACTCCGCGGCCACTATTCGCCAAGGTGCCAAGAAAGACACCGACACCACTGTGCTCAAGGCCAAGCTTTCCCTCAACTGGATTGGACCATTCAAGATTCTCGCCGTGGGCCCAGCGCCGGCCTCCAACGTCCCCGACAACCGACTGCTCTACGACAAGCCCCTCTTCCTCGACATACCCGCAGATCAACCTTGACGGGACTCCAAACGCCGCGTCTCCGTCGAGCGCTGCAAGCCATGCCGGAGCCCCGACGACACCAACGACATGCCCAAGTACCTACCAGCAGATCTCACCAAGTACGTGCTCAACTCCTTCACCAGCAAATCCCCTCCCTTCCACGTCACCTTCGACGACGTCTCACCACCGCCGGAACGCCTCGAGGTCGAACAGATCACGGGCCATCAACTCGTTCGCGGCCGTGGCGGGATTATCGCGGTCCTATACGAGACTCATTGGGTCGGACTGCTTAACCCTTCCTGGGAGCGGGAACTCGACCTACAACTCTCAGACGCCACATCCTCCTCTACTGGTCCGGCACACCAACTCAACACCGCCAGGCTATCCGCCTCTACCGACAGATGCGCATCGGTGCCGCGCAACGCGAGCTATCACGGTCCAAAGGGAAAATCTTCCTCGCCTCCGGCTACACCCTCGTTCCCCGCGATCTCTGGCTACGCTCCTTCAGCTCCACCGTTCTCCCACCAGGAGCACACCTTTGGTGCAAGGCTCGCGATGGCCTATGGTGGCTGGGCAAGATTGCCAGTCGCGTTCCCCCGGACTCTCCTTCGGACAACACCTACATCATCCGGTTCCTCGACGACCCTGGACCGGTCAAGATCAACCTCCGGCCGGCGAAGTACACAACCTCCAGCGTCGCCATCTACGGACCGTGGTGTTTACAACGCCATAAGACTGGGAGCCTTGCTCGTGGGATAGTACGCAATTCTGACGGGCCCAGTGGGCCCCTGACTGCCCCCCTTGGTCCCCATGAGTAGCCTCCTTTAGCATAGCCTCCTTTACCATTAAGTATCTTTTTGGACCGTTTGGGTGCGTTTACCTTCGTTTTGCGACCCTAGTACGCCGCCCCCTTTTTTTTTGTTGAGTTTTCGGCTAACTCAGGTCTAGCACTACGTGTGCGTTTTTTCTGCGCTCTACTTCAAAGTGTATCGCATTGCTCCTTCCATCTGACCACCGCCAGTTCCGCTCGCCTCTGAAAATAGAGCCGCCGAACCGTCGTGGTATTGTACGTTAGGACGCATTGGTTTGTTTTTTTGATCTACTTTTTGTTTTTGGGTTGTCCCTTCGTAGAATAGTGTCGTACTTTCGGAAGTGTTGGTCTGCCGTTTTCAATTTGTCACTACAGGCCCCCTTTGCTTTCTCTAGCGAAGGCAGCCGAACTGTCGTCGTATAGTCTTTTCGGGTGTGTTGGTCTACTTGTTCCATCTACCACTGCCGGTTCCGTTCGCTTTTTCTACTGAAGGCAGCCGAACAGTCGTAGTATTGTTTTTTTTCGGGTGTATTTGTCTGCTTTATTTCCAATCTATCACTGCCGGTTCCGTTCGCTTTCCCTAGCGAAGGCAGCCGAACAGTCGTGGTATTGTCTTTTCGGGTTATTGGTCAGCTGTTTTTCATCTACCACTGCCGGTTCCGCTCGCTTTCTCTATCGAAGGCAACCGAACTGTCGTGGTATTGTCTTTTCGGGTGTGCAAGTCTGCTGTCTTCATTCTACCGCCACCAGTTCCGTTCGCTTTTATCAACGACCGTAACCGAAATATCGTGGTACTGTACCTTGGGTTATTCACTGGGTCTTCAGTTCTTCACTGGGTCTTCGGTTATTCACTGGGCCTTCAGTTATTCACTGGGTCTTCAGTTCTTCACTGGGTCTTCGGTTATTCACTGGGCCTTCAGTTATTCACTGGGTCTTCAGTTCTTCACTGGGTCTTCGGGTAATCCCTCTACCACTACCGGTTCCGCTTGCCTCCATAGCGAAGGCCGCCGGACTACCGTGGTATTGTACCTTTGGGATTTAGCGAATTCTGTCTTCAACTTGAACATATCACCGCAAAATTGTGGTAGTATTGATGATTGTTTTTTCTACTTTTGGCTACCTCTAACTCGTGGTATTGTACATCCAGTAGCATTTGCGTTCTTCGTAATTTTTTCCACCACCCGGTTCCACCGGCCTCCTAATGGTGAAGGCCGCCGAACGGTAGCGCTACAGTATTTTCTGACTTGGCTTTTGTCTACGTATGTGTATGTTTTATTCACCTTTTCTGATCCTGCGTATCTGCTGCACAGATACTTTCTACTTCCTACCTTGTTTTCAGAGCACGAGACTCGCTTTAGATCCCATGCTTCTGTTGCCGTTTTCCAGGTGTTTCGTTTGGCCCACTTTGATTGACATATTTGTTTTAGTCGCGACTAGCCTTGCTATGACCTGCGTTTTTCTGCTTGCTTTGCAGTATAGGAGGCATTCCCTAATACCCTCTTTTTTCTTAGCGTATGTTTCTTGGGAAACGCAGAGCACGTCACTTTCTCGCTTGTGCTACGATCGTGTGTTACCAGCTGATCGCCGCGGGTCCCATGTCTTCGTCCTTGGCTCCATGTTCTCGTCAGCCTCGAGGCCCCGCATTGTAGACCCCGTTTCATTCTGCTTTTCCAGCTCTGCGGCGTACTTCCCGCCAACGTATTGTCTTTCGCCTTTGTTTTCCTTCGCGCCTTTGCGCCTTGTCTGTTTTTTTTTTTTGCGTTTGATTTGTTTCCCCTTCCGGATAGTCGATTACTTCTTGAGTGAGGCGTCGAAGCCTCAGTACGAGGTGTGGGGTATTTCTATCACCTCGTTTCTGTGTTGAATAGCCGCATCTTCGATCCCTCTTCCCGATGTTGGGATGATATGGTCATCATCCTTTTATCGCCGAGTGATCTGCATCTACGACTATTCAGGGTGGGCTAATGTGATGGAGTAGCACACCCATTGTATAAGAACGCAGATTTCCGTATGCGGGTCGTTGAATGGTTGCACAGAGCTCTTTACAGATACCAGACATACCTGTAGACGAATACTATACGGTTGTATGTAGAAACATAGGAATATATCTGCAGGCGAATCTCGGAGGACCTTTAACAATCTGGGAGAATGGATCTTTAGGTTGGTAGGCTGTTCGGATGTTTTGGTTCCTGTTGGGATCAAGGTATGGACGAAGACCCAACCTAACCCCTGACTCTAACCCTAACCCCAACCCTAACCCTGACCCCAAACCGCAGCCGAAACGGGCCAAAACTCGCCATAAACGCGGCTACGCCGAGTTTGCATCGAACCAGGAAATTTCTCAGATGCGGACAACGATTCCGAAGTGCAGACCACGCTACACATTTTTCAAGTAAAAATCATCCCTAAAGATCCCTTCTCCCAGACTGCTAAACCTACTCGGAGGGAATCTCGTATGGTTATACATAACTCTTACCAGGTAGGGAATATTCTACGGAGCAGTTCAGACACCCTTTTTGCCCGCAGAACATTCTGGTATAGTTGGGAATCTTCTGTGGGACCACGTCCCGATAACCTGTATCTGCATACAGGTTGGTTTTGGTTGACATCTTGGCTGAGCTGTGTTCCGGCGAAGCCCACTACCGTTCACTCAAGTTCTCCCCCTTACTCTCAACTCACTTGAGGAGTAATAATAAGAAGTTCGTGAACTACAAGCAGCGTGTTCTGCCCAGCACCGACATCCCTGTGCCCCTTACCAGCTATATGTCCGGAACCCTCTTCACATCAAGAGCAATTCCGTGGGTTTAAAACACCGAGCGCATGCTTGTAGGGGCTTTTTCTTGCATAAGGAAATTTATTAGCGGAAAGCGCGAGAGCGTGAGTTTTTAGCTACATGCGATGAAAATCGACGAGCAGTGGGAATGCTGAACCCTATGCGAGACAAAACAAATAAAGGCACGTACCGGGGGGGAGAAGGGTAGACACCTGTGACCACGGCTTGTCCAGAAGTTTGTTGAGGGTGAAACCTCCTACAAGTTAGGCTGTGGGTAGTAAAAGTGATGAAAAATAAAATAAAAAATGCAACACGCGGTACGTCGTACCAGGTCAGGTACGTAGGTATTTTTAGATTCCGAACTTTCGTAAACTTATCTTCATTTTCACTTTCGGTCGGGCTGCTACGATCCTAAACCACCACCCACCACCTGCAATCTGCAAGCGTTCCATGCGCGCCTACCATTGCCGCTGCTTCTTACCAGGTAGGTGTCTGTTTGCCGTGTTCGTGGTTCATGGAACAGCAGAAGTAGTACGAGTATACAGAGTAGTAGTGAACAAATAGAACCAAGAACCAAGAACTAAGAACCTGGAACAAAACCAAAACACACAAAACACCGACTTGCCGAAGACCGAGCTTTGATTGGTCACTGGTCACACACTCACACAACTCGAAAGGCGTATCCAAGAAGGCGATCAGTTTGGGTTCTACAAGCACCTTAAGGGGATGAATGTGGAAGGAAAGAGGACTTTCCATTCGCAGTACATCAGGGACGAGGAAGGTAGATTACTACGAGACATAGGCTTCTTCCGGGAACGATGGGTAAGGTGGTTCCATAAGCTGCTAAACACCAAGTGATCGACCCTCGACCCGACTATCGTCGATGAGCTCAAGGTCTGGCCCTCGTGCGGTCCGCTGGACGACGTCCCGTCTAGATACGAGGTGGAAGACGCGATCAGGGCGATGGCGAACCGCAAGGCGGTTGGGCCTGATGGTCTCCCAGCTGAACTTCTGAAGGTCCTGGCCGACGAGGGAGACTCGGACACCTTGGGAAGCTTCTACGATATTATCGTCGCTGTGTGGAGGGGAGGGATCGTGCCGCAGCAATGGAAGGATGCAACGATTAAGGTGCTCCACAAGAAGAAAGACAGGACGGAGTATGGTAACTATCGTGGCATTTCCCTTGTCGCGCATGCCGGCAAAGTACTCCTCAAAGTCATCGCGCGCCGACTCAGCGACTACTGCGAACGGGAAGGCATCCTGCCAGAGGAGCAGTGTGGCTTTAGGCCCGAACGATCGACGGTCGACATGATGTTCGTGGTGCGACGCTTGCAGAAATTGGCAAGGAAGAAGGACACTCCGCTGTTCATGTGCTTTGTCGACCTCACCAAAGCCTATGACTCCGTCGACCGAACCCTCCTGTGGGCTGTCTTGGCTCGCTTTGGCGTGCCACCTAAAATGCTCACCGTTATCCGCCAATTCCACGACGGCATGCGAGCATGCGTGCGGCTGGATGACGGCGAGTGCTCAGATATGTTCGACGTGAAACAGGGCCTACGGCAAGGGTGTGTGCTCGCGCCATTGTTGTTCAACATGTTTTTTACAGCGGTGCTGCGTGTGGCGGAGAAACGTTTCGCTGCTGGTAAACCCATCACGGACAGCTTGGTGCAACTCCAACAAAAGCAGGAGAAGAAGAAAAAGAAGAGGGGGAAGGCACGGGCCGGGCACGCCGACGGACAGGGGAATGATAAAGAGGCCCAGACACTGTGGGCTATGCTCTATGCTGACGATGCGGGCATAGTATCGAGATCACCCAACGGCCTGGAGAGGATGATGACGGTGATCGTGTCTGCATGTGCCGCTTTCGGCCTGACGGTCTCGGAGGCCAAGACGGAGATAATGTGTCTGCAAACGAAAGATGGGGGGAACGTGCCGTTCACCGTCACTGCAGCCGGCCAAGTGTACAAACAAACGACCGAGTTTGTGTATCTGGGCGGGGCTATCAGCGCAGATTGGACGGGCAGAAGTGTCGAGGTAACGCGTCGACTCCAGAGGGCATGGGCATGCTTCGGACGGTACAAGATGGAAATCTATGACCGCCCGGGTGTGCGCCTACGCCTGAAGGTGCGAATGTTGAGAGCCGAGGGGATCGAAACGTTGCTCTACGGTTGCGTTACTTGGAGCCCGAGCAAGACTAATTACGGTAGGCTACGGGAGGTCCACCACAAGATGCTCCTCCGATGCATCGGCTGGCGAAAACGAAAGCGCGAAGACCACATTCTATCCTGAAACGCAAAAAAGGCAAAACTGACCAGACTAACAGAGACACAAAGAGGTACACACGGGAATGAAAGAAAGATGAAAAAAAAAGGGACAAAAAAAGCGATAATCACGGGCGGGCGGGAAAGAAAATGCGAAAGGCAGGCACTGGAACATACAGACACGCGAAGTTGCCCAGGTGGCACCATGCTAGTTACTTGGGTATCAAAGAAGGGAGTGCATCATGACGATGATGGCCATAACCAGGCTTCAGTCTGTTGGGCAGACCGCCTCCCCCCCCTCCCCCCCCTCCCCCCCCCATTCCCCCTCGTCTCCCTTTCGCCCCCCCTCTCTTCCCTGCCATTCTGCGCACTCGCGTTGGCGTCAACGGCTGTGGTCGTGGTTGCAGCTATTCTATGCCGTTCTGCCGATGCCTCCTTCTCATCTGCATGCCATTTCCGCATGAAGGCCTCCGCCCCTTCCTCGACCCGTCGGAACCATCTGCCGACTTTCTGTGCTGCCTCGCGCCACCCTTCGAGCTTGATGCCGAACTCCTTGAGGTCCTCCTCAAGGTACCTCATCCAGTCCCACTCCTGTCCTCCGGAGTAACCCGTACCCCCAACCATCTCCCCAAACATCACCCTCTTCGGCGGACGCTCCTCTCCCATGCGTGTCACAAAGCCCACAAACAAGAGCCTACGTCTGCGTACCGTCGTCTCAACGCTCTCAGATTTTGTCCTGAGAAGCGCGCTAGCATTGCTATCTGTTTTTGTTTTGTTTTTTTTGCTTCGCTTCATCTTCTTTTTTAGGTTTTTGTCTGCTATTAATAGTCTCCTTTTTGCTTCCCTGGTGTCCGCAGTGGTGGAGTGCGTATGCTTGTTTTTAGTTTTTGCCTCTGTTTTACTACCGAGGTATTTCTTCCACTCCAGAGTTATTGGAGCCTGTCCTGCGACCACGGACTGCATTGTATTGTGAGTTAATGTGAGAACAACAACAACAACAACAACAACAACAACAACAAAACAACAACAACACACAACATGCACACAACAAGTCAAAGTACCAAGTTTTATACCCGGCCGCCGGCCAGCCAATCGGCCGGTCGGATAGCGCTTGTCGCTCATTGGATGCAAAATAAGGCTATTCGGTGAATAGTATCGATTCGCCGCAATAAAATCTGGTTGCGCCGCGAGAGGAAAAAGGCAAAAAAAAACTACTCGTCTGCTGCTGTGGCTGCTTCTTGGACATCTAGACTACGCGATACGCACGCATCTACCACCAGAACTCCCGACACCAAGCCTTGCTTGGGGGACGCACGAGAAAGAAAGGAACTGGAGCTCTCAGTGGTGATCCCACACCCGCGCTGCGGCCACGGGGAGACCATGCTTGCCCCATCATCCAACCACCTCTCGATGCCGGGATCGGCGACCGGAGGCGCTGGAGCCGCGCTAGCCGGCGCCGCCTTCTCGTCCACGATGACCGGGGCGGCTGCCGGCGAGTTTGTCTCGGCGCCGGCGCCGCCACCAGCACCGCGCTTCAAATGCGTTAGCTTCATGCGGCACTCAATAGCGACGCACAACGAGGCGGCGGCGAGGAGCACGGACGCGATAGAATCAGTTTACTTGAGCGAGGCATATGCGGATTCGAGGTGAGTTGGTCCCGTATCGTGTGCGCCGGCGCCTTGGCTTTTGGTTCGTCTCCCACCGGAACGATTTAATAAATACCAGTGGTAGTGCTGTTTCGGACTACACGCACACAGGAGAAAAAAGAGTCGGGCTAACCTGCCGTTCGTTCCGGCCGCTGGAAGGAGCGCGTGTCAGGGGCGGCTCTCTGTCTATCGTCGAAAGCAACCTGCTTCTCTCAGAGCGCCTGGGTGTACCACTGTTTGCGCTTGACCCGCGCAACGCCTATGTTGCAGTCACGCTCCGGACGGGACAGTCGCAGACAGCAGTCGCGCAGTCGCCCGTTGTATTTCGTAATTTGATTTTTTGTTGCACATTTTACATTTCGTCGAAGTACGAAAAATCGCACGTGTCGTGCCGATAGCCCGTCTCCAGTTCATACCATATGCGTGAAATCATACGGCGTCTCGTCGTGTGCGCTGATCACAAATCGACCATGTAGGAAAATTGCTACCTTTTTCCATCGTAGACCTGTACGAGTTGGTTCGCTGCTTTGCTGGAACTGCTGCTGCCTGCGCCCCTGCTCGTGCTGCTTTTTGTTGTTCAATTATTGAAGTTCACAAGCGGCCTGTTCTCCTGTATTTCTCGATCGATCGGTCGAAAAAATACGTATTTCCAGCTTCCTCGTAGTCCTGGGCAGGGTCCACGACACCACCACGACTACCTGCAGCGTGCATAGACATGACACCCGCCACAACCAAGGCCTACGAGTACACGGGTCTACACTCGGGATGTTTTGGGCGTGACCATGGGTTCTGGGTTCGGTTCACAGCACGCAGTTTTCTCCATCTGTTTGCTGCCGGAGCTCGACGACACTTTTTATCATATAAAATATCTGTGGTGCGTCACTTTTTCACTTTTTTTGTGAAGTATTTTTGTTTGTTTTTCCCGCTGTGTCTTTCCGAAAGAAGCGACCGTCCCGCCTCACTCCACACGAGGTCCTATTGCGATCTGTGAGCACTCCCTCACGACGATGAATGGGGAGCACGGCGGTCAGCGGAGGCGCGGCCACGAGCGGTGTGATGGCTGTGTGAGTCTCAAGATTCACCCTTAAGCTGGCCCTTCTCCCGGCCTTCTGCGTGTCTCAGTAGTTGGTTCTTGAAGCGAGGCACGATCGATCACACATCGTACTCGACTTACGAGTAGCTCTGTCTTTTACACTACTCGTACACTGCTCGTACTCACATCGAGCGAATACGTGCTTCAACATCTTTATGACGAGTACGTCCCGAGTACAGGTAACGTATACAGGTATACTACATTTAGTATATTCGTGAAGATTATGCGTTCCGTGCGTTACGGAGGGTAGCTTGCCACGAAGAAGTGGTGAGCTCTATCAGTCTGACGTCACGCCCAGAGCTGAAGACCCCGAGCGATGACTATTGATTTGAAGCTACAGCAGCTTGCCACTCATGCTACTCCTACAGCAGTAGCAGAGTAGTAGTAGGAGTACGGCGTCCAACTCCTGTGGTTTCATGCCAACGCCATATAGCGTACATTCTCGTGGCACGCATTCGGCCAATAAGCGTTTCGCGAGAAGTTCCCAAGCTCTTCCGTGTCCCAGTTCCCAGCGCAGCCTTTTCCCCGTCCCCGGCTCAACCGCCGTTGGCACTTCGTGCTTCAGGTAGATTACCACAGATAGAGAGTACATGTACGAGTACGTACTAATAATAGTATTAATAGCTTCAACCGGGTGTAAGACTATTAATAGGAGTACGTACGCACCCACGACAGGCAGTACGGCAGTACGAGTATATGTATAGACGCAATTCCCAGGCATATATATGCAGCAGTGTTTACTTACACCGCCGTCACAAGGAAAGAAGCGTAGCATCTGCCGGCAGTGGGCTGCGTGTTGGGCTGCGTGTTGGTAGTCGTTGATGTTGCTGTTGTCGCCACCCCAATAACTACCAGGTATGTAGCACTGGAAATATGCTGCGTACCTGGTACAGGTCTAATTATAGTCTACAGCAAGTACGTACCTGGTACGTACCTTTTTTCTTCTTTGTACCGGGTATGTGCACATCAGGTACGAGTACATTGTTGTTGTTGTTCTCACATTAACTCCCAGACAAAAGAGTCCGTGGTAACACAATATTGCTGGAACCTTATTTTAATAGGAAGATCCGAAAAAACTAAAAAATCGAAATTCGGCTGCCTAAAAATACACGAGACGGAGAAAGCGCACACAAGATAAAACCAATGTGCAAACTGAACTCGCATGTGTCTTAACCCCCCCCAGAGAGCATTGGAACGAACGGAATGGAATATTAATTGTCGCATGAATTGATGTTGATTGGTTGTGGGAAACGAATAGATTGAGTGCAGCCCGAGAAAAATGTCTAGGAAGAGGAAGAAGTGTTGCACCGTTGCACCCCTTTTTCTTGTTTGGGAGGACCGAGCGGCCCGACCGAACGGGAACAAATAGCAGATTATTTGATGTAGATTATTTGATGTAGATGGACACCACCGAAGATGGATGCGGACACCAATTTGCTTTGGCATGTGCAAAGGATTCCGTTCGTGCCGATTCGGCTGGCGAGGCCCAGGATTCTGCATGGACCCAAACACGTTTTTCAGGTAGGAACTGAACGAATGACCACGAAGAGCCTCGTTCCGTTCCGCTCGTTCCCATGCTCAAGAACCGCAGTCCCGTGTTGGGGACAAACAACTCAAATTTCAAGTAGTTTGGCCCCAAAACGGGACTGCGGTTCTAAAGGGGTTAAGACACACCCTAACATCCTCTCAACTACAACATTTTTTATTTATTTTTTTCATGTTTTTAGACTCCCCCGTTCCCACCACTGACCAAGTTGTGGCTGCTGACTACAGCGGCTGCTGTCTGGAGTGCTGTCTGCACCGTACGAAACGCACGGTATCATAGTCGTGAACACAAGAGAGGAACGCACCTGCCTGCTATCTGGAGTGCTTTCAGAGTGAAGACTCGCGGATATGCAGTGAAAAAAGGAGCAATCGAACCTTACTGCCACTCGAATATCAACGATCGCCATCTCTTCCTGGGCTGTCTGTCACAAAAAGGTGAAGCACAGCAGTGATACCACGTCCCTGATAATTGCGGGGGTTATCCCCCATGAAGGGTATACAACAAAGACCGGCAACGTTAACGACGAGTGTTTTTCAGTTTTTTTCGGTATTTTCCCGAATTTTCGGTATCTTCTCGAAATATTTTCGGGAAAAGCCGAAAAACTTGACCCCCCAAAAAGTCGCCTCGAAGTTTCTATAGTAGGGTTTTTCAGGAAATTTAGTTACAAGGCCGTAGAGCCGCTCGAGCTGTGCCCCCACTCGCGAGCGCACAGAGCTGATAGGGGTCGTTCCTAAGGTCACTCGCAAGTCATGGCCGAACGCAGAAGGCGCAATAGCTTTCTGGGCTCTCGTGGCCGAGTTCACAAGGTGACCGCACCGAGGTGGCCGACCGACTTAGCTCGGTGACAGCAATAGCTGAGACTTTGTCGCTTTGGGCAAGCGTTGGGCGTTGTTGCGTGACGAGTTGGTGATGGATTTCACTCCCCAAGGCACCGACACCTGCCTACGAGTCAGGCCGATGACTGTGGGGCCACCGCACGCATGGGTTCCGCGAGCGCAGCCGCTGTAGGGACGGTTTTGTGCCGGGTGGACGACTATTTCCCGAGCCAACAGAGGCACTTACTCGATAAGATTCAACCCTCGCTGAATTTGGTGAAAGGCCGAAATTTCAGGAAAAAACGAAATACAATACGTGTCGTTAAGATGGACCCTTAGGGTCTAATAACAAGTAGATACTATTCTGCCTCGTGAAAAAAACACAACCAGGAAAAAACAAACAAGCTTTGACTGCTTCTCTCGTGATGATGGTGTGCGCGCCGGTCATGGGTCTCCGTGCACCGTCTTGGTGCCGCTCTTCATGACCGCCTCATCGCCTTAGCCCAATCCTCGAGCAGGGGGAGTTCAACCCGTCTCTTCCCTGCACGTCGACGCTAAGTCTCCCTCCTCCCTCGTCGTTGAACCCAGCCTCCTACCGGCGCAATTGACTGCCGCAGTGGCGGCCTGTGGTGGCGCCTGCCTCCGCGCACGGACACCCCGATTGAGCATTGCTGCTCTACCGCAGCTGCCTAAAAAAAGACGCGCGAAGCGTAGGTCTCCGTGCCTGACGCACCACGTAGAACCCAACTCTTTTTTTTTTTTTTTTTTTTTTTTCCTCATCCCATTCATTATCTTCGCACATCTTCTTTGCTCTCTCTCCTTCCAACTCGTAACTCAGATCCGGGGTCACATAGCAGGCTCTTGTCCCCCCCCTTCCCGCTACGGTACGTGCCTTCATTTTTATCGCGAGAAGATCTCAGCCTTTTCTTCCCTCGTCGACCCAACTCTATTGCCGCCTGAGCCCCGCGGCCACAGGCAGCAGCAAGAAGGTATCACTCCTCGAGGGTGAGTCCGGCCTTACACCCGCCAGAAAGACCTACCCCACTCGCTATAAGCCCGATAAGGCATGCAGCACGTGCATACCTGGTACCTGGTATGGTTTTATGCGCACAGCAGTAGCACGGGTAAAACGGGGCCATCTTTGAGTTACAGTACGAGAATGTCGGCATCGGCTTTGTTACGATCACCACGTTGGTCACACGATGCGTTGCTGGTGCTGTGTTGTCATTTAATTTGTTTGTAAAATTAAAGAGCAGCTGCTGCGAGATCGAGGATTTGGTCGCAACTCGTATGTGCAAGCTGTGTGTACTAAATAAATACTTCGATCGCGTTTTTTTTTGTGCCTTGAGAAGGAAATACAGGAGTTCCTATACGATGAGGAAGACCGAATCTGAAGCTCTACGTGGATTCCAAGGAGTCGGTGTCTGTGTTTGGCAAATAACGGATACCCTCGTACGTCTGACTTGATTAGACCTATGAATACAGCCAAATGGGAACGCAAAGTTTCCGCGTTTTCATTAAAAAACGCAAACTTTCCATAAAAAAAATGAATTCCGAAGATAACCGCCAGACTTGTTCAGGTACTATAAGCACGATTCTTCAAACCGACAAAAAAAACTTTTGGAAAACCCCGAAAAAAACAGGGCTTTTCGCGGGTCAGGTGAACTTCACCCCAACCCGCGATTTTTTTCACGTGTGTCGACTCAACTCGACCCGACCCGCGAGATTTTGAAAGCCTCTTGACCCGACCCGACCCGACCTGCGAGATTTAAAAAACTGTTTACCCGAGCCGACCCGTGAGATTTGAAACTCTCCTGGCCCAACCCGACCCGACCCGCGAGATTTCAAAACCCCCTGACCTGACCCAACCCGATCCGCCACCTTCCGATTGACCCGTGAGACACGGGTTTTATGCGTATCGGGTCACCTCGGCCTACGAGACCATTTATCTTGACTTGATCCGCAGGTTCGACCCTCGGATCGGGCCTGTGGGTCGACACTTCAACATGGATTTAACATTCATTTTTGTGCCCCGCAGCGGCATGTGTGTGTTCTTCACATTAAACCGTTCTTTCTACCCGTCGACATCCAGCACAACCAGTGTCCGTGCCGATTCTCCAATCCTATTAATAGAATGGATACAAGTTCTGTGGTCACAAAGCTACGCCACAGAGATACTACGTTGCCACGTGTGCAGTACGCACTGCAGTGGGCAATGCAACGCAATGTCATCATACTAGATACGACAGGCTCGACATACACAATCTATGAAATGGAGAAACAAAAAGAAACAATCAGAGAGAAAACAAAAACAAAGTAGACGAATCGAAAGAGAAAAATAAAAAAAATAAAAGCAAAAACTAGGAGAAACAATCTGCCTGGCTGTAGTGTGTGTGTTCTTCACATTAAACCGTTCTTTCTACCCGTCGACATCCAGCACAACCAGTGTCCGTGCCGATTCTCCAATCCTAGAAGAGATTGTACAAGTTCTGTGGTCACAAAGCCACAGAGATACTACGTTGCCACGTTTGCAGTAAGCACAGCAGTGGGCAATGCAAAGCCATGTCATAATACTGGATACGACAGGCACGATATACACATTCTATGAAATAGAGAAACGAAAGGAAACAATCAAAGAGGAAACAAAAACAAACAAGACAAATTGAAAGAGAAAAAGAAGAAAAATGAAAGCAAAAACTGGAAGAAACAATTTGTCGTGCCCCCCCCCCGCAGGCGAGGTGGCCAACACTCGAAAAAGAACGAGCTGGAAAAGAAAAGAACAAAAAGAACAAAACACCACTGCTGCTGCTGCTTGTAAACATCAGAGTAGGACAAAGAACCGAGGAAAAAATGACAGGGAAAATAACAGGCAGACCGAAGCCCAAAGCACCCTCCAGGTGGCGGCAGCAGTTTGTGGTACGAGTACATATATTATAGCTATTAATAGGGTCTCCCTGCGAATCCGCCTGGTAGTGGGTAGGTAGGCACAATTCGATGCGAGTCGACGAGGGAAGAAAAGGCTGAAATCTTCTCGCGATAAAAAAAATGAAGGCACGTACCGTAGCGGGAAGGGGGGAGAACAGCCTGCTATGTGACCCCGGATCTGAGTTACGAGTTGGAAGGAGAGAGAGAAGAAGATGTGCGAAGATAATGAATGGGATGGAAAAAAAAAAAAAAAAAAAAATGGTTGGATACGCGCGTGCGTACGTATATGGATTTTGCGGCGGTTTTATGCTTGAATATGATACGAAAGGAGTATTATTGAGAATTGGTAGGACAAAAGCCTTTGAGTAAAAGAGACCGGGAAGTGTTTCAAGTGTCGGATCCGCGAGCCGGATGCGCGGGTCCGACCCGCGGGTCAGCAGAAGTCAACTCACGGGTTATGCTGGCCCGACCGGCTCATTTCCTGACCCAAACCGTGCGCTTTTCATCACCTTTTGACCCGACCTGACCCGACCCGTGATATTTGAAAAATTCTTGACCCGACCCCACCCAACCCGTGAGATTGGAAAAACTCTTGGCCAGATCTGACCTGACCCGCGAGATTTGAAAATATTTTGACCCGACCCGACCCGACTCGTGATATTTACTTCCTGATCCGACCCGACCCGACCCGTGACATTTTGAACACCCCGTGACCCGAGAGAGCTCTGATTTATTTCCCATCACTGCTGTGCATAAGAGAGAATTTAATTTAGAGTCAAGAAATGTGTTTTTGGCCTGTACCGCAACTCTCTCAGCCTTTGTAGAACTTCAGTCTTATTTTGGGGACAACCCACTCAAATTTCAAGTTGTTTGTCACCAAAACGGGACTGCTGCGGTCTTATCTCGGGATCTCCACTGCTGTAAACACATCATACCTGGTATATACATATACCTGGTATACCGTTGCGTTCACCCCACGTCCCGACAGATTCTGCTCGAGCCAGTCTGTTGGTCTTCAACCTTGAAACTTCTGGCCACGTGTTGTCGGCTTCTGATCAATTGGTTGATACCCGATACCCGTGATAAGAGATGCCGGTAAATTGCGTCATGTCTTTGTTCATTGGCTGCTGCACCCACGTTCGTGGACAGATTTAGTCAACTATCAATAGGTTACCAGATACCAGGCACCAGGTACGTATTGAAATTAGATTCGGAAAATGAAGTTGAGTCATGTATAATACCACTCACACATCTCGTATTTTTATGTATACCAGGTATCAATCTAAAACTGGAGTACCAGGTGTTGTTGTTGGTTTCAACTATTAATACATAACTGTACTGCACACGTGGCAACGTAGTATCTCTGTGGCGTAGCTTTGTGAGCACATAACTTGTATCTCTTCTATTAATAGGATTAGAGAATCGGCACGGACACTGGTTGTGCTGGATGTCGACGGGTAGAAAGAACGGTTTAATGTGAAGAACACACACACTGGTATATACGAACTTGACTGCTGTTGACCGCTCGTAGTATTGACAGACCGCCGTATGCATTTATGCGAGTAAACACTGACTGCGAGTACAGAGATGCGAGTCACCAACTTTTAATATTATTACGAACGAGTAGTCATTAATAACAGGGTGTCTGCGCGTAGTGTTTTTGTTTCGTCCAAGGATTTCCGTCGGAAATATCGTAGTCATAATTGAAAACCTTCCGGCATCCGCATTGCTTCTTGAGAGCGCCTTGCAGCGTGGGTAGGCACAATTCGATGCGAGTCGACGAGGGAAGAAAAGGCTGAAATCTTCTCGCGATAAAAATGAAGGCACGTACCGTAGCGGGAAAGGGGGAGAAGAGCCTGCTATGTGACCCCGGATCTGAGTTACGAGTTGTTGGAAGGAGAGAGAGAAGAAGATGTGCGAAGATAATAAATGGGATGAGCAAAAAATAAAAAAATAAAATGCATAATGGGAGACACAAAAAGGCGAAGTATTGAATTATTGTATACCTGGTACGCTGGACAAAAAGGCACTTGCAGCAGCGGCAGCACTTCACTTGCAGGACGAGCAGAAATCGTGGAAGCAGCAGTACCTATTACTATCTGCAGCGGCCAGCAGCAAGCACCAAATGTCAGAAGTGCGGCCTATCCTGCGCTCCTCGACACTCGCTGTGCAAGCAACGCCGCCACAACGAGAAGACCGCCCTCCTTCTTCGTTGTCCTCTCCGTCGGAGAGGCGCCGTAGCGGTGAAGATCAGAAGCGTGGCGGCAAGGGTGCACGCGCATGCAGCAGCAGCAGCAGCCGTAAGCAGCAGCAGCAGCAGCAGCGCTTGCAACAGCGCGTGCTTGAAGTGGGTTCTTGCGTGCACAGCGATTGCTTACCGCAGTGCTAGCTTGCCGCAGCACTTGCAGCAATAGCACTTCAGCAAGCAGCACGCTTACCCTTGCAGCAGCACACTTCATGCAGTAGCAGTAGTCCGTGACGTGCAGCAGCAGCAGCTATCTGCTGCAGCAGCAGGCAGCAGAGGCATGCAGCAGCAACGGTAGCAATTCTTCTCGCGAAACCTCGCCGGTAGCAGACATGGCTCTCGGGGTAAGCTCGACCAACCTAAAGCGTCCTATTAATAAGAGTTTTCGGCGAACAGACGAATCTCTTATCACACAAATTTGGCTCCACGAGTACAGCAGTACTATGATAAGCTATCCAAAATTCTTGAGTGCGTCATATTTGTTCAAGATCGATTAGGCTTTTTGAATAGTCATTGGTGAAGGGAGAAAAAGTGTGGAAGATTGAATGGAGGAAATCTGGGTTATTAGGGTTAGAGACTCAGAGACTCTTCAAAGATGTCAGGAGACAGCATTTTCACCCCTTGACAGACAGCAACTTTTGCCTTGACATGCCTTAACTGACACCATACTACTAGGTTTTAGTATGGAATACTCGGCCGTACACCCTTGACGGCGCATATTTTGCCTTGCTTGACATGTCTCCTGGCATCTATTGTTAGAGTTATAGGGGTCGGGTTGGGTGTTCACGTGTTCACCCGTTCCTTGATCCCAACAGGAGCCAAAATACCTGAACAGCCTACCAACCTGAAGATCCTATCTCCCAGATTGTTATGGGACCGGGCAGGTTCAGCAATGTGGGAGGTAGGATCTTTATGGGTGTTTTTGACTTTTTAATAGAAAATTGCGTAGCTCGGTCTGCACTTCGGAATCGTCGTCCGCAAGTGAGAAATTTCCTGGTTCTATGCAAACGCGGCGCAGCCGCGTTTATAGGCAGTTTTGGCCCGTTTTGGTCGCGGTTTGGGGTCAGGGTTAGGGTTAGAGTCAGGGGTTGGGTTGGGTCTTCGCCCGTACCTTGATCCTAACAGGAACCTAAACACCTGAACAGCCTACCAACCTAAAGGTCCTTTCTTCCAGATTGTAATGGGACCTCGATTAATCTTATTAATAGTGTGGCCCCGCGGAACAGCACAAGGGCAGGAACGAACGCCAAAAAAAAAAAGGTACCAACTCTGGCCGTGCAAAAACAAGCCCCGTGCTCTGGCCGTGCAAAAACAAGCCCCTTGTGGACCCTGATGTATGTGGGGCATCAAACGGGGATAGTATTGCCGGTCAGACACGTGCCAGCGAATATATTGAGGAACGGCCTACTACGGGGGACCATGATAAATAGGACCTATGGCAAGCGCACAAATATACTCGTATATAGATATATATATACAATGAATCTCGGCCGCTGTGAGCGAACCTTAAAATTCCGATTTTATCTTCAACTTTGTCTGGGACTCTGGACGCCTTCGCTTCCCTGCCTTTATGCTTGCTTTTTCGACTGCTTTCCTCGACGGTCGCGCGAGCCGGACTCCGACGGGTGTTCTCCCGTGCGCGTCGTCTCGGAATCTCGCGCCAGCGACGAGCGCGGCGACCCCGAACCTGAGGGATATTTGCTGGAAAATGGAGACACGGACGTTCTATTTTCTGTGGTCCTGGAAATTTGTTTAGGTCTTGTTGCTCCGCGAAGAGCTTCTCGTGACAGGCTTCATCTTACAGTATTAATAGTAGCTTTTAACTCTCCGAGGTTCGATCTCTCGGTCTTGCTGATGCTACCGCTTTCTACCGACTGCCTTGCTTTGCGGGCCGCCACCATCGGCCTGTTCGAACCCCTCGGTCCTGCCTTTCTTGGTGGCTGCCTTCCCTTGCCCCTGTCTCTTCGCCTGACGACTACACGCGCATTCTCGGCGTATTGCGCCGTTCTTGGTACCAGATCGTTGCATATCCCCGTGATTTTGCTTTGTTGGATTCATTTTTCTTTTTTAGTAATTTTTTGATAACTCGGCACGTCTATAGTTTTCGCCGGTAGAATGGAATGAAGGTTGTTGGGAGTATGATGAATTCGGCCGAGTGTTGTAGTACGATAAGAAAAAACAACCAATCACATCGGAAGGTATCGCACAGGGGGCCGTAGATGCTCGGACTTTTTCCACTACTTTTTATTTTTTTTATTTTTTGCGCATCCCATTTATTATCTTCGCACATCTTCTTCTCTCTCCCTCCTTCCAACTCGTAACTCAGATCCGGGGTCATATAGCAGGCTCTTTTCCCCCCTTCCCGCTACGGTACGTGCCTTCATTTTTATCCCGAGAAGATTTCAGCCTTTTCTTCCCTCGTCGACTATTACGGGGGACCATAGTTAATAGGACCAAATATTGTTATTAAAAATGGTTAAATATAAAGGTTTTTGTGTATACCATAGGTCCTATTAACTATGGCCCCCCGTAATAGCATCGAATTGTGCCTACCCACGCTGCAAGGCGCTCTCAACAATTGAATCCTTTTTATTATTACTACTGCAGAGTGAGGCGCGTTGGAATACCAGTACTAACAACCACAGCAGCAGCAGCAGTACAGTAGTTCAAAGGTGTTCTACTTCGAATATGTACGTACAAAGCTTTGTTTTCGCCGGTCGAATTGAATGAAGGTTGTTGGCAAGTCGGCCGGGTGCTGTGCGTTCGATAAGAAAAACCGACCAATCGCATCGGAGGATATCGCGCACAGCAGACGTTTTTCACTTTGAGAAAATAATCATGTCCAGTCCAGATGCGAGGTCTTTATTTAATACTGCTGTAGTAAATGGGAGATGCGGACTCGCTTAAAAGATACGATCCTTCGTTCCAGGAATTAGATATGATGTTCGGCTGGGTACGATTCCCTGTTGAAAAACGCGCCCAGTTGTTTCGGCGAGCCCTACTGGAGGTAATAAAGGTTGGAGACTGCTTGCTCAGACTGCAAGTACTCGCAGTATGTCGGAGTTTTGTGCTGCTGTACGTGTACTGCTGCGTGTGCTACACGTACTGTATCCAACCTGAATATATTGGTATTCATGGTATGAGCATACTGCCCATGTCGGCAGTACTTTGCGGTTGTTTTGTACCAGGTATTGCCGATCGATATCAGGTACCAGGTACCTGGTATCATTTATCAGGGGTATGATACTGCTCATACCCGCAGTATCTCGATCACTGCCTGTTCTCAGGATTGAGTGCGATAATGCGAATACAGTACGCGTCCTCCCAGTAATTTGGGCGTATACTGCAAGTTGTTGTCTTCTGCGATGACGTACGTACAGCTGCTGCTGTCGTGCTGCTGCTGGTCTTGGGGCTGGGTCTGCGCAGCAGCAGCTGCAGCAACCGACCGCAGCAGCAGCGATGCCTGCTACTACTCCTGCTGCTGCTGCGGTTGCTGCCACTTGCATGTTGTGCTGCTGCTATCGCTTTCATGTGCGGGAGAGACCCTCGCTTCTGCACAAGCGTCGTTGGAAGTAGGCACAGCTCGCCGTAGATAGGGGTGTGATATCGGCGTGGGTATTGGGTACTTGGCAACTGGGCGGCAAAAGGGCAGCAATACTACTATCGTAAACAACATCATCAAAGTAATCTCAGTTCTGAGAGTATAAGAGAGACCTCTCAGAACTGACTTGATTTCTGCCCCCGCCAGCATATAAATAATAACGTCCCAAAAAAAAGCTATAAAAGTTAATTCGAGTGAGACAGATACAAGAACTGAGAACTGACACTCGGCATTGCCTTTTCCCTGCACCACTTGGCATTGCCCTGATACCGTTCGCAACAAGACCGAATGGTGTATTTATGTCAACTTGCTTCAACATAGTCACACGAGTTTAGGCACTGAGGTATATTTTCCTATCCGGAGCATGGGTGCCGGCAGGCACCGATGCGGAGCCCTTGTATTTGCCTATTTTTACTGACAGTATTTGGTCCTATTTACTCAGGTCCCCCGTAAACAGAAGAAAACATACCGTGGTAATTAATTTCACGTACTCGTAGTAAAAGAAAGGGCAGACTCAATCGAGCACCACGCCAAGAGCACGGGGGAATTAAGGACGCCAAGAGAACGGGGAGAATTCAGAAGGGACAGACGGGTGAAATAAGAACGGCACAGGAAGGGACGAAATATTCACCAAGGTCATATATGTATATGACGGGGATAAAATGCTGTTAACGCCAAAGGAAGGAGCGAATAATGAAAGACACTATCACGGGGGACCATAGTAAATACCAGGTACGACGTAATATTGTTAGTAAAAATAGGTGAATATATAGGTTTTTGTGTGTACCCTAGGTCCTACCTGGTATTTAATATGGTCCCCCGGAATAAACTATACCGGTATACAAGGTATATACTGTAAGAACACAGCACCAACAAAGGCAAGAAAAAGTTTCGATGTATCGTTGCTGCTGTGTCACGCTGTTTGCTGTTATTATGTTGAAAAACGGCGGGTTTTTTTTCAACTTTGACGGCCCAGTGTCTGAGATGGGAACGAATCGCTCGGCTATACTCGTATATATATAGACCTGCTGTGCTCTGCTGGTCTCTCGTGGGTTTGCTGTTGTGCAACGCCTTCGACGGAAACCTTTTGGCTTCGAACAAAATTCACACTTTGTGGGGTACTCAAGAAGACTTCCTACTGCTGTTGCACTGCACACTTTCTCAGTAGTACGACTACTCGTATACTCGTACAGCGGAAGAGGTTTTCGAACATGCATGTAGCGGGCCGAGAACGGTACAACATCTGTTCGCCGAAGTGCAGGACGGCTAGGGGTGGCCGCAGGAAAAAAAAACTCCCTCTCCGTGCACCAAGCATCTGTTTTGGTATTTATTCTGTGTATGGACTTGTCCTTCGCGAACCTCTTGAATGTTGCTGATGTGCGTGACATGCGCAAATAATCAGCAGCAGGTCGGGTGGGTCAGTGAACCTGCGTTGCAGCCAATACCACTCGATGGGTCTGCTCGCACGGCACGTGCTGCACTCTCGCACGTGTCTATCCCGCACACGACACCACGACATGTACCACCATCGGTCTATCATATATGTGCCCCCCCCCCCCCCCCCCACAAGGGAACAATGCCACGAGAAGCTCTCTCTGTGTTGCACACACGTCAGGTGCAGATTTTTCCGTCTCCAAGTTACGCCGAATTTCGAGTTGGGGAACCAGGAAACACACAACAGAATCGAGTGCGTGTGCAAAGGGTTTAAGGGTTAAGGCCGACAAGCCGAGTGCACAGCGACGCTGACGCTGGCCTCGTGCGCCCTGCTGCTGCTGCTGCTGCTGACGACTTTTTTTTTTCGTCAGAATCAACCCAAACGTCACGGACACACACGACCGCGTACGTACTGTAGATGTTCATTCGTGTTGGTTCAGCACAACGCACGATCCATGTTCGCCCAGCCTGATGCACCGCATATTTGACTACTGCAGGTACTGAGGTCGCGCCATATTACCACCAAAGTACTATTTTTAGTATTAATAGTAATAGTCGGTAGGTGCCGATAGCCAACTAACAGACGTTAGTCGGTAAATCGGCCAGCCCGGCCAGCCGACTCAAGTGAGGCGTACATACGAAGCGAGACAAATCCGCTCTTCCAAGCCGAGCGGGGCCTCCGCCCAAACAGAAAAAAACCCTCGCTAAGTCGGGCAGTCGGTACCTCCGGGGGACGACAATTACAGCAGTACTACGACTACTACGGCGGTGTCAGCGCGAAATAAAAACATGTTGCGAGTTTGCTCTAGTTTTTTTACGCTCATGAATCTGGAAATATTATTTATAAGTGCTGGACCCTATGCACGCGTAACCTACCATGTACAACACACCCGATATAGACTGCCAAGTTCTACCGTAAAACGTACCGTACTTCAACCCCCAGGGAGGGCGGGCGGTTCTTCTTTCAACTCACCGACCAATTACCCAATGCCAGACCCCTGCTCGTCCACACCCACCAGTAGAGTAAGGAGATGATTTTTTTCCTTACTAGTAAGGAGATGATTTTTTTCCTTACTATCTCAACTCTACCCAGCCTCTGTCTTCCCAGTTTAACCAACTGCACCCGCCGTCAACTCTATGACCCTCTTGCCCACCCCCTTTGTTCAAACATGCCAACGATTCAATACCTCCCCACAACCCCCAATTTTCCTCCGTCCAATCTTCCGCTTTGTTTCGCTCATGAATCTGGAATAGGTATTAACATGTGTTGGACCTTATCCAAACTTAACCTAGCGTCCTATAACAATCTGGGAGATAGGATCTTCAGGTTGGTATGCTGTTCAGGTTCTTTGGAAACCCTAACCCTGACCCCAAACCGCAGCCCAAACGGGGGCAAAAAACTGGCCATAAACGCTGCTGCGCCGCGTTTTGCATCGAACCAAGACTTTTATCAGTTGCGGACGACTATTCCGAAGTGCAGACCGCGCTACGCATTTTTCAAGTCAAAAACACCCGTGAAAATCCTACCTCCCCGCTTGCTAAACCTGCTCTAATAATCAGGGTCCGCGATGAACCCGAAAAACCCCTGTCTCCCTGTGTTGGCACGCCTTATTTGATTCTGATTACTATTACCGGGGACCATACTATTTATACTGTAGTAGTAAATGGGACCAAATATTTAGTAGTTAGTAAAAATTGGTAAATACATACCATAGGTTTTGGTGTGTACCGTAGGTCCTATTTACAATGGTCCCCCCTAAAATAATAAATATCATACTCCCCCCCCCCCTTCCGTAGTAAACATATCTGTTTTCGACTCGTCCCTGTGTTCGGTTCGGTCCTGCGCCGTCCGTTCCCCAGTCTGTCAGACAGGGGCCAGGTGCTGGTCAGGGGCGCGCGGCAGGCGATGGCAGGCCTCTCGCCTGCTCCCAGCGTGGTGCTCTGTTCTCCGCTGACGAGGGCGATCCAGACCGCCATAGCCATCTTCGGGGGCACCGAGGTGAGAGAGCGACGGCTGTGATCAAGGGATCAAGGGAGTATACGGTCGCCCCGGTGGTTCAAGTGGTTAAGCTCGAATTCTACTTGTTTGAGTCCTGGGTTCGAGCCCCAGGTGGGTCGGACTTTGACTTTATTTGCAAAAATAAAAAAGGATTCAATTGTTGAGAGCGCCTTGCAGCGTGGGTAGGCACAATTCGATGCGAGTCGACGAGGGAAGAAAAGGCTGAAATCTTCTCGCGATAAAAATGAAGGCACGTACCGTAGCGGGAAGGGGGGAGAAGAGCCTGCTATATGTGACCCCGGATCTGAGTTACGAGTGGGAAGGAGAGAGAGAAGATGATGTGCGAAGACAAATGAATGGGATGAGAAAAAAAAACAAAAAAAAAAACAGGCATGCTTGACTCTACCGCGTGGACGAAATTCGAAGGAACGTTCAGGCATCAACATGAAATACTACTGCTGTACCCGTAGAACGGTGGTTACGTTTCCGTCGAGAACGGCTCTGGCAGTGTATCGTACCACGCCGGGTGACAGTGTAAAGAAGCGTTTATACGTATGATATGAAGATCAACCTGTTCTTATATTTTCGTCCAGAGCGATACTACATTTTGCATTTTATATCCAAGTCGTAAACAGGGGGGGGGGCGAGGAGGGTGCGTACTCATTTGTCACCTGCCTTAGTCATTTGACCTTTGACCACGCATCCCTTTCGAGGCGTATCATAGACAGGGGATGGTGTACTCGATAGGAGATAGGTACTCGATCTCATGCATGATAGACAAGGGGGGGGGGGGGGTTACACTGAAACCAAGCTTAGGAGACTGGGTGTCACTTGTTTCTGTTCGGAATGGCAGTTTCCCACCGAATTCTAACCTAACCTTACCCTTATCTAACACCCACCACCACCACCACCACCACCACCACCCCCGTCGCCACGCAGACAGCAGAAATAGTACCCGCACGTATATTTAGTAAAGAAGAACGTGGCGCCTTGGGAACTCCCCAACACAATAAAAAATCGTTGCTGCGGGAAAAACGTAACGAAACTGACGGGGGGGGGGGGGGGGGGGTTTCAACCTGTTGAGTATTTTTTGGGTTGGGTAATTGTGTGGGTTGGTTGGCAAACGGAGCCAGCTTCTGACTCACCAAAAGTTGTTCAATTCACCCAATCATGGTCGTCATGGTTGTCGGTTTCAAACTTGAGCCTTTTTTTTTTTTATGATAACCCAATCAAATTGGGTTACATCGCTAAACACCCTAAATCTTGTAAAGTAAAACAATAACTGCTGCTGTACGTGTAAATTTCGTTACTTCCTCGGTCTAATGAGTTGCCTATTCAGCCGATGAGCCCCTCAGTGGTCCAATCAGATTACGTTTCGGCCGAAAAGTGCTCGTACAGCAGCAGGGGGTCCCCCCTCACCCCCCATCAGGCGGTCTGAGTAGAGCCCGGTGTACCGACATAATAAGGCGGTGGGTGGAAATCGCTTTTGGCGCGACCCGAGGGATATTGTTGCACCCGATAACCTGGAATTTGCCAAGGCGGCTTCCCATAATGAGGCGGTCATCTTGCCCTAACTGGCACATCACCGGGGGAAGCCTTGCATTGGTATCGTCCGTCCGTCCGTCCGCGGCGTACGGCGAGGTCGCCGGCAGCAGGTTTCCTTCTCTCCGGTGTCCTTTCTTGTTTGGGCCTCTGTTGCCCGCCCCCCTGCTTTGATGATTGATTGGGGGGGGGGGGGTATACTCGTGTAGCTATACTGCAAGTGTGCTGCCGTATGAAAAAACAAAACAAAAAACTAACTGTCGTAGGCCACAATGCGTGTAGCTTTGGGTGAGCTCGCCTGTTTCCGAGCTCCAATTTTTCAAAAGTCGTAGTTATACGTACACAAACACGTGTGATATTATATACATGATACAAGGGACGTTTAGATGGTAAGAAAATGTCGAAACGAACTTCACAATTCTGGTCATAAACTGGTGTATAGCTTTGTCAAGACGAGTTTCGACGACACTCTCGATCTTACATCAGGAAGTGTCTCTATTGTACTCGTATTTTTATTTTTTGTTTCATGGTTAGTTCTTGAAATATATAATATAATAGTAATCGCCTCTTGTTTCCGCACCGCGCTCCACCCAACTCTCAATCTCCTATCTCGCATGCCCGGCGCCGTTTTTTGTTATGACCCGGGTGAGGCAGACCCGCATCGTGGCCGTGCCGGAGGCGAGGGAGGCCTACGGCCGGTTCCCCTGCGACCGCCACAGGGACAGGAGCGAGCTGGAGCTCATGTTCGAAGACTCGGTGGACTTCAGCCTGTGCGACGCTAAGGTGAGAGGCCTGCTGCGAGCTCTCTCCAAGCATACTGTATACATAGACCACTCTGTGTGGGACGTGTTTGTTTTTGCGGTATTTGCTCTCGGGACGGTTTTGATTCTGCGGGTTTTTAGTTGGTTGCGGCAGGTCATTGCTCTTGTGCTGATTTGCCCTCCCCCCCCCCCCCCCCCCCCCCCCGAGAAAAAGAAAGTTGTACTGGGTAGGTGTTGTAACGGTCCATTGTGATTGAAAATGTGCCGGGATGGGCGTTCATTCAACTAATTTAAGAAACCCGGGGATGGACCCAGAATGTCCCGTGACGACCCGCAGAGCCTAGCTTCCGTCGCGGCGATCGGGGGCGGCGCGGACAAGGGGGTGCGATGAGGCGGGAGCGAGAGGGGGGGGGGGGGTGCTGTGCTCATGTCGCGCATGGCCGTAGTCGTATGACCATAGAGCGAGAGGGGTGGTGTACCACGTACTCGATATCGAGCGAGAGGGGGGGGGATGGGTAAGGCGGTCACTTTCGTGGTTGATGGCCGGTGATTTTTCTGTACGGGTCGCACAACACGGGGGGGGGGGAGGGGTACTCATAATCATGCATGGCCGTAGTCTTATGACCGTAGACACGCCGGGGGGGCGGGGGGGCGCGTAGTCATTTGACCAATGACCACGCATCCCTTTCAAGACGGAGCTAAACGTCGGGGGGGGGGGGGGGTAATGTCGTGGTTTCTTGGTGGTTTCTTGAGCTGCCCGATTTGGCGACGCCGGTCGTTGGTTGCTCTGTGCCGACGGCGCTCTCTCCGATGTTTGGGCTGCGAGCCGAACTTGGTTGAGTTAGAGCTCGGCGTGTAGGTCTACCCCTCGCCATCCCCCCCTCCCGCACCCTACGCCCTCTGCTCGCTCCACGCTTCCGCATTAAATACAAGCACAATAATGCCTTTAATAGGTGTGTTTCACGTTCAGTCCGTTTTTATTTTTCTCTTGCCATCGGCCGCTCCCTCCCCCGCAGGATGTCATGTGGTCGCCCCACCACCGAGAGGAGATGTCTCAGCTGAACAACCGGGTTTCCAGGTTTTTGGAGAGCGTTCTGGAGCGGGGGGAGGAGCACGTGTTTGTCGTGTCGCACGGCGTTTTCATGGAAGCGGCCATCCAGCAGCTGACCTTCGGCTACCCAGGGTGAGTCTTGGCGGGAGCTGCATTCTCTTGAGTGTACAGTGGGGTGTAGGCAGAGCCTCCCTCGGCACCTCCTCCCTGGACGGCCTGTCGTCGAGGTTGTTTTGTTGACTTTTTGGATTACCTGTGCAGTTGTCGTGCCACAGCCCCGAAGGCCCCGTCGGCGTCCCTCGAGGCGTCTAGAGGAACCCTCGTCACCTGATTACTCGTCCAGTTGTGGACCTCAGTTCCGAAGGCGCTGTCGGCACTCCGGAGGCGTCTAGAGGAACCCCATCGCCTGATTTTCGAGACACGAGGCTCGTCGGGCCAGTGGGCTAACTAAGACCTTTATCCTCTTCCAGGATTTTTTTTCGTACGGGACGCACGAGCGGCAAGAGTCTTTGCTCCTCCTACGCGCGTGAAAATATGAGTTCCTGATCAAGGGGACGGGATACGATATACTTCCCGACGAGGTTACATTTGGAGGCCACTCGTCCGGTTTCAAACAAGAAACCCCGTGCGTACGTAGGTCAAGAACAGGCGATTCGATACCCATGGTTCTCCGACGACTGGACTCGACGACTTTTTTTCTTTCCTTTTTTTTCGTTCAAGCAGTGGTTGGGCCGTGGCGAAATATTCCATCTACGACGTACACTGACTTTTTTTTACAGCGGTACCGCTCTTGTCTCAAAATGCTAGGACTACGCGTACAGCTGTGTTATTACATCACTATTCACTCCAAAAGGTGCCTATCGGTGTTCACTGCAGCAGCTACCACCCTCGGCGGAAATGTAAGAACCGTTTGTGCGTTGCCATGAAGACCAAGCGATCGTTATATTTTCGCTCTGAGGAGTAGGCAGTATATTTTACACGGTCTACCCGAGTAAAAAAACGCGCCTGTGAAGGCAGATACAAAAGCCGCAGAACTGCAGCTGACATCTATCGGCCGCACGCAACTAAAGCGTGTTGCCTAGCCAAATGATAGCAACAGTAGTCGGTGCCTTGAGAGCTGCAGTTGATGTCGACCCCACGCAACTATTACGGGGCACCATAGTAAATAGGACCAAATATTGATGGTAAAAAATCGCGAAATATATACCAGTAGGTTTTCGTGTGTACCGTAGGTCCTATTAACTATAGTCCCCCGTATTAAGCGTATTTCATACCGAAACTACGGTGGAGCATCGCAATCAGGGCCAAGTTTGATTGGTAAACTTGCTGGAATATGTAGGTTTTTGTGTGTGTGTGTGTGTGACGGGTCCTGACTGCCATGGCCCTCCTTAATGGCCAACTGATAGCTACTATTATTTGTAGTCGTCGGCGTCTCTTCTAGGACTGCGGTCCCGTTTTAGGGGCAGAGGTAATTTGCTAGGATTTGTGTTGTTTGTCACGCAGAACGAGACTGAAAGGGTTGGGTGGTCAGCCAAATCACAGCCCTGCCAACCACGGTAATTTTCGCTCGAGCTTGTGCCCACGTCTCCTCCGTTCCTGACGCCTCCGCTCTGCCTCCCTCTCCCCCCACCTCCGACCTCTCTCGCGCCCCGCCCTCTGTCTTCCCCACCTTCTGTCCCCGCCGGCCGCTCGTTTCTTGGTGCCTCTCATTTGCGCTCCCCGCTGCAACCACAACGACCACCGCCGCCGCCGCCACAACAACAAAAAACAAAAAAACAAAAAACCCGATGACGAAAAAAAAATCACGAGCAGTGACATCACTAAGCAGCGCGTGCACAACTGCGAGGTGCACTCGTTCGTATTCTCTGCCCCGTCCTCCTCCTCTTCCTCCTCCTCCTCCTCCGCCTCTGCCGCCGCCGCCGCCGCTTCCGCTCTGTCTTCGACGCCGCTACCGCTGCCGCCGTCTGCGCCGATGAGCGCGATAGCCGCTCCCGCGGTGATGGCGCCTTCGGCGCTGCCGCTCGGCGCCCACACCCGAACCCTAACGGTGGCGGCGGCGGCGGCAGCCGCCGCCGCCGCCGCTGTCGCGGGAGGCGCAACGGCCGCGACAAGCGGCATCGGTGGGGGGGGGGCGGGAGGAGGGCTGCTCGCCGGGGAGCCGCAGCGCAAGGGTCGCGGCTCGCGGCCCAGAGTGGAAGCGTACCTGACCGGACAGGGGCTTGCGCTGGCCTGCGCGGCGGAGATGCCATTGCCGGACGTCGCCCACGTGAACCTCGTCGTGCGTCGGTTTTCCGGGGACGGGAAGAGCTTGACCGAGCGGCAGTTCTCGGTGTTGCTGGCGCGGTGCGGCCTGGCGGCGCAGGAGACGAGGTGGCTCTACTGCGCGCTGGACCGAGAAGGGGGTGGTAGGGTCGCCTCCGGGGATTTGCTGTCGGCGCTGATGGCGTTTTATTCCGGGGAGAAGGGGGAGGCGGCGGCTGGGGTTGTCGGGGGCGGGGCCGGGGTGAGGGCGCGGGTTGGGTTGATGGACCTGCGGATGCGGTACCAGAGAGAGGTGCGTGAGTGGTTTGAGCGGTGTGGGATTGGCTGGGCGTTTTTGTTTTCGTTTTTGATCGTTTGGTTCCGGATTGGTCGGTTGTTTGGTTGGTTGGTTTTTTACCTTTCTATTTGGTTGGTTGAATTGGTTTGTTGGTGCGTTGGTTGGTTAGTGAGTTGGTTGGCAGGTTGATCGGTTGTTTTGTTCTTTGATTTTGTTGAATCCTGGGTGGTGTCCGGTGTTTGGTTGTTGTCGGGCGCGCGCGTTTTTCTTGTGGGAGGTATGTACTTTCGTCTGCTTTGTTTATTCTTGGCTTTTGTTCTGGCGCCGCTCTTCGGTCGCGTTGTCTTTTACTCACCTTTTCTATGAGTGTCTTGAGTGTCTCATCTGCGTGTCTATTTTGTTTTTGTTGGTGCCACCGGTGCCTAAGCGCCCCCCCCCCCCCCCCCCTCGACCCCCGACCATGCACTACCAAAACTTTCCCTTCTTTTTGAAAAAGAATGTCGCTGGCGTAGCTAAAATCTCGTCGCCATTGTTTTGTCTGTTCTGTCCCCGTCGTGACGTTTTGGTTCTCTCCTCTTCCACCGGGGCATCATCTCGCATCACATCGCATCGCCCACCGACCGCGGAGCAGATGTACGGAACGCCGCTGGCGAACCACGACCTGCTGGAGGCGACCTTCAAGCGCATCCTCTCGACCGTTCTTGCCGCACCGTGACAAAACGCAGGGCCCGTCAGAAAGGAAAGGAAAGGACGGAGGAAGGGAGGGAATGAGGGGGGAGAGGGATTGAGGGTGTTGAGGAGGAGACCGAAGGCAGGGTCCAGGAAAGCAGTCCACTGCTTTTTTGCTGGACGTATGAAGTAGGTTCTCGTGGGACGAGGCGCCGTGTGATTCGGGCGGGGCCGAGTCGACCAAGCGGTGGGCCGTTCTCGATTTCGGGCGGGTAGGGGGCGGGGGGCGGGTGTGGGGGGGGTGCTTGTTTTCGTCTACCCCATCTCTTCCAACACAAAAAAACGGGGGAGGGGGTGTTTGCTTTCGTGTTCCTCGCGTCTTTCCCCACAGGAGGGTGTGTGTTGGGGGGGGAGGGGGTTGGGAGTTTTTGACTGTGCCTTATCTCTTTTCCCAAAGGGGGGAAGGGGTAGGGGGGTTGTTTGCGTGCCTTATCTCTTTGCCCATAGGGTTTGTTTGGGGGGGGGGGGGGGAGGAGGGGGGGTCGTGACCTTGTGGGCTTGGCCTCGTGAAAGCATTGGGGCCGGAGAAAGGATGTAGGTACGTATGTCCTCTTCGTGATCTTTTGAAATGTGCGTGTCTTGTGTATTTTCGCGCACAAATGGTTGTTTTGCTCGGGGGAGGTGGGAAAGCTATAGAGGAGCCTTCGGTGTTTATACTTTTTTATAGCTATATACGTCGTAGAGGGCTTATCTTTTTTTTCTCTTTTTTTTTTCCCCCCCACCTCTCTCTCGCTCTCGGTTGCTTTAGTTCGCCTTTCGTTTTGTGAGAGGCTGCGAAGGCTGCCTTGCTTGAGATAAAAATTCTGAAATTCTGTCGTTGAATCTGTTGCTGTATTGTTGAAATTTGCGACGTGGGTTCTGCTGTGCTACCGTTGCCTACCGGAAAAAGGAGGCGTTCGTTGTTGCTGGGGAACAGCAGGTGGCAGTGGTAGCGTTGCGACTCTAGGCGGGGGGGGGGGGGGAAGGGAGGCAACACAGCTGTACCCCCCGCTTGTCGAACGCTCGCTCTGCACATACACCGGACTTCTTTGTAACCCAAGCCGCGTTGGGTGTGGTGTGTTTTGTTGACGCCGCAGAGTCGCTCTCGCCCACGAAGTTTGTCCGCCGCGGTCGTCGAATTCAGTCACGCGCCGAGCGAGGCTGTGTGAGCGAGGCCTGTAGGTGATCAGTTTGCTATGGTATGAAAAAAAAAAGACTTGTGGTCGTCACGGGGTTTCCTGGGTACATACCCGGGTTTCACAAACGGATATATTTATAGATCCGTTGACCGCATCATCAGGTCTCCTGCGAAAAAGCGTGTCGTTTCGAGGCCCCAGAAAATGCCAAAAACGAAAGAAAAAAAAAGGCCGGTGAAGTATTTTCGACGTTGATTGTTCGGGAAAACTGAACGCGTTGATGTAGTATTAGGTGTGTAGATTTGTTGTTTTTTTAGCGTTTGGCTTGCGGAGAACGGACCTCTGTCGGCTCCCGTAGAAGATTTGCGCGTTTCGGGCGACGTACGTAGATGGGGGGAGGGCGGGCGGGAGGGAGGGAGGGAGGGAGAGTGAGGTGGAGGGAAGGAAGGACGGAAACAACGGCCCCAAAAGGCCAGTGGTTATCGCCGCTGTGTGCGGCACTGCGATGGTGATGGGGTGGCGATTCGCCCTGCCTGTAAGAACGTAAGCGAACGCCACTCGCTGTGTATGGAAGTTATAGCAGCGGGCAAGGGGCTTTGGAGACGGGCAAAGGGTTGTCCTCGTGAGAGGTGGGAGTGGGAGTGGAGTGCAGATGACAAGCTGACAGTAGTTACAGTAGTACGTGGTGTCTCGCCGCGTGTGCCGGGTGTATGCTGTGCCGGGCATGTGCCCGATGTTGGCCAGACGTGTGACGGGTTTTGCCGCCGCGTTGTTCCGGCACCCGCTACCTCACCCTCATGAAAAATGTAGTCTTGTGTTATTACAGCAGCAGTCTTTTATTTGATTGCGTGCGGTATCGGTTCGGTCTTGGAGGAGGATCCGGTACCATGCCAATATGCCAATACGACCAAGAACACCGCATGTTGAATGAAGGTGCGCGTGTTTTGTTTTTCTTGTAGCTGGATGGGTTCGGGGCGCAGGGCGGATGGAGGGGTATATAGCCACGGTAGCCCTGGCTGTGTCGCATGATGGGCGAGTTAATTCATGCTGGAGTGATGGCGTGGGTGGGTGGGTGGGTGGGTGGGTGGGTGTTCTCGTACCACGTTTTGTGCCGTCAGCTATTATTTTGCTAGCTGCCTTTCCTTTCGTGTGTTAAAGCGGGGGGGGGGGGAGCTGGTGCGTACTTTTTTATTGCTGTTCTTGGTGATCGCGGTGCCCAACCTCGGCTTGTTTCTCATACACAAACACGGTGGAGGAAGGCACTGAGTGATCGTGTGTGTGTTTTGTGTGTGCGTTTTTTTGTGGTGAGGGTAGACGCCGGGGGGGGGGGGGGGGTGCTTGCCTACTACAGGAGGAGTTGTTTTACTCGAGGTTGCCTTAGATACCTGTATGGTCGACTGCGGAGTGAGTAGTAGAGAGTGGTGGTGTTGATGGGTAGTCTCGCGAAGCGGTCTTGACGAACAAGTAATTTCGCGAAGCGGTCTTGATGAACAAGTAGTCTCGCGAAGCGGCCTTGATGAACAAATCCTCAGCTTAGGGGGGGGTGGGTGCTGTGCGGTTCTCGAGTAAGCATGCAGGTCGCGGTCGTTCCAAAACTGGCATGCTACTGTAGTATGACGCCTGGGAGTATCCTACCCTGGTATAATAATAGGTAGTAGTGCAGATAGCTATTGTGAAGTGTATTAACGAATACCGAGAAGCAGGGGTGATAGATGTGCTGTTTGCCACCTACGGGGGGACGACAACGTTGCGTATTGCGTAGAGAGACGAAAAAAGGTTTTTTTCTGCACGCAGTTTTGATTGGTCAGAGTTTTTTACGGAGTGTTACTGGTTGGTGGGACTTCCCTGAGTGGCACGTTGTTTGTGTCGTTCAAGGTGACGTCAGTTTCATCATATCGGCCACTGGTTTTTAAATGTTGCGACCAATCCTATTGCTGCGGGCACGAGTTCCCCTTTTGCTTGTCTCTGTGTAACATATTTTGTATCAGGTCGATTGTAGTATACCAGGTACCTGGTACCTGGTATAAGTACACGCACGTATGATTACGATGGGTAGAATATATACCCGTAGTAAATAGTGTACGGGGTAATAGTGCTCAAAAAAGTTTTTTTTCCCACTTTTTCTCTTCTTTCATGCCATGGTCGAGAGGCAGTTTCAAGTTTCGTGGCTCTCGCCCCGAAGCAGCCGCTCGACATGATCGCCTGCTTTAAGATTAAGTCCGGTACACGGGACTACAGCAGTATGTACGTATACACTATACTGCCACGGTGATGGGTCGTTAATCAAACACCATCAAGAACCAGTCTGCTAGTTTTTCTGTGCATGCATATATACACACGAAAAAGTAGCATCAATATGTCACTCGCGTATTTTTTTCATCAAAAAAGGTACAAAACCGTCACGGTGATGGTGGGGTCATTAATCAAACACCATCATGCGCTGTTTTTTTCCAGACCGATCACTGAATTTCGTGTTCTCAATCGAAACATAGGATCCCAATTTCACCAAAAGTATGTTATACATACCAGGTACGACACGTAGTGTCAACTTTTTTTTGTGCTCACGTGTGTGGTGGGTGGTAGATGGGGCTTCTTGAAATTTCTTCGTGGTACGTAAGGAAGGACGGTCTGGCGTCGGGAAAGTCCTGGCACCATACGTGAAGATATATATATATAATACGTGCATTTTTTTGTGCTGTGTGCAGGTAGGTGGGCATTACACCGATTGGATGAGCACCCTCTCGCCGACACGAATGAGAAAAAAAAACGTGAAATTGTTCGTACTTTTAAGGCTCAACACATTCTTATCGGAGAGCGTTTTTTCCAAAAATTCCAAAGTTTGGAAATAATTGGAGATATGTAACGATATACGGAGGCGTTCTGTCACTATTCGTGAAATTCTCCAGAATCAAAAATATCAAGTTCGTTAACATTCCAATATTTGGAAAAAAAAAACAGGAAAATATGGAAGATTGAAAAATTGCGCGAAAAAAATGTCGAAAATATGGACAAAAAGCTCTCCGATAAGAATGACCCTAAGTACCCAAAAGCTAAGAACAGACCACGTCGGAACCCCGGACTGGATGCTTGTGGGCGCAGGGCGCATGCATGTAGACAGCAGCTAGCTGCTGAAGAAACAAATTGTTCCATTTTCCATCTCTCCTGCATAATCCACATACAACTGAAACCCCGGAGATGTAACTAACTTGGATGCCCCCTGTGGATTCCGTCCATCCGTTTGACCATCCGCATAACCCATACCTGGCATAGAACTACTTACAGATATCTCACTCTCTGAGCGTGCTCGGTTGGTACGTCCCTGGCCTCTGAGCCCGGCGCCGTCGCGGGTGTCACAGGGTGCTGGCGGGTAGAGGGGGGTGTGAAAGGAGCGTTGCCGCCGTTTTCATGCCTAGGCATCGCGTGTGCCTCGAGACACGAGGGAAGCATGGACGGGGCTCTGCCTGGCCTCCATCTGAAAATTTCGATTGAGTACGTATGTATGTACGAGTCTATAAGGGTTGTTCGGGATCGCAAAATGACATTCAAGCGGTGCTTATTTTCGCGACCGAGCTGAATTCAGAAGTTCACAGAGAGAGCTACGCAGTCTGAGCACCAACATTGTCGACGTGACGAACGAGGGCCACGGTGAGCACCAGGCTTAACGCGGGGCGGGCGACGGGGCTCACTGTGGCAGAGAGGGAGGAAAGCTTTAAAAAAATTATGTGAAGGTGTTACCTACTGAGCTATGGGGGTAGAAGATCGATCGATTACCCAGCCCAGGGTAATCCTTATAACACTCTCCCCCCCTCTAAACGGCGGGATCTTTGGGGCGTCGGAACCGTACATACGTCCGTACGCTGACCTACGCGCTTCGTTTCATTACCTTCCTGGGGAACCAGGGAGATGTGTTTTTTAGGTGTGCACGCGCAAGCGTTTCTGTAAAAGAAACGTCCGAAGTGAGAAGCGAGGTTCGAACCCGTGACCTGGACGACGTCAAATGTGAAGGTGTTACCTACTGAGCTATAGGGGTAAAAGACCGATCGATTATCAAGCCCAAGGTCATCCTAATAACACTCTCCCCCCCTCGGAACGGCGGGATCTTTGGGGCGTCGGAACCGTATACCTGGTATATGTATACGTCCGTACGCTGTGACCTACCCGCTTCGTTTCATTACCTGGGGATCCAGGGATATGTGTTTTTTTTAGGTGTGCACGCGCAAGCGTTTCTGTGAAAGAAACGTTCGGAGTGAGGTTCGAACCCGTGACGTGGACGACGTCAAATGTGAAGGTGTTACCTACTGAGCTACCATGGGGGTAAAAGATCGATCGATTTCCCAGCCCAGGGTAATCCTTATAACATTTACCCGAACCGAATCGGTGGCGAGGTGGTCGCTAGAGGGGCAGTAGGCGGTGTACGAGGCTGAGCTCTGCTGTTAACAGTTGTTCGTTTTTTGTTTTGTTTTTACCGGTGCAAGGTGTTCCAATCAGGCAGAAAGGTATTTTACATGAGAGGGAGCGGGGATTTATTTTTCTTTCCGAAATTTCGGTTTCATTTTCATTTCGCGGTGCTGCTGCTGTGCCGTGCTGTGCTTTCTCTTTTGTACATACATACGTATAGAAAGAACAGTTTTATTCAAAATAAGAAAATAAGTGAGTAGGTTTAGCAGTCTGGGAGAAGGGATCTTTAGGGATGTTTTTTACTTGAAAAATGTGTAGCGTGGTCTGCACTTCGGAATCGTCGTCCGCATCTGAGAAATTTCCTGGTTCGATGCAAACTCGGCGTAGCCTCGTTTATGGCGAGTTTTGGCCCGTTTCGGCTGCGGTTTGGGGTCAGGGTTAGGGTTAGGGTTAGGGTTAGGGTTAGGGTCAGGGGTTGGGTTGGGTCTTCGTCCGTGCCTTGATCCCAACAGGAACCAAAACATCCGAACAGCCTACCAACCTAAAGATCCCTTCTCCCAGATTGTTAAAGGTCCTCAAATAAGTATTATACCCTACCTGGGGTATGTACGTACGTACGTACGTACGTACGTGCGGCATATGAGCTAGCGTAGCGGGCGGAACCGCCCGCGACGCGAAGCGTATGTGGTGTCCGAACTGTTTTCTCCTGAAGCATGGCGGCGGGACTCTTGGCATTATCAAGTCGCCAGTTGGCAACTACAATCATACTATATTCAATCATGGACCTCTATCCGCTTCGCATAATTTGATGTACTTTTCCTTCCTGAGCGAGCGTCGGGTGGCGTAGGCCGCCCACGGAGAGAACCGGGTTGTGTCCCACTACGATATACCCGGGGATGCACCCAGAATGCCCCCTGATGACCACAGCCTCCCCTAGAGCTTACCCACGCAGGCCCAAAGGGACTTGAGGGAAATTGACGAAAAAAAACAGGGACACCCAGGGATCGTTCGCAACGAAACTCGAACGAGCGCCTTTAGCTCGAGGGCAATAACAACTATTTTATAGTTCAGCAGCAGTAACAAACCACAACAAACAGTAGTATAATACTCGTATATAAGGACTTCCCTGGGCTGTGGAGTTAAGTGTAAGGCATTATAGAACTAGGGGCCGACTACTGCTAGCAGGCGTGCCTTTGGCTCTGCTCTGGTCACTCACACAAGGTGCTTGACGATGTTAGAAGTGATAGGCTCTTGTATTAGTTGCTGCTTGCCTTGCCAGATGTCTTCTAGACGAAGGAGGAGAGGCATTCACCAGAAAGGCAGGTGTTAAAGTCTGCCAGGTATGATGTGGGGGGGCTTGCTACAAATCATAATGCCGCAAGAGGGGAGAGGGGGTACCATAACACTAGCCCACCCTGAAGGGCCGTACATGCAAATTCACAGAAAACTCAGACACGAAACAAACCAATTCGGAGAATTCGGAGAATGGATCGAAGATGCGGCGCTTCACAACCCATTCCCACACCTCTAATTTGCGAGGCAGAAGTCGATCACCGTGGACACTGTGAATCAGAAAACAAGTCCGAAATTCATTGGCGATTTCGCGCATGTGCGACCGCAAGCGGTTTTCCATACTTGTAGAAAGCTCGTGCGTTGGTCTGTGCTCAATCGGTCGACGAGCCCCGGGGTGGAAGGGTGAGATGTTTTGGTCGAAAGACCAACAAACGCCAACCACATTTCGTCGATATTCATAGACCCAAAAGGTTCCGACGCAGTCGCTGAATCTCCCGGATACAAAACTGGCGTGAGGCTCGGGTACTACTGCTCGCTAACGTTGTTACGAACAACCTCTAGCACAACCTCAACGCCTGGGGCCAGGACCTGTCACTGTCCGGAACGGACGCCATCAGAAAGTGGAAAGCCCGAGAACGGCTCTCGAAAGGCGTCTACTTCGTGGCTACCCCACACAAATGGAGCTTGGCAATGGCTGCGCTTCGGTTGCCGTGGTCGAAGTGCGAGCTGATGAGGCGGAGAAACAGCTCGAAGGCGTCCGGGCCGTTTGCTCCGTTCAGTAGACTCCGTTTCACCTGTCGAAAAAAGTCGTCCAAGGCGTTAGTGAGGTCGAAGGTCGAAGATTTGTCGGGTGTGATGGCCCTCTGAACCCATTTGCGAAGCGGGAGTTCCCACCCGGGAAGCTAAGACTCGGAGTCTAGACCGTCAAAGCATCTGTCGTCACGTCATAATAGATTATCGCTGCCGCGAGTTTGACACTACGTGTGAACTGGTGTGGTGCGCCGGTTTTGTCGAGAGCTGCGTGAAATGGCACGTAGGTGTGACACGTTCGATTTTGTGGACGTTGATGTTGTTGGCATAAGCACGCTTTCTAGCAGCATCGTAGGCTGCGTCACTCTCTGCTGCAACTGTTACAGCTGCGACTGTAGCTTGATCTACGTGCGCTCTCGTCGAGGACAACGGTAGCGCACGGTCGTCGGTGGCAGGTTCGCTACCTGACAGTTGGTGGATACAACCACCGGAAGAAACATCGAGAAGGGAAGGAACCACTTGCCTGGGAGTTTTCAGCCGAGCGACGTCCGAGTCGGTGCCGTTGTCCGCTGCTTTGGCGGAGGACGAGCGCTGGCGGGGATCCTTGCTCAGTTAGCGTGACTTCGGTCCTGCCGACGACGCCAGTGTTAAGTGTAAATTAGTATGGATCTAGGGACCGACTACTTCTAGCCTTTAGCTCTGCTCTGGTCACTCACACAAGGTGCTTGGCTATGTTCGAAGTTATAGGCTCTTACAATAGTTGCTGCTTGCCTCGCCAGATGCTTTCTGAACGAAGGGGCGAGGCATCCATCAGAAAGGCAGGCCATAACGCCTGCCAGGTATGATGAGGGGACGCTGGCTACAAATAATAATGCCGCGACAGGGGAGAGGGGATACCATAACACTGGGTAATCGATCGGTATGTTACCCCTATAGCTCAGTAGGTAACACCCTCACATTTCACGTCGTCGAGGACACGGGTTCGAATCTCTCTTCTAACGTTTCCTTTTTAGAGTAAGCGCTCGCGCGTCCCCCTAAACTCATATATCTCCCTGGTTCCCCAGCTACTGAAACGAAGCGTGTAGGGCATCGTACGGCCTTATACGGTACCGACGCCCCAAACATCCCGCCGTTCAGAGGAGGGAAGAGTGTTATAAGGATTTGGCCTGGGCGGGATAATCGATCGATCTTTTACCCCTATAGCTCAGAAGGCAACACCTTCACACTCACTCGTCGAGCACACCCATACGGCTTTTCGTGTACTACCGGGGTACCAGATATCGTTTTCGAGTATATAGTATAAGGCTTAGTTTGGGTGGGCGATCAGATAACCCTTTACAAACCTGTAACTCAACAGACTAATACCTTAACGAATGGCGTTGTCGGCAGGCCACCCGGGATCGAATCTCCCCACCGTTCAAAACAATAATCGTTTTCAAAGAAAAAGGTGCGAACTCCCCCGTAATATTATGTCGAACCTGAAAAATGCTCTCCTCCCTGTGGGAGTACCCTCCCCCAGACGTTGGAACCGCGTGCTGGTAACATGCACTAATATGCGAAACTTCGTGCCACATAGGTATCCTCGGAGTCGTTTGAAAGCCCAGACAATGCTGCCAGCTTCCAAGTCCAGCGGGGTCCAGTGCCTCTCGGAATCGAGGGTAGCGAGGCTGATATACGCAATGGGACGTACCGACCCGTCCGGTTGTTCTTGTTCGAGCGCGGCACTAACACCGTTGATGTAGGCGTCGCAGTACACGTGGAAGGAGCGAGAGCCGATGGCTACGGCGTCCCAGCCAGGGAAGGACAAAATCGGTGGGGCAGCATCCACCGCGTGCGAGCAGAAAGGCGCCCCTCGTTCTTGGGGGGGCTTTGGCGAATCGACCCTTCTGAAAACCATTAAGGTCTTACTTCTACCAATTGGATCCCCGGTTGGGATTGACGATTTATTCCTGTGCCCCTTAAGGCTAGGCCTTCCTTCCTTTCTCTTTTTTGACGTGCCTTGCTGGCTTCGTTGCCTTGTCGTTCAGAGGTGTGGGAGTGGGTTTTGAGGAGCAGCATCTTCGAGTCATGATCTAGCTCGTGGAATCGGGGTTTCCACGAATTTCCCATAATTATGTGTATACGGCTCATCAGAGTGGGCTAGTGTTATGGTACTGCTTTGAATGAGGCTGAACGCCCGGTAAATACCTGGGTTCAGGTATTGGGATCGTATTTGTAGTACTTGAGAGGCGTGCCTTAAATTATATACCAGGGGTTTTCCCTGCGAGTACCAACGAGTACCAACTTAATAGGCAAACCTGTCCTGGGATACAAAGGGTCCCGACCTTGATTTTAACACGTGCACCCGTACCTGTCGATCTGTATATTTGGCTGGTTCCAGGGGGAAAAGGGGGCATTATACCTATGAAGGCTTGACAGTTTGGGTATAGTAGACGATCGGATAACCTTTTACCAGTGCAGTCGGCCAAAATACTACTATATGTCAACCCTTCTAGGGCAAACTGCAGTCCTGTATTGGGGACAAACAACTTTGAATTAGAGTGGTTTGTCCCTGAAACGGGACTGACTGTAGTTGCTCTAGAAAAGGGTCAACATGCTCGACAAGAAGACGAGCACATCTGAGAGGAGCCTCAAACCGAAACGTAGACCGCCTGTGATGACGGACAAAACTTTTGAGATTTTCTACGGTGAATTAACTGCTGACCACTCTCGCCGCGCGCCTCCTCGCGATGCACTGTCTGCCCTCCCCTCGGTTCCTTTCGAGAGGCCGACACTCCCTGCTTCCCTCTCTTCGCGTTACCTCCCCCTCCCTCCCTCCCTCCCTCCCTCCCTCCCTCCCTCCCTCCCTCCCTCCCTTCCTCCCTCCCTCCCTCCCTCCCTCCCTCCCTTCCTCCCTCCCTCCCTCCCTCCCTCCCTCCCTCCCTCCCTCCCTCCCTCCCTCCCTCCCTCCCTCCCTCCCTCCCTCCCTCCCTCCCTCCCTCCCTCCCTCCCTCCCTCCCTCCCTCCCTCCCTCCCTCCCTCCCTCCCTCCCTCCCTCCCTCCCTCGCCCCCGTCTCTCTTCGCTCTCTTCCTCTCTTTCCAGTCGCGTTGACACGATATCGATTGAAGTATGAAGTTGTCAATGGAACCATTGTTTCTTTGTTGGTACCAGGTATATACTCCCCTGTTATGATCTACCAAAACAACAAACACCGCCGCTGTTACCACAGCCCTACCAACCAAGGAAACGGTTTTACAACTAAGTGTGTGGCAGACCCTGTCACAAGCAAATTTTAAATGTGGGCATCTTCGTTTCTTCGTTTTTTCGTAGACAACGTCATGCATGTATCTCTGTGTTTTTTATGTGGGTTTTTTTGTGTCGTGTAGCGGGGACGCCCTCACATTTTGCGTTGGATGGTCTGTCGTTTTCCCCCCTCTATTTTATTCAGAGTATATGGCTTGCTGGCGTGTGCAGATATGGTGTTATTATTGTGTTGCGTATCCATCCATATTGTCTCAGGCTCGGCGTATTTTTCTTCCACTCTGCGGTGGTGTTTTCTTTTAGCTATTAGTTGTGGTATTTCCCTCTCCTCTGTTGCGGCGTCATGGTTTGTAGTAAGTGTCCCCTCCCATCCTACCTGGCAGGCGTTGTGTGAGTGACCAGAGCAGAGCCAAAGGCACACCTGCTAGCAGTAGTTGGTCCCTAGGTTCATGCTGCCCTCAACCATAAGATTGCCGTCGACGGTAAAAGACTCTTTTGGTTCCCTGTTCCAGGTCCATTTCGCCGTGAATGCGTACGTTTAATATCGGTTTCTGCCTTGCAAGTTAGAGGTGTGAGGGGAGGGGGTGGTCAAGTGTCGCATCTCTTCGATTCATGCTCCGACGCCCCCGGATGGGTTTACTTCCTGCCTGTCTTTTTACGTGTGAATCTGCATAATATTTATACGGCCCTTCAGGGTGGGCTAGTGTTATGGTTTCCCCTCTCCCCTGTTGCGGCGTTACGATTTGTAGCAAGCGCCCCCACGTTTTACCTGGTAAGGTGGGCTAGCGTTTTGGTATTCTGGCATCCCCTCCCCTCTGTCGCGGTGCTATGGTTTGCAGCAGCTGTCCCATCATCTTACCTGGCAGACGTTATCGCCTGCCTGGGTGATAAACATATCTCGCCCCTACTTTCGCTCAGAAGGCATCGGGCGTGAGTGCAAGATCATACAAGAAACTCTAACCTTCAAGCATTGTCAAGCACCTTGTGTAGGTGACTAGAACAGAGGCAGGGGCACATCTGCCACGACTATTACGGGGGACCGTAGTTAATAGGACCTATAGTACACATAAAAACCTATGTATTTAACCATTTTTACTAACAATATTTGGTCCTATTAACTATGGTCCCCCGTAATAGTCGGTCCCTTGGTCCACATAGTGCCCTTAACCATAACATTTCATTCGTATGATTTTTCGGGGTATGCTTCTTTTTTTGCTATTATTCTTGCTCTACCAGGCGTGTTTTTCTTCATGTATATTGTATAAACATGGACGTACGTACCAGGTGTTTTTATATTGTCTATATACAGCAGTGTGTAGCATCTCGGCACACTTTTCGGCCACCACCACTCGCTGTTTGCTTTTGTTCCGTTCGATCGACGACAAATCTGGCCAGAGGTATCATCCTCGCTTCTTTCGTCAGCCACAACATTGTTTTTCTCATGCATAAACGACAAGCATGGCGACTGCTGTCAGCAAGTCCGTGTGCACTTCAGTACGCAGAAACCCTTTTTCCTCCGAACCTGCGGGTTCCAGGTGTACTCAGGCATGCCTGTAAAAAGTTTCGCGCACATACATTTTGGAAATAATTGACTGCGTAGGACCGATTTCAAGTCTTACTCAATACCCAAAGTTGCGGTGTTGGACACTATACTAAAAGCATTTTTTTTGTTTTCTTTTGAGTGTAAAACGCCAAACAACAGGGAGCAAATAATAATAAAAAAAACACACACACACACTTTTCACCGGCTCGCTCCTGTTTTTTTGGCGCCGCAACCCGACGAAAAAAACCGAGGACGATACTTATGTGTACTACAGTAGCACTGTAGTCAAATATGTGAAAGAGACCGCGGTTTGGCCCCTTGGCTGACCACTGTCCACACTAAACCTAACATAATGAGGACAAAATAGACCTTGGAGCGCCCAAAGAGACGGTGTCTCCGATGATACGCACTTGAGCATTTTCACTGCAGTGAGTATAGCGGCTGGGGGCGTCAACCCCAACTGCTGCGCAGCGTCCAAGCCCGCGGGTCTGGAAGCGGCCAATCTGGCAAGCTCGTGCACGTATGTACGCCGTCGTCGTCGTCGTCGTCGTCGTAAAAAAAAGGCATGCATAAATGAGCGAAAGAGGCCTGTGAATGACCTTCGAACAATGTACCAGGTATATATTATTTTTGTCGACGGATATGGCTGACTACGTAGAAACAGCCTCCACAACCTTCGCCTTTCTGCCTTGCCGAACGCACTCCCCTTCCCACCACAGGACACTCATCAAGGGCCAACGCTACCAACGCAACAAGAGGCGTATTCCACTCTCTTATCCCCTCCATTCATGTTTTTCTGCTCTTAAAGTACGACCGACCACGATCAACACTCCACGTTGCTGCAGCCCCTTGCGCATCCCCTCGTGTCCCCATCGATTCCGGTTTTTCATTGGGTGTCCGTTCGTTGTCAGCCCTTTTTATGGCTCAGCTCTAGAGCTGTCCATCCTCGAGAATGGGCAACACGTGCGTACATGCTAGTCCCGCCCTATGGGCTGTGACCATAACATGAAAAAAAAAAAACGGTGTGTATAGTATACAAAAAAACTCGGCGCATATATAGGTCTCGCCTCGCACCCGAGCTTTTCCTTTTTCTGTATCTAATAGCACAACAATCCACAAACAAACTTCATCAAATAACCGACATCACTCACCCCCCCCCCCCCCACGGCCACAACATGATGTGAGCAACCCCCCCCCCCCCCCCCCCCCCGCCGCCACCTTCCTTCTTCCCACTAAAAGCTCAGCGCCGGACGTACACGTCTGTTTAAAATCATACGTTGTGCCGGAACCATGCACCCTAGAGAAGTCATCTCTCCACAAAACTTTTCGAGAAAAACCCATTGTACACTGTAAGGGTGTGTTTAGTATAGGGTACATACTCTGGGGTGCACCCGGGCAACAAACCTGCTTATCTTGGGCCCCTCTGGTATATGCCCTAGTACCTCAGGTAGGTGGACCCGAGTGCCCCCAGAGCACCTGCTCGGGTAGATACCCTAGTACCCTCGGATAGATACCCTAGTACCCCCAGGGTAGATACCCTACAGTAGTGCCCTCGTATAGATACCCGAGTCCCCCCCGAGTATATATTCGGGTATATACCCCAGTACCGTCGTATAGATACCTGATTCCCTCCAGGGTATATACTCCGTTAGATACCCTAGCACCCTCGGATAGATACCCGAGTATCCCCAGAGTATATACTTGAGTAGATACTCGGGCACTCCCAGAGTAGACACCCTACTAAACATACTCTTGCCATAATGCCTGCTTCCTGCGGCCTCGTGTCATCAGAGCGAGCGAAAAAAAAAGAGACACACAAAACACGGCCAGCAGCACTGACCGCGTGTCCGTACGTCCCATGAAAAAAAAAAAAAACCGCGATCAACTCAAAAACTGCGCATTTCGCGGGGATGCATCGATTTCTTCTGCTGCAAGAGGAGCATGCCGCCCTTTCGCACGGTACAGGAAAACGAAAACTGCCTCTCGCGTCACCACTATTAACAGCAGACGCTCTCACGCCTCACCTCTCGCCCCCCCAAAACAAAAAAAAAAATCAAACTCTTGAGAAACGTTAACATTGCACAACACGATAGACAGGTCATCGATTTATCCACGTCGTCACGATCTACTACCGTAGACTGCAGATGATATCAGATTCGGGGAAGATGCAAGCAAGTTCTTGTTCTGAAATGTGGGGGGGGGGCGCTCTACTGCTGAAGCTCAAATTGCCGGGAAGGGAGCACCGTGTGATCTGGATGGATCTACTAGAAGGGCGTATTTTTTTTCCCCGAGTTGGGTATGTACTACTGCTGTGCATACAAAATCCCTGCACAACGTACCGCGCAGCATGAGGGCTACCGTGGGTAGGTGATCCGCAGCAGGTGCGAAATACTGCTGTAGTCGTCGTGCGCGAACACTCCAAGAACAACCCCGAATAACGTGGTTTGCCCTAAAGCAACAGTACGTCCGGTAGGTCCCGCAACGAAAGACGCAAAACAACGTACGCAGCGGGTCGTATAGCGCGTAGTTCCCCAAGCGAGGATAGAGCCCCGTCCCATTAGTCAGAATTATTTCAGCCAGAAAACACCTCCCTCCCCCCCCCCCCCCCCCCCGCTACATTGGCATGCCTCGCAAGCAAAACACAGCCGACACACGATGTGCGCAAGCAACACGCGCATGGGCACAAAAACAGACGCGCGCGATTTCTGCGATCTCCGCTACTAAAAGGTGCACCGAATCCCGATCACGCGACGGGCGCACTACACACGCACACACCGCTCGCTCTGCTTCGCTCAGCTTCGCTCTGCTTCGCTCCGCTTTGCTTCCTCTCGCGTGAATACATTACACACAACACGGGGCAACGGACGGACTACACGCTGCGTACACGCCTTCCTTCCTCCCTCCCTTCCTTCCTCCCTTCCTTCCTTCCTTTCTTCCTTCCTTTTTCGAATGTCTTTCCTCTCCTCCAACAAAAAAAATCTATACTTTACTTCCAACATCACACACGCGCACATACACCGCTGAGAGCAAAACCCCCTCCCCCCCCCTCCCCCGCTTCGCACCCACGCCTCCTTCCTCCTCCTCGGCCCCCTCTCGCATCAACGGTTGTGCTGGTAGTAGTAGCAGTAGTAGTAGGAGTACAGACGCTTCCGACTTCATCCACAAACACACACATGCTTTTTTTTTTCTGAACTGCACGGAGAGCTCCATGGACGGACGGACGGATGGATGGGCGGACACACATCTTGTTTTTTTCTCTCTCTGAAGCTAACTGCAGCTCTCCGCTTCGAGGACACACGCAACACACACAACACACACAACACACACACACACTTTTCTGTTTTTTGCTCTACTGTTGTTGTTGTTGTTGTTGTTGTGTTGTATCGTGTGTAAAGCTAGCTCCGCCGTATTCACTGCTTGCTTGCTTGCTTTCTCGCTCGCTCGGCTTGTCTGTCTTGTCATCTCCAGCACAAGCGCAAGGGCGCATGTCCCCGTCACTGCACCGAGCAGCGCCCCCCGCCCGCGCTCTTCTCCTCGCTGGGGGGGGCGAAATGCTCGCCGCTCTGCGCAAAAGCGGTCATCCTTTTACGGCTGGCCTGGTTTTTCAACTGTCCAAACCAATAAATTGCCGCGCGCGCGGTGGAAAGCCAGGTAACAAGTATACGATAACAACGGGACAGAAAAAAAAACGCGTGCGGGAAGGGAGGGAGGAAGGAAGGGGAGGAAGGGAGGGAGGGAGGAAGGAAGGGGAGCATGGGATGACATTGTTGGGGAAGGAAGTTCTAGAGGGTTGGTTGCGTATATATATACAGTAGACGGCTTACAAAACGGCGATTGACTGTTTTAGCAATTTCTCATCTGACAGCAATCATGGTCGCCCGCAGCCTCAAAACTATCGTTGGGTTGTGTCATATTTCTCGACAAACGAAAACATTTTGAACATTTAACGTTTTTTGTTTTCGTTTTTTTGTTTGCCATTAAAAAGGTGCCTATATATAGCCGCATCGCGTACTCATAGAGGGTCACATGCAAGAAAGGCCACCCAGCCTTAGGCCAGTACTGCTCAACATCAATCAAGCAGGTAATTATCACCTGGGTAATGAATTTCATATAAATTGCAAAAAAAAAAAACCCTGCTCAGATCGAATATTTAATATTTCGTCGAAACAAGAAACTCATCTTTGCGAACTATGGGTGATATTTATATACAAATTCTGATCGCTAACATGATCATCGTTTGGACTCTCATACAGTACGGACATCAAATTTGTGAGAGTGAGTGGTATATCACTTCTGGCTCCGTGCGTCTCTGCCCTCCGATCGACACGGAGACCCGCATGCACATTTTACTTATTTACTCCCCGGGTGGACGGGTGGACGGGAAACAAACAAAAAGAAACAAAAAAGAAAGAAAGAAAGAAAGAAGAGACCGCAACGAGCCTCAGTACACACTCCTTGTAAACAGGCCAGTGAGATTTCTGGACGAATTTAGAAAATGACGTCTATTCCAAGCTTTTTTCATGATTTTTTTGTTCACTTGGTTCATTCAGTATAACCCCCCTCTGTCTGAGACTCAACAACGAAAAAGTGGGATGCCGTTCCTTCTTTTTTTTTTTTTCGAGTTCCCTTGGTTACTTAAGAAACCTTTTTTGCACTGTGAAACTTACCCCACACTAATTCCAACTATTGCGGGGGGCCATAGTTATACTAGGACCAACTATTGTTCGCGAAAATGGTTAAATATGTAGGTTTTTATGTAAACCATAGGTCCTATTAACTATGGTCCCCCGTAATAATTCGTCGCCAAAAATGCTACCAGGTAAAGTGATTCTAACGGGGTTAATTAAGCACGTGTGTGTGTACCGCCCCCCCCCCCCCCCCGCCGCGCACATGCTCCGTCCTGGAATTATAGGGATGCGAGGGTCTATGGTCATACGACTACGGCCATGCATGAGATCGAGTACATCTCTCCTATCGAGTACACTCCCCCCCCCCCCCCCCCCGCGCGCGCTTTGCCGCTCCGTTCCCGGCGACTAACCTTCTTGACGAGCGACCAGTTCTCCGTGGTGCTGGCGCGTAGAGCCGCCATCGCCTGACGCGTGTACTCGTCCCCCTGCTTCTCGTACTCGGACTGCGAGAGCTTGTTGCCCGCTCGGTACCAACCGGAGCTGCGCCACATACACACGAGCACCCGCACATACACACATATCGCGAGTTAGCAAACATCGGCGAAAGCCGATGACCATGGGGGGGGGACTACTGCATGCTGCAATCCATCTACGGGATATGCACGGTAAAAATGGAGGCATGTTGCTGCTGCGGGGGCGAGGGGGGGGTACTCATTATCGTGCTTAGCCGTAGTCGTATGACCATAGACCCTCGCATCCCTACAATGCCGGGACGGAGCACGCTTCCCTTACTAGTCATTGGAACATTAGCCACGCATCCCTTTCGAGGAGGAGCACAATTCCTACTCCAATACCACCGAGGTGGGGGGGTTGGGGGGGGGGGGGGGTTACTCATTTCTCGCTTGCCTTAATCATTTGACCATCGCATCCCTTTCGAGACGGAGCACCGTTCCTACTCCAAATTATGGACCCCACCGAAGCCGCCGGGGGCCGGGGGGATGGAGGTCATTTGTCGCTTGCCCTAGTCGTTTGACCATTGACCACGCATCCCTTTCGAGACGGAGCATTGCCGTCGGGGGTCTACTCATTATCCTGCATGGCCGTAGTCGTATGACCATGGGGGGGGGGGGGGGGGGGGGGGGAGAAGGGTTGGCACCCGTGATCACGGCTTCTTGTCCGAAAGGTATTACGGGGGACCCTAGTAAATAGGACCTACAGTACACACAAAAAACTATATATTTACCTATTTTTACCAACAATGTTTGGTCCTATTTACTATGGTCCCCCGCAATAGTTGAGTGTAACTAGTTCTTCGAGTCGGAAAGCATATCATAGTGACGATAAATAAACCCCTCACAGCGGAACCTTCGGGAGCATACAATAAAAGGTGATTGCCAAAATAAGGTGTACCTTGCCACTTTTTATGCCCAAACCGGTTACACACCAGAAAAAGGTACAAATCACACGCCAGGAGCCAGCCCCGCCATTGGCGAGCCCCGCATCGTACCTGATTTTGGCTTGAAACTGGCCAGGTACATCTGGATTTTGTCTACTTGTCTATTGATAGCTTCCATCTGTTTTCGCCTGATTTTCAGCCAATCAGAGGGGCCACATACACACGCACACTGCTGTTTCGTCTCTGCGTTTGTGGCTTCCCGCCCCTCGGCTGCAATTATCATGTCTCAATTCCGTTCGTACGGGTCTCATACACGTATGTGCGCTGATTTCCCCTTTTTTTTCTTTGGGGTGTACCATGTGCAGTCAGTTGATATGATGCTGCACCCTGTTGTTGTACCCCATCGTCGACACAGGCGGCAGGCCGTCCGCCTCACCCCGCGTCGAGGCGGCCTCAGCTTCCGGGGGGCGTTCTACGATAGAGGTTCACCGTAATGTTTTGCGAGGCTCCCATGTCCCCCCCACAGGTATAATGCGGAACGCAATGGGGACAACGCCTATGACTACGACAGATGCTACACGCATCTCGTACGTGTAGTATACATACGTGCGCATTTTGCCCAACAATGTAGAGCACAAGCTACAGACCCATCCTCCTTGAACTGGCGCCTGACCAAAGAGGCGTTCTACGACAATGTTTGTGATTCCTCATGGCCAGAAAAACACCGCTCGTGGCCTGTGATTTTTACTTGGTTTTCAAGATGTAACTCTTTTTGGCTCGAACGGAAAACGTGTACCCGATTTTGGCAAAAACCTTCAAAATAAATTCCTGTGGCGGTACATAAAACCGAATCCATATTTTTCAAATTATCGCCAAGATAGTAGGCTGTCGGCCGATACTCTAATGGGGTTGGGTTTCTTGTATTACGGGGGACCATAGTTAATAGGACCTGTGATATACATAAAAAACTATACATTTAACCATTTCTAAAAGCAATATTTGGTCCTATTAGCTATGGTCCCCCGTAATAATACGTTTCCTACTACGTACAATAACAACCCTATTACGTACAATAACAACCCCAACGCACGAAAAATCAATTGCTGTGGGGAAAAAAAATGACAATGTTCGACATCTGTAACCTACAGAAAGCATGCTTGGGGTTGGGTAACCCTGTTGTCTGTTGGGGTTGGTCAGCAAATGGAGCAACTTCTGATTCTCCCCTGCTCCGTCCAATAAGCTCCTCAGGTGTTTTTTTTTTCAAAGATATATACTTCGTGTATTTTTCGCCCAACCAACCAAAAATTGGACTATCGCAGACGCCCTAATGGTACAAATGCCCCAGACGGCCCCCTCCACGTTCTGGGCCGGACAGACTGGTGCATGTGGCCAGAAAAAGAAAAGCAATATCATTCTGTCCCTATATATAAGCGCCGTTTTCATATAAATATTGAATGAAAAATGTCCCTATGTTTGGAGACAGAGTGTCACTCACCATTCTGGACGTAAATGCGAGGACCAATCAGACTTCATGCTTGCAGACAGTACCGGTGTACCCATTTTAGCCAGTATCGGGCAAAACTGCAGTCCCGTTTGGGGTGTGGGGGGGGGGGGGGGGGGGGGGACAAAACCACTCAAAGTCTAAGCAGTTTGTCCCCAAAATGGGACTGCTGCAGTTTTGCCCTACAAGGGTCACTCGCTGCCATCCGGTCCAAGGACGCCCGAGACATAACACCAGCAGGTACATCGGGCATTGTCACGAGAGAAACAAAAATTCGCCTGGAATTAGTTTGCGACAACATTAATATTTTCAGCAGTACCTGGTGAAGTATAAGACCGTAATATCGGAGATAAGAGATAAATAGGAGCACGTTTTAGTGCTTTGTCGCGGCGTCGTCCAAAAATGGGTACACCACTCTGCACCTGGTATGCCCCGACGACCGTTGCATTTCCGTCGGTATGAACGGGTATCGCAACTTTCCAAGGTTTTGTGTTCGTCAGGGGGCGTCCTGGATACGTCCCCGGGTTTTCTTTACAGATGCATATGGATTGGTTGACGGGTTAAACGGGGCAAACCTGGTGGAGAACATCGCACAAAGCGGTCATATTCATACATGTACCCTCACAATAAAGCGCGGGCGGTATCTACTCGTATAGTACCAGAACAGCGAAGTGGCCGATGGCGATACTAATAGGTCACAAGAGACAACTATTACGGGGGGCCATAGTTAATGGAACCTATGGTATACATAAAAACCTACCAGGTATATATTTAGCCATTTTTACCAACAATATATTTTTTATTTTTTTATTTTTTTTCAATATCACTTTTACTTTCCAGCCTTACTCGTGGGAGGTTTTACCCTCAACGAGCTTCTGGACACGCCGTTGTCACAGGTGTCATCCCTTCTCCCCCCCGGTACGTGCCTTTAGTTTTTGTCGCGCATAGGGTTCAGCATTCCCACTGCTCGTCGATTTTCATCGAATGTAGCTAACTCACGCTCTCGCGCTTTCCGCTAATCAATTTCTTTTTTGCAAGAAAACGCCACGAGCATGCATTCGGCGAGACTTGAACCCACGAAATTGATCTTGATAGGCACGCGGACCACCTACCAAGCCACCGGGGACGCCGGCATTTGGGTCCTATTAACTATGGCCCCCCGTAACATTAATATTAGCACACGATCTTAGCCTGCACCGTTAGTTGCGCGGTGATGCGGATCGTATCGTACAATGCAACTAAAAGTTAGGTGCCATAAAAATAAAATATGAGACCAGGTTCTATCGGAATAATATGATGCGATACTCCGGTAGTACAATATATGATATTGTGCGATACGATACGATATAATGTACTACTGTACGTGTGGTATCGCAACACAACACCGGTACATGAGGGTATCACGTTCATTTTACGATTGTATCACCCAAAATCACATCGTGAGTTTTTTTTTTTTTCTGTCAGAATACCGACCACCACCAGTAGCACCCCGCACCCACCTGCTGCTCCACATGCTGTATCGCCGGGCGTAGTGAGCCAATGTCGGGACAGCCAGAGCCAGAATCACGAGAGCCTTGTAGTGCAACGAAGCGAAAACACGACGAACACATGAAAAACAACAACAACAACAACAACAACAACAACACCAAAAAAAATCGGGAAAATAGGATGTGTTTTATGAGCCTCGGGCATTCAACGAAAAGTGCTCCGCTTTCGATCGAGTACGTAGAGCAGCGGTGGGCCGGGGCCGCCCTCGCCACCACTACCACCTGCAGAAGGCGTTTTTCAACAGAGACCGGCTCTACCGCTCTCGCTCCGTGGAGATCAGCTCATTAAAAAAATATATACATCGTCCCGAAAAAACTGTACCGGTACATTTTGTTCCAAAAAATTAAAAATAGAAACACTTTTACTGCTGTATGTATTACGGGGGACCATAGTTAACAGGACCAAATATTGTCAGTAAAAATGGTTTAAACACATGGGTTTTTATGTATACCATAGGGGTCCTATTAACTATGGTCCCCCGTAATAGTTCATTATCTCTGGTACAAGGTACGAAAAATTACTTCGTCCATTTGAACGTGATTTGCGATATATGCTATCCAAAACAAAATACGAGGTACCACGTATCGTAAGCATTTTTTTTTTTGGTTCGTTCGTTCGCCCATTCTCTACTAACCCGTATGAAATCAACTCATCCAATTCTTTAACAATACTTTGTATACATCGTCGCCTGAAAGTAAACCAACTACGAGAACGTTCATCCCTCGATAACCGTGTATATGCACGAGCAAGAAAACCATGAACAGAGCTGTGTGCTGGCCCAGCACAGTTTCGCACATATCAGCAACAAAGGCAACCTAAAACTTGAACGTCGGAAATCACGCCAACCAGGGAAATATTGTATGCAGCCGAGAGACATATAGCGGGGCCGAAACAATCCGCCGCAGTTTATTACCGCAGGACTCACCACTCCGACCTCCGCATCAGAAACGCCGTAGTACATCAGAAGAACTCCCGAAATTGTCAAAACCCTGCGAATGCAGGTCTGGCCGTTGAACCTGATGCCATCGGAGAGGAAATGTCCGCAGCGGGCAAAATACGGACGAACGAGAAAAAATAAATAAGTATATACCAGTACCTGGTACCTGGTACCAGGTATATACATATAACTCGTAGGAAAATACGCGTGCGTGTGTGTGGCGATTGTCGGTTACGGGTCAAGATGGGCTGAAGATCTTCAGTTAGGACTAAGTATGAGCACCGCGTAATTAGGTCAGTTGCGAAAGGGACCTGCAGCGTTGCATGCAGTACAAAAATGTCGGTTGTTCCCAATATTTTCAAGACCAAAGCGAGACAGACCACTCCACTTCCGAAAAGAGAAAAGAGCCTTGTTTTATTTGTGAGGTTCGCCGTCGAAAATGGTCGATGCGTTGGGGACTGGTGTGTGGTGTACGTCCGGGCTGCTTTTTTTAACTTGATCATCGCTTACTTCCGGGTTGGCATTCAAAGGTGGGGACGCGTGACGGAAACAACGACCGAAATCGGAAACATTGGAGGACAGGTTTTGGGAAAAGGTTCCACACGCCGGACATTTAGATCTCATCTACAGACCACATAGATCACCTACTGTGCAGATAAATCATGTACGTATCAGATAGAACATCTACATATCAGATGGGTCATGTACATATCAGATAGGTCAGCTACATATCAGATAGATCATCTACATATCAGATATATCATCTACATATCAGATAGATCATCTGATAGATCATCCAGATCCTAACCTGCCGTTCTGAGGTGCTGTGCAGCAGGATCTGTAACACGAGCCTCAGAAGCCGAGCCGGGTCTTGGTGACCAGCCCGAGCTCAATCTCTTTCTCGCTCTCTCTCTCTCGAAAATAAAATAAAATAAATTAAAATTAAAATTAACTTAAAAAGTCGTGTACCCTGGTGTATACAATAAGGAACGCGTTGAGTCCATTCACACACAGGGGTGCGGTCGTTTTTCAGGCGCTCGTTTTTTTCAGAACGGGAAGGCTGCTGTCAATACCGAATACCAGGTACCGAGCAAGGTGTTTTCGGAAAACACTTGGTCAAGAGTCGAGAGCCTACCGAAAATATACCGAATACTATTAATAGGTACCGAACAAGGTGTTTTCGGAAAACACGTGGTCGAGAGCCTATCGAAAATATACCGAATACCAGGTACCGAACAAGGTGTTTTCGGAAAACACGTAGTCGAAACCCTACCGAAAGTATATAATATTCGGGTTTAGCACCCTTCCTACCTTTGACGAGAGAGAAAGTAGAGAGAGTAAACACCCGCAGCCCGCGCACGCGAGACAAAAAAAAAGGCAGCAGATTTTTGTGTGCGCAAAAAAAAAAGGTACCAGGTATTATAATAGTGTCGGTGATGCCGATTGCGCCATTTTCTGGAAGGTTCGTAATCGATGCCAAAAAAAAAATACTACTGTCTATCATATCGCATACAGTACCGGGATAGTAATCACAGTACAGTACCGGGATAGTAATCACAGTATATATATAAACAATACCGGTATATATAATATATATATATATATATATATATATATTGTATACAAGGCGCTTCGCTCCGCGGGTGGCCTACGCCGCCCGCTACGCTTGCTCAGGAAGGAAAAAAGTACATCAAATTATGCGAAGCGAACAGAGGTCCACGATTGAATTTAGCTTTTTTAAGGATCGTAATTGCAAACCGGCGACTTGATAATGCCAAGAGTCCTGCCGCCATGCTTCAGGAAAAAACAGCTCCGACGTCAGCTCGGACGCCACATAATACGCTTCGCGTCGCGGATGTCGTACGTACGTACATACCCCAGGTAGGGTACTACTGCTGCACTTATTTTCTTATTCTGATATGCTCTGTCTGTACTCGTATGTACGAAGAAAGCGAAAGCACAGCACGGCACAGCAGAAAAAACAATGAAAATGAAACCGAAAATTCGGAAAGAAAAAACGTCCCCATCCCCTCTCGTGCATAAATGTTCTGCCTGATTGGAACACCTTACACCCGGGCGAAAAGAAGAAAAGAAAAAAATCGCACAGAAGAGCTTCTCTCTCAGCCTCCTACGCCACCCGCCCCTCTCGCGACCACCTCGCCACCGATTCGGTCCGGGTAAAGCTTTTATCACTCTCTGCCACAATCAGCCCCGTCGCCCGCCTCGCGTGAAGTCCGGTGCTCACCATGGCCTCCGTTCGCCAGCTCGAAAACGTTGGTGTTCAAACTGCACACCTCCTTCTTTCAACTTCAGCGTGGTCGCAAGTAAGCACCGCTTGAACATTATCTTGCCATCCCGAACGACCTTTATAACTCGTACATACTCCATCAAAAATCATAAACGGAAGCCAGACAAAGCCCTTTCATGCATCCCTCGTGCCTCGAGGCACACGCGACGCCTAGGCACGAAAGCGGCGACCGCGCTCCTTGCAACCCCCCTTCTACCCGCCAGCACCCACTGACACCCGCGGCGGTGCCGGGCTCTCCCGCGGTGCCGTACTCGGAGTACACGCACGCACACGAAACGAAAGAAGAAAAAAGGAAGGAAGGACCGAGAGTGCCAAGCGAAATGGAGAAAACTAAGAACTGCTGGAAAGGTTCGGCAAGCAATGAAAGGAGGCGGTTTGGAAGTGGGAGCTCTGAGAGGCCATGGATGTAAACGTTTTTATACCAATATTCAATGACAAGGGTCCCTACATCTAGGGGCAGTGGTGGTATCGGTAGTGCTGTGTGCGTCCTGGTTTTTTTTTCCGCCGCGCCAGGCGCGAATGGGCTCAGGTCCTACAGGCATACACCCCGAGACAACTCGCCGCCGAATGTGTTTATCTCTCACGCAGTGTACGGGAACGCCGCAGCCGCATTGATAAACCTATTGATAGACTACTCCAGGGAGGTACGGTAGACTATTGACACACCTACTAATAGAATCTGTACGGTACCGTATACTGCCAACACGCCTACTAATACACGCTGTACGGTCGGTACATCAGTAGATTATTGAAAAGCCTACCCGTAGACTACTCCCGAAGAGTATTACTAGTAGACTACTACAACACGTCTACAATAATATCCATAGACTATTCCTGTTCGGTGCAGTAGACTACCCTGACGCGTCTGCTTACTATTAATAGGCTACTCCTTTCGATCAGTTAGTACCTCTACAGTTATTCCTGCAGTCATTAAACACGCACACCCACGGCTTTTCCCGCCGTCGTATCGTACCAGGTCCCGCGAGGGCCATCTCCTTCGTCCAGGAACAGGCCTTGCCACCGGGTGATGAGCACGCCTGCCAGACTCGAGGCCGAAAATAAGGCTTTTCCCGCCAAGGGGAACCTGTCGAAACCGTCCCGCCAGAAAGCCTGCCAGAGCAGCGCAAAACCGTTGGAGTTGCAGCACGAAACGTATGGCATACATACGTTGAAAAAACGAAAATGAGGGGGGGGGGGGGCAGCCGGTACAACGATCAAAATCACGATGTGTTCTGATTATATTCTATGTTTGCACACCATATATCATATACCAGGTATACAGTATTACGGGGGACCATAGTTAATAGGACCTATGGTATGCATAAAAACCTATATATTTAACCATTTTTACTACCAATATTTGGTCCTATTAACTATGGTCCCCCGTAATAGTACGAATATATATATCTATAATATATACATACATATATCCCTCCCATTCCTTTTATTGTCTTTGCCCTATATTTCTCTCTCCTTCCTAATAATCGTCGTGAGCTCAGAGCCGAGGTCACAAAAGCAGGCTCTTTCTTCTCTCCCTGCTCCCCGCGACGGTTCTTGCCTTCGAAGGCATTTTTATCGCGACAAAAAAGGCTTCAGCCCTCTCTTCTCTCGTCGACTCTCGTCGAACGCTTCTGACTACAATTATTACGGGGGACCGTAGTAAATAGGACCAAATATTGTGAGTAAAAACAGGGGAATATATGGGTTCATGTGTGTACCGTAGGTCCTATTTACTATGCTCCCCCGTGGTGGCATGAGTATACGCCGACCTCTTCTAGAGCTCTACATACGTAGACTATGTCGTTGTTGTTGTTGTTGTTGTTGTTCTCACATTAACTCCTAATCGAAAAGGAGTCTTACATAGCATGACGACTGCGAGACTGTATTACGACATATTATGCAGAGTTCAACAGCAGTATGAATAGGGCCACGCGTCGGAGAGACCATCCATTCACTACTTCACGATACCAGTTTAGTTTTTTTCAGGGCTTACCTGGTATATAGATAGATATGTAGATAGATCCTTCATGTCATCCCACAGGGCAGATAGATAAGATACTCTCGAAGTAGATACTTTCCTGATCTGTGCCTGGTATGGTCTATTAATGGCTCATGTTGCCGCGTGGGAGCCGTATGTTCTTACTCTTTTCGCGACACAGGACAGGTTTACCGGCTTTGGATCTCGTACTGGACAGATCCTGCGCACAAAATATCCAAACGGCAGATTAGGATCCAGGTGGTCTGAATCGTCATGTGTCCGAGCTGTGGGATAGTTCCGGCACCTACGTGTGTCATCCCCTAACCCCGCCCCCCTACCAGCGCCGGGTTGCTATGCATGATATCCAATCTTACCTGGTATATATGTGATACGAGTGTCCGACGCCGTAATTGCAACTTGTTTCGTCCCTTTCCGCCTCTCTTATGAGGTTACCGGTGGGGTTTCCGGTAAGTTCACCGAGCTTTCCGTGCTTGGCGGGAGACTACCGAGAGGTTGCCAGGAGGCTTCCAGGAGGTTACCGGGAGGTTACCGAGAGGTTGGCGGGAGGATATCGAAAGTGCACGCAAAAGTCCAAAAACAACGTGCGTGTAGTTCCAAAGTTTTTTTTTGTTGGGGGGGGGGGATAAGCAAGCGACAAAACTGGCAGGAGGCGAGGGGGCACTACTGCTACTGCTGCAGCAATGTATACCATGGGAATAAGTGTAGGTACCTGGCATACGATCAAACGAATATTGCCGGCGTGCTGTAATGACACCGCGCCGGTAACAGCGACAGTCTCGTGTACTATTACGGGGGGCCATAGTAAATAGGACCCAATATTGTTAGTAAAAATAGCGAAATATATAGGTGTTGGTGTATAACGTAGGTCCTATTTAATATGGTCCCCCGTAATACTACGACCGCCGTGTGGGATGTTATATCATACCAGGCATCACACAGCAGCTTCGTCCGTTACACGTCACGCCTTAAATATGATCTCTATATAATAACCACTCAAGAAACCCCGGGGACGTACTCCGAACGTCCCCATGACGACCGCAAGACTACTATTAATAATATACCAGGTACCAGGTACCTGGTATATCTTAAGGCCACTTCTTATGCAGTCGGATTTGCAGTCAGTTGGAAATGGTGCAATCAGCACGTTCGCACGAGCTTTTGCCCCGAAAATGTGCGAAACAGCTGTTTCTCGCCTCAGAATGACTTGGACTGTTCTCCAAGACCTATCTAGAGCTGTTTCCCGCTTCTCCAGGTGCCCAGTTGCACGAAATCACATTCGGTATTTTTCCGATCCAACTGGGTCAAATACGATTACGATCAGGGATCGGATCGGAAAAAACCACCTCGGGAAGCGGGAAACAGCTCTAGATAGGTCTTGGAGGAAAGATCGAGTCATTCTGAGGCGAGAAACAGCAACTTCGCACATTTTCGGGGCAAAAGCTCGTGCGAACGTGCCGATAGCACCATTTCCAACTGACTGCAAATCCGACTGCATAAGAAGTGGCCTAAGGTTGTGTGGAAACTCAATTAGCTGCATACAAAAATAACAAAACAAAAACAAAACAGGAGAACACAATAACGGAAAAAATACCTGTCTGGACGTAAATATAAGCACCGCTTGTTATCAATAATCATGTTTAAACCGTCCTTATGTTTACGACCAGACCGGTAAATGACAACAACGACCACGAAGACCTACCAACGCCCAGGTGAAGAGGCTGCTCAGAAGCCCGCAGGGGGACAAGGCAACGTCTCCTCCCACCGTAACCGCCAGCCACATCGCCAGTCCCAAAAACAGCAGCACCCTTCGATCCGCCGAGAAAATGGGCACGCGATCACGAGGTAAAAGACCGATCGGGCAGAAGAGAGGATGGGGGTGGGGGGGGGGGGGGGGGGGGGTACTCGATAGGGGATAATGTCTTCGATCTCATGCATGGCCGTAGTCGTAAGACCATAGACCCTCGCATTCCTACAATGCCGGGACGAAGCATGTCGGGTTTTCACCCACCAGGTAGACAGTGCTTGCACCAAGCGCGAAGCACCGTGAGGTGTCTGGCGAGTCGCACGAAGGGTGAGCTGCATCCTGCTAAGAACCTCTTCAGAGGCGGACGGGGGGGGCTGGACGAAGTGGAGGGGGGAAAAGCGGGACGACGCGTGCCCTTGTTTTCTCCGTCAGTAGAGCTTACCACTCACTCGGAGATGCACATTCATTCATTCATCGGTCAAATACTGATGAATCGGGCTCCAATACCAATATCACACACTTCGGACAGGTCATCGAATACCCCTACGGGCGGAAATATAAGGACCGTTTGTACATTAACATGAAGACAAACCGGTTATTATATTTACGCCCAGAGCGGTACCACTTGACGATCTAAACATTTTGGCGCCGAGAGAGATTGATTATCTTCATCGGTATGGTCTGCATAGCTCACGCTGCTGGCTGGGTGGGAGCCGTACATAACCTGCCTGTACGGTCTGTAGGGCACGCTTTCCTGGGTTGGGTGGTCTGTGCTAACACACAGTCCTGCTCAATCAACAGTCTCTTGTAACGGCAGCTTAGGATCTATCTGATCTGTCTGATCTATCTGACTAGTCTGATTGATGTGTCTGGTATCTCTGATCTGTCTGATATCTCTGATCTGCCTGATCTATCTGATCTAACAGATATATCTATGTGGCCGATGTGTGAAACATTCACACGCAGCATATATAGCCATGTTTCGGGACACTCTCCCACATGGAAATGCCCACCGGTATTATAGTCGGGCGGACAAAATAAAACAAAACAAAACAGAACAAAAACAGGTCACAGCGGGATCGGAATGTTATGCGCCACTCCCGGTCGTAAAGTAAGGGCAGTTTAAACATTGGTGTTAAAACTAAGCGGTCCTCCTATTCACGCTCAGAAAGTTACCCCGGACAGCGCACACCTGGACTCGCGACCGCAATCTGATACAGACCTCGTATACATATACACGCGTATATACCGAGCAATGGATGGTTAGTCGAGCTGGGCCTCTTCAACCTGAAACCCTAAACAGAGTGACACATGGAACGACGCCCAACTAGTTAATCTGCCCCGTGCGCAACAAAACGCCGGCATATATATAGATTGATTGATTTTAAACGTGCCACGGAACCCCTTAATTGGTACCAAGTAGCCCCTTTTAGAACAGCACTCCCGTTTGGGGCATAAGTTACTTGGAGTTAGAGTCAAATAGGCGTGTATGTGCACCGCAGCACTAAAAGGACTAAGAACGGCACGCACCCCTCCTATTTTGAGGGGGGGGGGGGGGGAAACAATTAGAATAAGAGTCAGACCCATCTTTTCCGTGAAAAAAAAAACGGGAAAAAAAACAAAAACACACAGGGGGGGGGGAGGACAAATATTTTTCTCTCGACTTTCTCACCGCATGGGGGTCCGCCGAGGATTGGCAAGCGTGCGCAGCGCCAGCGCGGTCGCGCCCACAATCCCTCCGAGCATCGCCGAGAGCAGGTAGTGAAACAGCCGGGACTCGCTGAGTGACTTCGCCAGGAACAGGAGCACGGCGCCCGCCACCAGCCTCGCGGCGTAGACCGGTACACCGAAGCTGGACGGAAGTTCCTGCTTGGCGACGGCCGCCTGCAGAGCCGCCAGCGTGTCCGTCACCGCCGTCTTCCTTCCTCCCCTCTCGGAGCCGTTCCGCCCAGCCTGTTGGCTGCCCTCAGCTGCTGTCACTATCGTCGTCATCGGTGAGGTGGAAACGCGGAGCATGCGAAGTTCCACAGAAGAAGAGGCATCCACACTTTCAACTCCGAAGGTATCATCAGCTCTGTTGCTGTACCCTCCCTTTTTTTCAGTTCTCCCCCCCCTGGACATGTCGCCCGTCTCGAGGTACAGACAAGGGTCGCGCACGGGAGACGCTCGAATCGTGCACGCGCCGCCGCCGCCGCCACCCCCACCACGTCGCATCACGCACTCGCACACTCCCCCACCAACACTGCCGCTGCTGCTGCCGCTGCTGCTGCTGTATGCGCCATCATCACGTCCGTTTCCGTTTCCATCACCCCCCCCACCACCGAGGCCAACCACGCTCAGCGCCGCCTGCACGGTGGTGGAAACCCACTCCGTTGGCGGTGCCGCTTCCATGCGGCAAGGGCGGGATACCATCCTCCCGGGAAAGGGAGAGTCTGTGGAGCACAGCGTGCGGACCAGGCGAGGCAGAATGGTCGCCGACGCAGACTTAGCCTCCCCCGCGGTGGTTGCCGTTGCCGAGGAGTCCAAGGAGCGCAGGAGGGGCGGCGCGAGCAACGAGCACGCCATCTCCAAAGACCGGGGCGGGTTTTGCACCAGGAGTAGGCGTCGCGGGAGATCTTCGTCGGTCTCACCCTTTTTCAACCTCACCTGTGACGTGCGTCATTGAGTCATTTAAGGAAGAGGTGGGGAAGAGTTTGTTTGCCGAGGGAACGAGGTACACGGTGTCATGCGAGGTGGAGGGGGGGAAGCTGACGTTCACGGGTCTCTAGCTGAGAGCTGTCGAAAAGTTAGGCTTCCACATCTCCATGAAAACGTCAACTCGCCACGGAGAGAAAGAAAGAGGGTGAACGAGTCCTTCATACGCCGTCGTCTGGAACTTGAGCCCGAAAAAGAAATGTGTAGGCTTTGGAACGATTTCATAGACCCGAAAAATCGAAAAATTCACCGCGAGAGATGCGACGCCTACAGTAAACCGTAGCGCACGCCTAAACAACCGAAACATAAACACAAAGGCCTCATGTACCTTACGCTCATGAAGCCTTCCACGCTACTAATACCGCACCCCCCCCCCCCATACCAGCGAGAAAACGATCGCTATGCCAGAAGATAGATGGTGGCCACGAAAAGCGAAACAGGAAGGGGATACGTGAGATAAAACAAGATGCGATAATGAACTACATGGAACAAAAAAAAAAGAATGAGCGCCCAAATGTTGGAGGTTGTCTCTGCGAGAAGCAGGAACGGTGCTCCGTCTCGAAAGGGGTGCGTGGTGAATGCTCAAACAACTGAGGCAAGCAATAAATGAGTACTTCCCCCCCCCCCCGCTCCACCCCGCCCCCGCCTCTCTCGACACACATATTGACAGGTGTGTTCAGTAAGGCGTATCATTCAGGGTGCCGGGTACCTACCCGAGTCTGATTGAAAAAAAACAAAACCTAGTTGGCACCGCTACTATTAATAAGCGCAACCTCTTGCACATCGTTTCCCTTCACCTCGAACACGGCATCGCTGAACCAGCCCGGCACGCCTCCCAGGACTCCGAAAACGTACGACACAGGGGCCGTCGCCATCACCAGTGCCTGCCCGAAGCCTGCGTTCACGACAGCGCCGCGCGCCCCAGAAAGAGCCTCTCTAGCCGCGGCGGTGCCGCCCTTCTCCGAACCATCGACGGTGTTCGGCGCGACCTTTTGGAGGGGGGGGGGGGCAGGGCGGGAGTGGCACGCTCAAATTACAGCAGTAGGGGTTAGACCGACTCTCCCTCAGACTATTACGGGGGACCATAGTTAATAGGACCAAATATTGTTGGTAAAAATGGTCAAATATACAGGTTTTTATGTATACCATAGGTCCTATTAACTATGGTCCCCGGTAATACTACGGGGGTACACAGTAAGCAGGACCAACCATGGCGTGTAAACATCTGGGGGGGACACGGTTTATGGGTCCATCGTGGGTTCTGATTCTTACTGCATATGCCCACCCCGTTATAGCGTTGTACGCATGTTTTTGGGATGGACGACTTGGGGATTTTTGTCAGCCTTGAATAAGTTTTGCAGTGGTGAAAGGCGTAGTCGCGTAAGCGATTCCGATGCTGCCACCATCACACGTGGCCGTAGGCTAAACACACAAACAAACAACCGCTCCATTTTATGTAAAAAATGCCATTACACGACGTACCAGGTACAGCAGTATTGCGTATCATAACGTGCATGATGATGAGATATGCTCACATTAGCTCACATCCCTGAATTCCTGCCTGTGGTCACGAAACAGGCTGCGACAAAAAAGCATATCGATCGGAGAAAACAAACAAGTACGAAACGGTGCGCACGGCAGCATCATACCAGTCCGTAAGGGACACGGTACTAACGAGCTGTGGTATACCATCCCGTATCACTCGCAAACAAATATCACCAGGAAAATATCCATGGTAATATACTGCACTCGAAAAATAAGAGAAGAAAGGAAGAAGAGAAAAAAGAACACGAAGAGGGAATCGAAATAAGAAAGAACGGAAAAAGAAGGGGGACAAGAAGAGAAAAAAAAAAAACGAAGCAAACATGCGCAACATACCCCGCCGAGAATGTTCCACCAGGTCTCTATTAAATAGGCCAATCTCACCAGCCCACAACCTACAATACAGTACACATACGTACGTACCTACCGGTATGTACGAGTACGCGTAAGCTCGCCCCATTCTTACTTACGTACAGAGCACAGAGTGCACCATTCATGCATGCACTGCAGTTGACGTTATGATGGACGCGACCATAACGCCCACGCCCCGACGAGGGAAGAAAAGGCTGAAATCTTCTCGCGATAAAAATGAAGGCACGTACCGTAGCGGGAAGGGGGGAGAAGAGCCTGCTATGTGACCCCGGATCTGAGTTACGAGTTGGAAGGAGAGAGAGAAGAAGATGTGCAAGATAATGAATGGGATGAGCAAACAAAAAAAGCACGGCTCCCACCGAAACTAACGCAGAGAGCGGCTACCTTGATATCATTTACACGTGGTTTATACATAGCACACACCCGCTGCGCGCTCTCCATCATCTTGCTAAGCATGTGGTCGCAGACGCTCTTCACAGTAAGCCCCCCGTTTTTCCCATCCCGGTAACTCTCTCCGTCGCAGCGCAGCAAGCCAAACGGCATCTCCGCCGCTGCGGCTGCTTCTGCCGCCGCCGCCGCCGCCGCCGCTGCTGCCGATAGACTCTCTCGCCCTGTAAGCTGCTCCTCCTGTGGAGCCTTAGCCCTAGCCCGCTCCCGCGTCGTCGCTGATGCGCGAGGTGGCGGTGACGGCGGCGGCACGAGTTCCGGGCTCGTCCCATCCGAGGTTCCCAAGAAATCGATGCGAACCCCATCCTGGTCTCCGGTCTTCACTGCCACCCTTCCCAACGGACCCTGCCGAGCCTGTTCCTGTTGCTGTTGCTGTTGTTGTTGTCTCTGTTTTCTCTGGCGTTGTTCCTGTTGTCGTTGATGTTGTTGTTGCTGTCGTTGCCTGGTGATGGCCTGATCTTCCTGTTGCTCTAGAAGGCAAGAATCTGCCTGGCTCCCTCCTGCCTCCAGGCAGGTAGCGCTACCGTCGGCGGTGGAAGCGGTACCACCGGCGACGGCGCTTCTGCGCCCCTCCGTCGCTGTGGCAGCCGCGCCTTGCCGCCGTTGGGTTTCGGAATCTTCATGGTGGTTGTGGTCGTGTCTGGTTTGAAAATTATCCCGTCTATTGCCCTTGCCGCCTGCGACATTCTCCGTATGGGCCGTTCCCAGGGAGGAAACATGAAGGCCTAGCACCGCTACGAGTAGGGTGCGCGCCCCACGCATGGCGAAGCTTTGTGCTGGGAGGAACAGCAGATCACAGCTGCAGTCAATGCACTACTGTTGTACTGGTAATAGGAGCAGCGAAGCCCAGCAGAGCAAAGCCTGACCCTGCAACGACGATGCCAACGGTGTGAATAGCTCGCCAGTGGATTTCACGTCGGAGGTGGGTCGTCGCCAGCTTCTGGCAGCAACACCTTGCACAGAATTTTCCACCAACTCTAGTATTTACGTTATATCGTTATTTCCACTTGCAAGGACAGCGCGTAGACCCCGCTGTGTATCGCTCACCTTCGAGCTCAAAAAGGCGTTTAAAAGAAACACGGGTTTTACACACCAAGAAAGGCGTTATTTACACAGGGACATCTCAACTTCGAAGTTCTGGTTTACCTGCGCGAAACCTAAACGCGAACACGGACACACGCGCGCGAGCGCACCAGTGCTGCTGAGCCATGGAGTACGAGAGGGCGCTATTCCGGGTATACGACAAGTCGATGGAAGGGTTCGAGTCCCCTGGCGTGAAGAGTGTGTGCAACCTCGCGCAGAAATTGTTTCTGGTGACGGCGGCGGGCCTATTCGCAACGCTCTTCCTCTTGCACCGGCAATTCGTCAACAACCCAGGTGATGAGGCTTGAATTTTGCAGCACCACCTCTCGGGGATGCCTTGACATCCCACGCCATCACAGAACCCGATAGAGAGCGTGTCCCGTGAGAAGATCTCGGGGGCGGCGAGGGGTAGCTTGGATCACGCGTCCAAAAATCGAAAGCCTTGTCTGTCGGCAAGAAGAAGAGCGATGGGATGACCATTTTCTAGGCACAACAGGCTCGGGAAATCTGCGTTTTGACTACCGCAACAACAGCTCAACAGCACGCAAACAGCAGTATTTGTACACCACGTACAAGTACCGTATCGTACCAGGTACCAGGTATTCGTTTTGGTATGCACGAGTAATTCGTTGCCACAGGTCACGTCACGATCCCACCAGTGCTCAGTGTCTCTCAAGCCAGACGCCTACGGCCTGCCTTCGGGCGCAGGCTGCCTCCCAGGCGCGGGCTGCTTCCCAGGCGCGGGCTGCTTCCCAGGCTCGGGCTGCTTCTACCGTTGCTCGTGGACCCATTCCTTATGTCCGAGAGGCAGCCGTTCCCCGCGATTACTTTATCTCGGACTTGGCAGTTGGGTGGCAGACGATGCGATATTGCTGTTGCTCGCCTCTCCCTCATGGTTACCCGGGAGGGATTGGGTTGATGCCTTGGGTCATTCTTGAGTCGTTTGACCATTGACCACATCCCTTTCCAGACGCGATGGGGGGGGGGGGGGGCGGGGGGGGGCGGTATTTTGCTCTTTGTCGCGGGCATGCTCGTTTTCCTCACACAACTACGTAAATTGAACAATCTGATTGATTTCACCGAGAGAGTGCGCACAAGGCTGGAGAAGTTAGCGGCAGGGGTCTTGCGCATTTCGGTTACGGTTTCGCTGTTTGCGGCTTCGCGGTGATGTTTTATTTGTCCGGGCCAATGCCTGCACCACAGCTTCCCTCTCCCCTTACTGCTTGCTCTATGTATAGCGTTAGCCCGACCTCTCCTCTTCCCTCCTCCTGTCTAAATACACTATCTGTCTTGCATTGCTCACCAAAACTAGTCCCACGTATGATACTCGTATTTATAAACTGGAGTACATGTAGTTTCGGCCGATTGTTCGATCTATGCTGGAAACATCTCTATCGGCACGAGGTATTAATTGTTTTTGTTTTTTTAGTATTTTTCGTAGTACTGCCCAGCTCTGACTACTAAAGTGTGCATACTGCTGTACGAGTACCGGTAGGTCTCTGATCCAAGACTTCGCGTTGTAGATATGGTCTCCATGGTGCACGCACCCCCTGTAGTGTGGCACAAGCGGCAGCACTTTTCGGGGGGCGCCTACAATTTTGTAATCCGCAGGTTGCTCCAATGTTTCCTTTTAACCCCTAGTTGGAATATAGCCGAAATAACAGAGAAACACGCGGAACGCTCCAGACTCACGACACACTCCTGTGTGTCCGTCACATTAAATCGTCCTGTCTACCCAGCTTCATCAGTACACCCAGTGTCGGTCCTGATTCCTTATCCTACGCAAGAGAGATGCTATTACGAGGGACCATATTAAATAGGACCTACGGTACACACAAAAACCTGTATATTTCGCTATTTTTACCAACAATATTTGGTCCTATTTACTGTGGTCCCCCGTAATAATGTTTTGGTCAAAGACTGCTGTGTGAGGCAGAAAAAGCCCAAAAGCTAAAAATGATAATGCAAATTCAAGACGCACTATTAATAATAATTTGAATACGTACTGGGGTTGGGCTAGGGGCGGGTAGGGGTAGAGGAGATGTACCAGGTATCGGGTTCCGCCGTTTCCTATGCGGTTCGATTTCGAGCGTCAGATATGTATTGTTCGATCCGAAAAATGAAAATATCTGCTCATGCAGTCCAAATATGCAAAACCCGACCGGATTTTTTCCGATCTGAATATCCGATGACCCAAGTCGTCCGATTTGGCTCGAAATTCGACAACTTGGGCCATTAGATTTGCAAATCGAAAAATGGAAGGTCTCTTAACTTCAAGGTGTTATCCACGACAGCAAGCAGCAGCTGAACGATCGATGCGCTGGATGGTGACGGGGCTGCATTTCGACGTTGCTTCGCGCCCGGCGCGCAGTTGGCGGGCGGCACGTCTCTCCGTGGCCAGACTACAGTCGGCTGGCGCGGGCTCGGGCCTAGAGACCAAGAGGAGCGCGTTCGGCGCGCACCTCTTTGTGGATACGTACTCGTGGACTACAGCAGCATCAGTCAGTCACATTGTGAACTACAAAATACCAAGACAAGTTGATTCTAGCGCACTCGGCACGTCTCTTCGCCGCCAGACCAGAGGCAGTCAGCGTGGGCTCGGACGCTTGCGTCCTACGTGCAGTGCAGCGCACTCGGCGCATCTGCCCGCGGCGCCAGACCACAACAACGGCAGTTGGACCCGGCGTTTGCTTGAATCTCTCTAAACGCACGATAAATCTGATTTTCTCTGCACAAGAAGACTGTTTCCATTCGCGAAGTTCTCAGCTGAAAAAGCTATCGGGTCAAAATCTGAAGCTCAAAATTACGGGCCACGAAATGATTGTAATTTTGTGCAATCTTCGGGTTACGAGAAAGTGCTCCCCAGTTTTCGTGCCTCCCTTCGAGCACGACTTAGTCGCTTGAAGCTTGGATAATGTGGGATACCAGCCAGGCGTGTTTAAGCGGTTCCGCCCGCTACGCTCGCTCTCGAGGAAGAATGGAACGGGACAGACGGTCCAAAAAAAAAAACCAGGTACCAGGTAGGTGCCAAACGGGCGACTCGCAATACGCCTATTAGTAGAGCTCCACGCTACCGGAAAATAAAACCCGGACGCTGTACGCACGAAGCATGTATTACGGGGGGCTGTATTAAATAGGACCAATGGTATACACGAAAACCTATATGTTTCGCTATTTTTACTTACAATATTTGGTCCTATTTACTATGGTCCCCCCCGTAATAGTGGTACGTACGTGTATGTACATCTCGGGCAGATCATCGATGCCCACAGTTGATGATCTAGATGTTCCAAGGCAGATACATGGATAAACTATTCCCGATATCGTATGATCTAATCCCGATTTTGCTGGGTGGGGGCCGTACGTATAATGTGCATGATCTACAAAGTAAGTAGCACATGTGTCCGGGATTGGACCCTGTACTATTTATGCAGATGTTGCACAACCTCTCGCAACGGCAGGTTGAGGAACTAGATCATCTACTGTAAATAGATCATGATGTGTGTTTGAAGTGTGCATCGTTTGATATATCCGAAAGACAAAGCACAGCACCGCCGCAAAAAAAAATCGACGCCTATGTAGCCACGAAAACGACCTCCGCGCTCGTTCCGACCCCCACCCTCTATACGCTAGCGCCCGCCGACACCGGCGATGGCGCCGGCACCGCGCTCGCCCGCGTTACCGTACTCTGGGTATACTCACGCGCACCCAAAACCAAAAACGGGGGAAAAAAGGCTCTCGTCGGCAAGGAGTAAAAGGAGGCGTTGTTCAATTAGGAGCCCTGAGAGGCCGGGGATGTGCTAACCGAGCCCGATCAGAAAAAAAACAAACATGACTCGAGTATATACCAGGCGATCGAGTTTGCGGTTTCTTGTGCTGCGTTTGGCCAAGTACCAGGTGCTATTCGTTTTACTGTTGCAGAGACGTATATACTCGTACCAGTTTCCTCCGTTTTTTTTCAACGTTTCTATTTTTTTATTTTTTTGCAGCAACAGCGTAGATTATGCTCCGCTACTTTCCCGCTTATTTTTCAAGGGTCTACGTGTCTGCGTGGGCTTGGGGTAGATGAACAAATGTTTTTGGGCGGATTTCGACTATCGACGCAAGCGAGGGAGCAGGAAATCGGTTTTTGTACATGTTTCGCTGTTTCGGAGGTGTCCTGAGGCCGACCCGGCGGCTGTAGCTTCGGTCCAATACTTCCGCGCGCAGCAGAAGTGATGTGTCTGCCTGTTTAGGAGTACACTGGAGGAATCCTCGGCGATTTCGTGCTCTCCTTCGAGGGCGAGTTTCGCCGTGAGGAGTGCCTAATCAGGTAGCGCATTCGCCTCGACCGCAGATGCCTTGCTAGCTGTCCCAGCCGCGGTGAACCGATTTTATCCACTCTAGAAAGACGAAACACCGGCCAACAGTAGTAGAGCCGAGTCATGGCTTGAGCGAGTTCCTCTTCGCGTGGCGTGTTATTTGGAGTCTTCCTTCCGCGGGGAGCTGGGTGCCTGTGAAGAATGCCTCAAACGGCCTTGTGAGGGGTTGGTATTGGTCACACCCCGCTTTCTACAAAGTTTGGCGTTTTTGAGTGTGCTTGTTCACTTTTCTGTGTTGGCAATGTAGCACAGGGGATCGCACGTACATCGTATTCTACGAATTTTGTTTCTTGCCCCCCCCTTTTCCCCCCGCGGCCAAAAAACACAGAACAAAGACGAAGCAAAAGAGCGGAGACAACCAAGCAAAACACAAGCACTCGGGGGCAGCAAGAGCATATTACGAGTCGAACTGCAACCTTACCTTGCCACAATTCATTTTTGCTTGCGGCGACAGTGGTATCAGTACGGCTGCCCCCCCTTCCCCTTGCCGCCCGTCTTCGCTGCTCCGTGACGTAGCCAGCTCCTCTCCATCATTTCCGTACGCCACCTCGCTGTGAAACAATCCGCCGCTTCGACGGCCCTCAGTACTACTTGCCACCCTTTTTTACCCCTTTTAGAACCGCAGTCCCATGTCGGGGACAATCCAGTCTAGTTGCAAGTAGTTTGTCCCTAAAATGGAGCTGCAGTCCTAAAAGGGTCAACCCCCGTGGGCCACAAAACACCGTCTCTACTCCGAGCAACACAGGGCAGTTTTTCCGGTGCGTCCCCGTGGCTCGAGACAGCTTGAGGTTTTTCTGCTGTAGATGGGCAATGGGCCATCTGGTCGGCGTGGTCCCGGAGTGTCACAACCCGCCACCATCCCGAACATCACCCGGCGGAGTGGGCGCTCATCGTTCGCCCGCCGTATGGTCCTCCTGCTTGTTTTCCGCGCCGGCTCGTGCGCGCTATTGCTCATTTTGCTATTCTGTTGTTCGCTCGTACTTTCCTCACTTTTTTTCCTTATTTTTTCGTTCGTTTGGCGTACGTATTATGCGTGTTTTTTCTCACGCGCGTACGTACATACACCCGTGCACGACACGACTGACTGCGTACAGGTTGCCTGGGGGTATTGCTCGAAGAAGCCGCACGGGCGGAAGGCGTGCTCATACCCGCAAGTTCCTCTTCTGGAGGGAAGGTTCGCGCCGACGGGCGAACCATCGGCTCGATAGTGGCCAACAACACCAAGGGGACGGTTGAGATCTCCGACGATGGCGCCATCATCGACCCGGGACGGGGAGAGGGGGCGGTTAATGGGGACGCCGCTGGGGAGGGGGAAGGGGACAGTCAAGAAGAGGACGACGGCGACAACCACCCCACTCGGATTAGGATGCCGTCCGGCGCTTGGATGCCGTACGATGTGATGGTCGGGGTTTCCATTGGTGGTGGGCATGGAAGCTCGGGGAGGCGTTTTTGGGGCTTGCGCGGCTCGGGAGACGCGGGAGACGGGAGGAAGTTGGCCGATGGGGACGGGGGGGGCGAGGGCGACGAGAACAGCGAGGGTAGCGAGGAGAGGGGGGGGGGAGAGGAAGTAGGGAAAGCAGATGGAGGAGGCGCTGGTGCTGCAGCGGCAGGTGTGGGGGGCACCAGTTCGGAGATGGCTGCTAACGGAACTACGTGAGTGAACTCACTGACTGAAATTGGTTTTCATGTTTGGTAAAGAGTTTTTTTTTTTCAAGGAAAGGTGGCGGAAGTCAGTGCTGGGAAGAGCGCGTGGCATTTCTTTCTCGGCCGAAACCATGAATCTGGGATGCTTTCATTCGGCTGGTGTTTGTTTGCTTTTTGTTTTGCGAGCTGCCTCTGCCGACGCGCGCTCTTGCCTCGATCGAGAGGGGTGATGGGTATCGCTGTTGGGGTTATGGTTGTAGGCGCGTGGCACTTTCGAGCCTTTTATACGTGTTTTCTGTATAGGGGAAAATACTTAAGAATTTGTGTGGGACCATTTTCGCGGTATTCAAGCACAAGGGCCCTTACTCCTCGGGCAGATGATCGATTACTACTCCATGATCTAGATACTTGAGGGCGGATAGATAAATCCCTGATCTGTGTGATCTGTTGCTCGTCATGTTGCCGGGTGGGAGGAGCTGCAAAATCTGCGTGATCTAGGACATGTTTCCGACGTTGGGTCTGTACGAACTTGTACATCCTGCACAGCTTCTCTAAACGCAGGTCAAGATGTAGGTGATCTATCTGTAGATGATCTATCTGTAGATCTATCTGTGACCTGTCCGATGTGTGCTTAACCCTACTAACCCTCTCAGGGCTGCAGTCCCGTTTTGGGGACAAACCACTCAAATTCCAAGTAGTTTGTCCCCAAAACGGAACTGCGGTCTTGAAAGGGTTATAACGGCGGCACCATGAGCGAGCTAGGACGAGGGTTGTGAATACCCGCGAGGAGATCGAAGGCATCCGAAACCAGGAGCGAAGGACTGCTTCTTGTGGGCCGGGGCTCCAGAGTAGGTGGTTTTGGGAATGTAGTGCTTGCTTGCTATTTGGCAACCACAAATCGCATCGTCATACTACTAGGCTGCTGCTGTCTGGAAGTGCCATGTTGCGCACTGCCAGGTATACGGTCTATTGCGGGGGGACATAGTAAATAGGATCAAATATTGTTGGTAAAAAAAGGGAAATGTTCAGGTTTTTGTGTATACCGTAGGCATATTTACTATGGTCCCCCGTAGTGGTGTACGTCTACGTGTCGCTATTAGTATAATATTACGGGGGGCCATATTAAATACCAGTAGGACCTACGGTACAAACAAAAAAACTATATATTTCCCTATTTTTACTAACAATATTGGGTCCTATTTACTGTGGTCCCCCGTAATAGTACCTACCTGGCAAGCATTATATTTATTCATTTGTTTTGTTCTGGAATGTCGCGTGCTCCTTTTTACGTGGCAACCGCGGCGTAAATATTACGGGGGACCCTAGTTAACAGGACCTATGGTGTACATAAAAACCTATATGTTTAACCATTTTTACTAACAATATTTGGTCCTGTTAACTATGGCCCCCCGTAATAGTTTTTTGAAACTACGCCCCCCCTTCTTTAGGGCGGCAGTTCCGTTTTGGGGACAAACTGCTCATAATTTAACCGGTTTGGCCTCAGAACGGGACTGCAGTTTTTGCCCCAAAAGGGTCAACCCTTTTAGGACTGCAGTCCCATTTTGGGGACAAACCACTCAAATTTCAAGTAGTTTGTCCCCAAAACGGGACTGCGGTCCTAAAAGCTTTAAAAGGGTTATACCTCCTTTTTTAGATTTGCGAAAGAGGGGCCTAAGTGCACATATCGTGTAGATAATCGATTCCGACTTCCGCAATTTCAATTTTGTCCGAGGGGGAGATATTTTCCTGGTCTGTATGACATATCAGCTCACGTTTCAGGGTTGGATGGGACCTGCATGATGTGCAGTACATAGGACATGTTTCCTGGGTTGGAGCTGTGCTGTTCAGGTCACGCACAACCTATCATTACGGCAGGTTAGGTTCTAGCTTATCTACTATTAATACTAGGGCTGGGCACTGGCACAGTATGTACTGGCAGTAGCAATCTACTGGCAGTAAAGTAGTCTGCTGATTGACCTGGCCAGTAGATTCGCCAGTAGTTTTTGTTTTCATCTTTCGTACGCCCAAGAAACACGCCATGTTATAGTACGGAAACCCACTGAATGCGTTTCGCGGGTACATTTTGCTTGGTCCGTGTTTTATTATGTAGAATTATATCATATCTTAGGTCATGGCATAGATCACATCATACGTCTTACCGATTATAGATAATATCACACCAGTAGATCTTATCATAGATCATGTTACAGTATTTTCATAGATCATACGTATCATTGATCAAACCAGGTGCCGGGTAGCATAGACCATATCATAGATGATACCTGGTATCATACGTAGATCATGTCATGGGTCATATCATAGATCGTATCATAACTCATGTCGTACATCGTACCATTGATCACACTGCGAAAGGAAACGCGGCAAAAGGCCATCCATGTTCCACAGCACGTTTAGTCCTCGTATGTATGATGTGATGTCTACGAAAACGATGCAATCAGGCGAGTTACTCCCCTCCCCTGGGTACTGCTGTTCATGCAGACCACAAGGTGTGCCGAGATCAACAGGACGATAATGTGTGCTGGTTTCGATGGGGGACCTTTTCGTCGTTGAAGCTTTCCCCTTTCCTTTAATTGAAATTTCACGTTATATTGACTTACCCCAGAGTACTTAATTCAACGGCTTATATGTTCCACTGGTATTATATATACCTGGTATATATTATATACCATGGTATATAGTATGTACCTGGTACAATGTATATATATATTATATATATATATTATATCGGCCAAAACAACTATAGTCGCAGCCTTTTAATAATAAGCCCCTGTTAGGACTGCAGTCCCGTTTAGAGTGACAACGCAATCAAATCATCAGTAGTTTGTACACGAAACGGGACTGCAGTCCTAAAAGGGTAGAGCGTCTATTTACGGGGTGGGCATGTGTAGTAAGAATCAGCACCCACGATAGGCCCAAAAACCACGTATCCCCCTCTGTTTTACACACCATTTTTTGTTCTGGTTGCTGTTGATATGTTCCCCCGCACTGTATAGGGTAGTATTGGTGGTGGAATCGTGCAGCAGTAGTATACGTCCACTCTGCGGTACCAGGTACGATGTGTATCGTGTTGCGTGCGGGTGAGATCTCCTGGCATCGTGCTTCGGGTACGTCCCCCTACCTCATCTACACCTCGGCAATGTCTATACGTGTGTTTATTGTGTATTGCTTGCGCTGGTTCGTGTGACTGACGCTGTACTACCAGTGCGGGGGAGCGGAGTATTCAGGACCGAATTTGAATAGTATAAATACTGTAGTATGTAGGTTTTTGTGTATATCACGGGTCCTGATTACTGCTGTGGTCCGCCCTCATAATTCTACTGGGATATTCACGCCATTTATTATCGTCATATTTTTCCTCGGAAGCCCCAAAGGGGTTCAATATGTTTCGAAATATTATTATTACGGGGGACCATAGTAAATAGGAAGTACGATACACGCTAAAAACTATATATTTCTCTTTTTTCACCCACAATATTTGGTCCTATTTACTATGGTCCCCCGTAATAGTACTGTTATTGCCAGCACTAATATCGTTGTTGGCTTTTTTTCGTGCTCAACCCCTTCAAGTAGTTTGTCCCTAAAACGGGACTGCGGGTCTAGAGGGGATGATATTTGTCTTATTGCTGGCTTCTTTTACGTACCTGCCATGTACTCTCAAGGTTTTGTTGGTTTATTCTGCCTCATGTTGGCTTATCTTGGGTTTTGCTTTGTTTTTGTGTCCGCGTGGCGCCTTACTTGTTTCATGCGTGCCCCCTCCCTGCCGCTTCTCTTTTCGTTCTCTTTTCTTTTTCTTTTTTTCTTTCTTGTGTGTAAAACATGACAGTTTTTCGGCGGACTACACGTTCGCGTTCGAGCCGATCGTGCTCCTCTTGCCGGACAAGCTTCAACAGAGTCACGCCTTCCAATGGGTGAGAGCTCCCGTCTCCGCGGCTGCCTCCGCTTGCCGGCCTCCCCGCCGCCCATACCCTGTGGCGGGTCTACTGTAGTGTTGGGGTTGGATTATCAGGACTAGGGCTACAGGAATTGAGGTTGGGGTTACAGCGGGGTCACCAACTTTTAGGATCATCTGTCTTGAGAATTTTCGGGAGATGATGAAAAATCAGGCAAATCGTCCTGTCACGGGAAAAAAAAAATAAAAAAAAAAACTGTTCGAAATTACTTCCAGGGGAGAGAGTCACCGGCGGGTTGTCAACCGCGGGGGGCGGAAATGGAAAACGCGCGAACGGTTCGCGCAGATTGCAAAGTTGACTATCGACCGATCGGTTTTAGCTCACGGCTGACGTTGTTTTTGTCGCAGTTTTTTTTTTCTAGTTGTTGTTTTTTTTTATTTCATCAAAATTACAGTATTAGTAGTGTGGTCAGTAGAGGATATAAGGTCACATCAGCGATAAGACCACGCTTATTGGCTTGTCACGCGGAGGTCTTGAAATGGGTACCTCACTATTTGTAGTGTTTTTTTTGTTGGGTTACAATCGGGCCTGCCAGTATTCGGTCCCTGACTTTGGTTTGGTTTTGGTTTGGGTCATGCCGAGTGTAGGGTGACGGTTAGGTCATGAGTGCGGTTGATAGGCTGGTATTATAGGGTCTGACAGTAGTATTACGGGGGACCATAGTAAATAGAACCAAATATTGTTATTAAGAGTAAAAATAGGTAAATATATAGATTTTTGTTTGTCCTATAGGTCCTATTTACTATGGCCCCCCGTGATATTACGGGGGACCATAGTTAACAGGACCGAATATTGTTCGTAAAAATGGTTTAATATATACCCCTGGTAGGTTTTATGTATATCATAGGTCCTGTTAACTATGACCCCCCGTAATAGTAGTTAGCGACCACTGGTTAAGTTATAGATTTAGGGTTCGTTTTTTCACGTGTTTTTTTGTATACAGTGGTGATCGGTCATTGGCTTCAAGATACCGTTGTAAGAGGGTCGGGGCGGGGAGAAAGGGGGGGGGGGGGGGGGGAGGGGGGGTTGGGTTAGAGTCTTCGAGTGATTCGGTGGTTAGTTGTACGTTAGGGTTCGGTTTTGGGTTGTTGATACGAGTAGGGGTAACGGGTGCGTGTTTGGGTTTGCCGGCAGTACGTCGTTGGTAGGGTGCGCACAGCGCCGCACACCGAGTGCACGTACTGTTTTGTGTATACAGCACACCTGGTACGATATAGTTACAGTAGAGGAAGAGACCTTTTGCCCGGAGTGGCAGGGTTTTCGGGATTGCCCGGTCGAGCTGTCGACCTTCTTCGAAAAATGGAGAGCGCCCGGCCATGATTCTGCTGAAGCTGTTCTCTCGAGTAGATCGAGCCCATGCTCGCCAAATCTACACACTGCACTGCTAATGGTGTAGTGGCCATCGTTGGGGGGAGAGGCGGGAACACGTTCAGGCGCCTCCAGCAGCCCTTACGATTGTTTCGTTTTTTGTTTTTCGTTTTCTTGTTTCGAAAGTTTCCTCATGAGAGTTGAATTTTGCGCCCGGCTGAAGACGGCGACGCGTGCCTGTGGGGGCGGCGCGGAGTTCGGTTCTTCCCGCGCCGCCGAACCGCGGTGGTTATGACCTTTTTGCGGCCGAAACCCCACACCCCTCCCCTGTATACGGCGGGCTTTCTATATGAACACCCCTCCCTCTGCAGGAAGCCCGCGCGGTGTTGGCGTGGTGGAGGTTGTACGAGATGCACGGCTTCGCACCCATGCGTATGGTGGCGTTATGAAGAGCGGTGTACAGACCCCCCCCCCCCCCCCCCCCATATCTCTTTCTCCCCCCCCCCCCCCGCGCGCTGTTTTTTCTTCTTCTCCTTCTTCTTCTTCGTCGTCGTGTTTCCCCGCTCATGTTTTTGTGATTGCGTTTTTTCTGATTGTCTTCTGTCGTCCCGTTTTTTTTCTGTTTTTTTTGTTTGTTTGTTTGTTTGTTTGTTTTGTTTTGTTTTGTTTTTTTTCACTGTTCGTATGCCTGTGGGATATACAGGTCAACTTTACCATTGAGCCGAGCGAATGCTTGAAGGAGGCTGGCCTGGTGTCGCGCGCGCTCGCGGCCACGGTTGTCGGGTACGACGTGATCATGGTGAATATGTTTATGTTCGCCATGAAGTCCAAGGGGCTCTTGAAGAACACCAAGGTGGGCGGGAGAGTGGGAGGGAGCGGGGGGGGGGGGGGGGAGATCCCGGTGGGCGGGAGGGGGGGGGGGGAACGCTGCTGTTTTTTTGTGTGGCCTGTATATGCTTTCGATTTTTGTATAATCGTTTGTTGGTTCTGGCGGTGTTCATGTTTGTTGCTGTTGTCGGTGTCTTGTCGTATTACATTTTTTTTTTTTTTTCTTGTCTTCCGCCGCTGCAGCAAATGCCTACTGTAAGTTCGGCATTTTTTTTTTTTCTTGTGTTTCTATCCCATTTATTGTCCTTCGCCCTTCTTATTCTCTCTCGCTCCTATTAATAAGCGTAAACGCAGATCCGGGGCCACAGCAGAGCCCCCCCCCCCCCCCCCCATCTACAGCTCGTGCGTTGCTTTTTTTTAATCGCGAAAATACGTCAGCTCTTTATTCCCTCGTAGACTCGCGCTTTGAATTGATAGTACGATTCAGAAACTATTAATAGTGGATATATGATATGAACTATGATGCAATAATCGCTGACGCACGTATCATAATCCTCCTACCCCCCCCTCCTCCCCTCTCCGCCTTTTTATGTCGGAAGACCGGAGGGGAGTGGATGTGGGCCAAGGACCCGGAGCCGTCATCAGGCGCCGAGCGATTTTTCTTCACATTGGCGTTCAAGGCCCAGGTGGTGCTCCGATCGATCACGGCCTTCGTCCTCATGTCGACGGTGACCGCCATGACCGTGCGGACGCTGCTGAGCTCCGGCGTGGTGGTCATTTTCCCCATGGCGATGCTGATGGAGAGAACGGGGTGGTACGGCCCCGACATAAACGTGAGGGCGACGACGATAAAAGAAGAACGGACAAAAATGTCCTCCATCGTGAGGAATAGATGGTGGCCGCAGGCGGCGGGCGAAACAGGAAAAGGGGGCGGGCGGGGGGGGGGGGGGGGCATTACGGTAGAGGAAAGTTTCTTACCTGGTATGTGATACTCGTGGGTCATGGGGAAAAACGTAATGAGCGCCCCCTAATGTTGAAGGTGTCCCTGTTTTTCAGGAGCAGGAACGTTGCTCTGTCTCGAAAGGGATGCGTGGTCAATGGTCGAAAGACGAAAGCAAGCAACAAATGAGTACGCCCTCCCCCCTCTCCCCACCCCCCTCCCTCCCGCCGCCTTCCCTCCTATCTCGTCCTTTTTTTTTCTTTTTTTTTTCAGACTATTCGGTGCTGCTTTTTTTTTGTTCCCCCTCTCTGACGGCGCGTGAATAACAAAGCGACGTTGTGTAGTACGGCAGCAGCAGAGACGGCTACGATGCATTGGTAGTGGGGGTTGCAGACCACAACATACGAAGCGTGTGCAAAACTCCTGAGCCAACTATTAAATATCAATGATGATTGGTTGATCGCCTTGAGGTCGTGGTCCGTTTATTTTTATTTTTTATTTTTTTACTTTCTGGACCAGACGCGTACCGGTATCTGCTGTAGTTGTAGTTGCCGCGATGGGTTGTGCTGCTGCTTCGTACTTTCCGAACCGGCAAGTCGTTGGCTTCGTTGCCGCGGGACGTTTTCTGTGGGTGGCTTTTGGCCTGGGCTCCCTCGGAGCGTTCAACCCCCCCCCCCCCCCCCCCCCCGACGTGAATGGCACGGCGCTGGTCTGACGTGATAAGAGTATCGTCTTTCTGTTGTTCTGATTTCGGAGCGAGTTGGTTTTTTTTTCACCGTCCCTCTGTCCCCCCTTGTCCCTTCCCCCCCCCGTCGCCCCTTACGGCGGTAAATGACTTGAGACTTGAGTGCACCCCCTCCCCACGCGCGCTCGCGCGCGCTCCGCCTACCCTCTCGCATCACCCCCCCCCCCCCTGGCAGCGCGTGCTGGCCTTCTCTTACCCTTGGCTGGGTCTGCCTATTGAGCACCTTCGGAGTCAGAATAAGCCGGTCGGGGCCTTTGTGATGGGCCATATCATGCAGGTGGGTCGCCCCCCCCCCCCCCCCTTCTTTGTTTTCCGCCTGGTGGGCCGGGTGGCTTGTTGGTTGGTTGTGGGGGGCGGGGAAGGGAAGGGCGGGCTTGGTGTTGTTGAACAGGCAGCGCGAGGGAGGGCTACGGTAACGGCGGCGGGAGCGCGCGAGAGGTCAACGTGGTGCATTTATCGTTTATATCGGGTATTGCAGTAGGTATGTGAGGTTTTTAAACTCGAATGGCGTTTTTCGACCCTCGCCCCCCCCCCCCCCCCCCCCGCCTCGTCATACGACTACGGCCATGCATGAGATCGTGTGCATATCTCATATCGAGTACACCCCCCCCCCCCCCCCCCCCCCTCTCCACGGTTTCTGAATGGATTACGTAGGCTCCACCAGGAATTAACCTGGCTTTTGTTTTTCGTCTGTTGGTGTTTTAGGGAGTCCGTGGCAATCTCTGTTGGCTGGTGGTCTGTGGTTTGTCTAGTAGTAGTTGTCGCAGCACGTGTGGCCGCGGGAGTACATACCCGGCAACACCTTGACCACGGGTGATGCCGCATGTTCTACCCACCCTACCCGTTCTCATCATAGGTCATACGACTACGATCATACCTGGTACATTGCATGCATGAGTACACCCCCCCCCCCTCCCCCCCATTGTTCTAGTATTTTCCTAGTTGTCCTTCCACCCTCTTCTTCCGCCTCGACGTTACCCTCCTCCCCCCCCTCCTCTCTTTCTCCTGTCTTCCCCCCCCCTGGCGGCTCACGCCCCCCCCCCCCCCCTCCTCTCCCCCCCCTCTCTCCCTCCTCTTTTTCTTGGCCAGTTAACCCTTTTAGGACTGCAGTCCCGTTTTGGGGACAAACTACTAGGAATTTGACTGGCTTGTCCCCAAAACGGGACTGTGGTTCTAAAAGCGTAAATTCTACCCGTGGGGGAGGCGAGGGGTGGGGGGGGGGGGGGGGGGGGCTCCATCGTGTCCCCCGCTTCCTTTTCGCAACGGGGCTCGCGTTACTATGCCAAACTGTACTAAATGAATCCCCCAGCATCCCCTTCTGCCCGTACTCGTTGAACAGGCGTTTTTCGTTTTCACACGCCGTTGTTGTTGTTCCTCCTCCTCTCTCTGACCCTCGTCCTTGCCGTGTGCTGCTGTGCTGTTCTGTGGTGCTTGGTGCTGTGCTCTGTTTCCATGTCGTGGCGTATTCGTGCTCTTCTGTTGCTGCTGCTGTATCTGTGCTGTGGTTGTCCTGTGTGTTTGTGCTGTTTTGCTCGCGGTGTTGTGCGGTCGGTGTGTCGTGGTTCGGCAGATGGTGGTGTTTTACACCGTGTACAACGCCTGCCTCCTGGCTTGGTCATTCTGGCTGTACGGCAAGACCATGAGCACCTCTCTCCAGGCAAGAGGGTAGAAGGGTCCCCCTTTTAGTTGTTGCGGCTTCTTTTACTGCGAGGGAGGGAGGGAGGGAGGGAGGGAGGAGCATGTATGCGTGTTTTGGGGCGTCGCGACACTGAGCTGCGTTTTACGTGCCTGTGCGGTTTTTGCGTCGGTATTAGTATTGATGGTGGTGTTTGAGGTTGGTGTATGCTTGATATGCGTGTAGTTGCGTTCATGTGTTTGACCTGTATTTCCTGTGTGTATATGTGTGTGCGTTTCGCGTTGTATCGTGGACCAAATGTCTCAGGAACCCAGAACCCCCCCCCCCCCCCCCCAGTACACTCCCTTTTGCAAGTCCGCCTTGAAAGCGGTTCTTAGTAGGATGCAGCTCACCCTCCATGCGACTCGCCAGGCACCTCACGGCGCTTCGCGCTCGGTGCAAGCAATGTCTGCCTGGTGGGTGAAAACCCGACATGCTCTGTCCCGGCATTGTAGGGATGCGAGGGTCTATGGTCATACGGCTACGGCCATGCATGATATCGAGTATGTATCTCCTATCAAGTACACCCCCACCCCCCTCCCAACACCCGCTGAACGCATAGCGAAAGAAGTCACATTCTTATTTCGTTCCCTACGTACAGCAGTATATAGCAGTCTCAGGGAACCCACAAATTACACCGGATCAACGAAAGGAAAGCACTCGCGTTCTCCCCTTGTTCCGTACTCACAGCAGTGTAATATTTAGATCTATACCCGAACCGCAATCTGCCCGCCTCTGCCCCCCGCCCTGGGCAAAAGCCTCGTTTCTGTACGAACACTCCGGCCGCTCCCCTCACCTATTTTGGGTCCCCAGGCACACCGCGTGAAAAAAGCGTAGCTGTAAGGGTTTTGCAAGCCGTCGATTAATGGTCTACCACTATGTCTCAAAATACATGGGAGTATTTGTGTAGTAATAATTAGTCAAAACGTTCGTTCTGTTTCGGGATTTAGAGTGGTATCAAGCATGGCTATTAATAGTGAGAGCGCTCAGGCACGCTCCGAGTAGTGTCGGGGCAGAACTCGTGGCGTTCCGCTTCTGTTGTGGCGTTTTTTTTGCCGTATGTGTCATATCCCCTTGCATTGGTCCGCCAGGCCCGAGCTGTTTTTTTGTGTAACCGACGCTGTGGTATTATATACCAGGTATACTGGTATATATAAGCAAAACTATAAATTCGTTTTCTCTGGTCGGTCGCCGTGGGGGCGTTTCGGTGGCCTTTCGCAAGATCGTCAGCCCTGATTCGCGAGAGCTTTATACTACCAGTATTCGCGAGTGGAGGGACTTTTCGGGAACAGATTCAACAGGACTGCCGTTGATCTCAGCTGCTTTGGCCCGAAGAGACCGGCTACAAGACGGCATACATATGATAGTAGTAGACCGATTATTTTTCTATTTTGTTCCGGAATAGTTTCAACAGGACTACGGGTCATTGGATTATTTGCGTGCGTGGGCACATGTATTTATATGTATATTCCACTCTGTAAATATAGGGGGCCGTTTCCATTGAACATTTAGTGAACAAAACGGTGCCTATAGATAGGGACAGAGTGGAATACGCTGTTTTTTTCCGTCGTATTTTTTTTTTTATTATTATTATTAGCCCACCGCTATGGCGCCTACACCACCACCGCCTCTACCGCCGCCAGCGCCACCACCGCCTCTATCGCTATCGCCGCCACCGCCTCTACCGCTATCGTACCGACACGGCTACCGTGACCGGCAGGTCGTCACCGCTTTGACCGATAAAATGGTTGGGGTGGGTACACTATTACCGGGGGACGGCAGTAAATAGGACCTACGGTAATGCACAAAAAACCTACCCTCAGTAAATATTTTTCCCAACAATATTTGGTCCTATTTACTGTGGTCCCCGGAAATGCTATGTTTACACTGAGCACTGTTCACGAGGCAATGGGATTATTTTGCGCTATGATAACGACAAAATGGGGGGATTCGGTCCGAAAATGGCTCTGGGTTCGTTGGGGGTTGTTGGTTGTGTTGGGTCTCTTTTTTAAGACAGGCTGGTTTCAAGCCAACCGCTTACAAACGGGGACTTTTGCGCCAACAACCAATGGTTGATTGTGGTCTGATTTGGCTCTGGGCTAGGGTTATTAATAGCTGTATGCGCCGGTCTCTTGAGACAGGTTAGGTCAACCGACCACTTCCTCCCAACAAGTGGTACTTGAAGCGCTGTACTCCCTCACCGCGACCACCCGCCTCTATCGCTCACCGCCACCGCTACCTCCACCGCCACCGCCGCCGCCGCCGCCGCCGCCGCCGCCACCACCGCGGTTGCTGCTGCTGTTGCTGCTGCTGCTGCTGTTGCTGCTGCTTCTGCTGCCGCTGCTGCTTCTGCTGCCGCTGCTGCTTCCCCGCGCTCTAGGTGTGGCTGTACGGCATGGTCATGCTGTGGGAGTACTTCGCCCTGATCTTCGTTCGGGCGCGGTCGAGCATCGTGTTCTTCTCGCGGACCGCGGCGCTGTCCTTCCTGGCTTTCCACGTGTACTTCTACCACTTCCAGATGGGCTTCTTTGCCCTCGCGGCGTGGACTGCGTTTTTCGTGATGTTCTCCGTGATGCTGTACGTGCTGCAGGCGATAGAGCTCCCGGCCTACACGAGCGGGGATATATCGCAAGAGCAGCCGCGGGCTCATTACGTGGAGCTTCCTTGTGAGTTGCGCGGGGGGGGGGATAGGGACAGAGGGAGCGGCAGGGGGGGGGGGGGGGTTATGGTGGTGTTCATGGTGGTGTTTGGTGGTGGTGCTCGTGGTCTTGAGGTTCTCGCTCCAGAAAGGGGCGGCGAAGCAAGGAAGCAAGGGAGCAAGGAAATACTTTCGTACATGTTTTTTTCTTGTGCAACACCTTCTCCAACGATGCTTGCCGTTTCAAAAGTGCGGCGGCGGGGGGGGGGGGGGGTCTCGTCCGTCCTATCCTTGCCCCGTCACCCCCCTCCCTCTTTTTTTTCTTCTTCGTGATGTCTTGCGACATGCACACGGGCCGCCGCTCTCCGTGACTTGGCAAACTCCCTTTTGAAGCTGGACCATAGTTAATACCTGGTAGGACCTATGGTATGCATAAAAACTTAGATGTTTAACCATTTTTACTAACCATATTTGGTCCTGTTAACTATGGTCCCCCGTAATGGTAGAATTCACAATCGGACACTTTTGCGACACGTAGAGGGTGAACACCTTACACCCCCCCCCCCCCCCCCCCCCTCGGTCTATATGGTCATACGACTACGGCCATGCATGAGATCGAGTGCATCTCTCCTATCGAGTGCCCCCCCCCCCCCCCCCCCCCCTCCCCAATGCAAGCAAGTCCGCCACACAAGTGGCTCTCGGTAGGATTCAGCTCTCACCCTTCGTGCGACTCGCCGAACGTGTTACTTTTCGCTTCGCGCTCGGTGCAAGCAATGTGTAATGCCTGGTCGGTGAAAGCCCGACGTGCTCCGTCCCGGCATGGTCGGGATGCGAGGGTCTATGGTCATACGACGACAACGACCATTGCTTGACATGAGTACCCCCCCCCCCCCCCTTTCCTCCTCCTCCTGAAGACGCCTCAATCAACGTACTGAAGCTGTCGTCCATGCAAGTCCGCCTCAAAGTGGTTCTTAGTAGGATGCAGCTCACCCTTCATGCGACTCGCTCGCAACACCTCACGGCGCTTCGCGCTTGGTGCAAGCAATGTCTGCCTGGTCGGTGAAAACCCGACATGCTCCGTCCCGGTATTGTAGGGATGCGATGGTCTATGGTCATACGACTACGGCCATGCATGAGATCGAGTACATCGCTCCTATCGAGTACACGCCCCCCCCCCCCCACCCCTCTCTTCCTAAACATATGCCTCCTCCACCCGCCCCGCCCTCCCCCCCATTCGCCCCTCCTCTCATTTTCCGCGTTTAACACCGCGGACGACGATCAGGGCCGACGTGGGGTGCGGCACTGCCGCCTATCTGGTCCTCTTCATCCCGCCAAACACTTCGGCGTAGGCGTTTATGCAGATGATGTGCCGAGTCGGCCTGGGGAAGCACCCGACGAGAAGGAGGGGGAGGGGGAGAGAGAAGGGAAGCAGGAGAAACAGGAGTAGTAGGCGGTGCATTAGCGGGGGGCGGGGTGGTGGGGTAGGCGGTGCCATAGCGGGGGGGCGGGGTGGTGGAGAGGCGGAGGGGGCGGAGGAGGGGGCGGGGGTGGGGGCGGGGGCGGGGGGTGGGGGTTGGGGGAGGGGGAGGGGGTGGAGGTGGGGGAGGGGGTGGGGGAGGGGGAGGGGGTGGAGGTGGGGGTGGAGCGGCGTTCGAGGGTCAAGACCAAAACATCCCCCCCGTGCGCGCTGAGAGGGGCCGAGCGCGAGCCAGGGGGCGGGGGCGGGCGCGGGCTCGGGTGGCCGCGCGATCAGAGCAGGAGACGCCGCTTGTTGGCGGGGGCGCGCGCGGCGCTGGCGCGGACGGCGTGGAGGAGATTGAAATGGCCACTTGGAGACAGCGCGGGGCCGCCGCCGCCGCCGAGAGGGGCACGGAGCAAGGGTAATATCGGCTGGGTGGCTTGACTTCCTGGTACTGTCTGGCTTTAGTGTCGCGCCTGCGGTGGTTCGTGGTAGGGGTGGGTTTGGCGGTGATGGTTGGGGGCGGGGGAGGGGGCCAAGGCTGTGGCTTGCTTGGTGTGGGTCGGCCTCGAAAGAGGGAACAACGAGCGGGATGTGGCGGTAGTCACGGTTTTGTAAGTTTTAGGGGGCGGCGGGCGGAGGGGGCGGGGCGGGCGGGCGGGCGGGGCGGGCGGGGCGGGGGGGGGGGGGGGGGGTGCGGGGAGGGGGGGGGGGGGGGGGGGGGCAGGGAGTTGTTGAGGGGGTGTTGCGCTGTAGACGGGTTCGAGCTTTGTTGAATGGGAGTGCGGGGGTGGGGGGTGGGAGTGGGGTCGTGTTGGAGCGAGTGGGCCGCCGCTGAGCTTGCGTGGTTTGTTTGTCGTGCCCCCTGGTTGGCTCCTTTTCGAATGGCTTGCAGTACCTGCCTGCCTGGCGGGACGGACGACGGGCGGCTTCGGACTTCGGGGGG